>CM057342.1:743055082-743517249 GCA_030015575.1 Agapanthus africanus | reverse complement strand
ATTTTCATGTTTCAGATTTTCCGTGTATGTGTAATAGAGAACCGTTTTCCCAATCAATTCTGACTCCAGGGTATGTATTTACCAGTTTTGGATCTTACATCTGTACAGTGTTACCGATGATGAGTAGGAGTAGAGTATTGGAAAATGGGCAATTTGATTCTCAATATCAGAATTTATTGTAATTGGTGATATTGGATTAAATCGCCTGGCTTTTGCCCGACGACATATATTTGGTTTCGAATAACCGTTGTTATGCACCAAATTTTAAAATGAAATATCTGTACCTTTATTTTTATAAAGTGAGATTTACATTTTGAAAATTGTGTTGTAAGCATTTACCTTTATCAGTTGAGGCTAAGGTAAGGTGCATTGAATAATGGTGTAAGACATTCTTAACCATGATACAGTTTTCAATTTACAAGACACAGAATTTGAGTTAGTATACGCTTGGGGCTTATACATGGAGGTGTATTGTCACGCCCCGCTTCCCAGTGTACGGCGAAGTGGACGCGACGAGGTCCGCTACGTATGTACTCAGAAGTATATACGCTAAGCGTAGCTAAGCAATATAAAATAATCACAAGAGACAAATGATATTGAAATAACAGCAACTTTTATTAATAACATTCTTTGTACAATGCATGAAATGAAAATACAACTGGAATGAAAAAAAGCAATGCCTAAACAGTGGCATAACAGAAATGAAAAATACTGGAAAGAACAAGGTACAATTATCTAGAGCTCTGGGTCTTCCTGGAACTGCTCCAAATCTTCACCGGTGGGCTCGATCTCAGCTTGGTCCAACGCACCTGACGACATTCAAAGAAGAAAGAATAGAATGTCGTCAGCGAACAGATCGCTCGGTAAGTCCCAAAGAATAAGGAGAATGAGAATGACAGAACAACAGTATATATTTTCTAAAGTGTTATATTGTCGGATATTATGAAACATTGTGTAACGCTGTTGTTTGTAGCTTGGTACAAAAGGATGCCAGTGTATACGAGGGGGATCTCTATATGCTAGAGATCAGGGCAAACGGAAAGTACAGGGAACCGTTATGCCACGGTACAACAGCAACAGGATTCAGGTTAGGTGTCTTAATCTGACCACCTCATGCCACTTTTAACACCTTCCGTACCAATCTACCCCTTAAACCCCGTAGTGTTTAACAGTATTGTAGTATTGGAATATGTAAGTTGAGTGACTGACCAAAACCATGATATCAGTAAACATGTTGTAACTGTATAATCAGGTAAATGGAATATCAGGATAATGGATGAATATCCATGGTTTGATTCAGTCACAAGGAATATATTGTTAACTGGATTCAGGATTTCATGTATTCAAATTGGGTTGGAGTATAAAAGAATATAGGTTGACTTGAATCATATTCAAGTCAGGAATAGTCAGACTCTAACCCGAGTCAGACTAAAAGAAAGATAATTTGAAGTCCAATATTAGCTAGGGGCCTTATTGTAATTTGTAAAACTTGAAGGGTTTTATGTAAAAAGTACTTTTGTATAGTTTTCAAAATACACCTCAAGTATTTAATAATCGTCTTTATTGTTATAACGAATGTGAATTTTATTTGTGTTATTCTAGTGAATATATCATAATCAAAGTATTAATTGTTTTATCTGAAATTCATGGTATTTTAGTGTAACTTTTAATCTTGTAACTTTTTTAGAAAAATGTGGAAACTTTATATTATGATAAAATAGGTGTTTAAATGATAATTATATATATATTAACACATGAATAATTTTATATAAATATTTTATTAAAAAAATCTCATTTTCCCTAAATATTGTATTTTGAACCTTTCGAGACCGAATGCTCCTTGCGGAGGTCTGAATCTCGCACTACTAGCCTGCGGGTGCACGATGAACCGTACTATCCCTAACAGCTTCCCCAAAAGTGGGTTGTAGCGGCGCTTTACTTAGGTTTAATAAATACTTTTCATTTGGGAAAACGGTTTTATAAATATAAGGTATTTATTTGCAAAAAAGTATAGTTTTCCGTTTTTTTTTAGTTGTTAGGGTTTCCTAAGCCAACTAGCCTACTTCTAAGGTCTAAAGGATGAGTCATTAGAAACCTCAAATCGCCTCTTCACCGCCAATTGTGGCCAGGTAAGTACAAGTGAGGAGGGAGGGATCCGCTCACGAATCGTGAGACGGACCTTTTAAAGTTACCCAAGCTCACTTGCCTAGCCTAGAAACCACAAAGTCAGTTTAGATAAACGATCGATATCCATGACCAATCGTGCTTTCATTTTATTAAAAGATTTTACTTAGAAATGTTTACAACTTAAAGCTTTAAATAAAGGTTATGAAGTTTAGGGTATTTTAGTGAAAAGTCCTGTAATTTCGTATTCTGTATTTTTGATATTTATCAATTAGGGTTATATTGAGTGTGTGTAGGGGTAGGTCATTACCCCGTGACTTATATTAAGTTTTGGTGAAGTTTAAAGGGAAAACATGCTATGTTAAACTTAAAGGTATTATAGCGCAAGAATACGATATTCGAAAACGTTATCATTTTATGTGTGAAATTTCATTCAAATTGGGTTCTACAAGTTTTGTGATCAAGATAAACATATTTAGGAGTGAGGTAATTGATTAAATTAAGAAAAATGAACTTCATGGTATTTTTATGAAAAGAGTACGGTTTTGCAAAGAAGCTATCATTTCATGTGAAAAAGTTTGATTAATTTGGTTTATGGGTGATTAATAGTCAACAAGCATATGGGTAGATAATATGTATTAGGTGACAAGTGGAAATTTAGAGAAAAACCGAATTGGAAATCGGTTTGTCCGAATTCCGTCGGGTTCCAAAAAGTCATATTTTTTACCTTAAAGAAAATAGAGGTAGAAGAAGGTGGGACTTACGGTTTGGACAAGCTAAGGAAGCTAGAGGTCGTGGTGGTTGCCGATTCGTTGAAAACGTCGCGAAGGTCTTGATCCGGTCGCCGGAATCCGTCGTCGATTTCGGCAGCGCTTCGCTTCTCGCTCTTCGTACCGAGTTCTCGAGAATTTGGGAGAGTGGACTTAGAGTTGTGAAGGGAAAAGGTAAAGTATAGGGGTCTTTATATAGGGCTAGGCTAGGGTTAGGGTTAGGGTTACAAAATATTAAAAATAAATATAAAAATCATTAAAATTTCATTAAATTTGGTCTTAAAAGGGATTTATTGAGAATTAGGTAACAGTAAAAAAAATTTAGAGTATGCAGGGATGAAGACCAGGTCAACACGAAGATTTTTCGTTTTGACGACTCGGCCGACCGGCTGAGTCCGGCCGGCGGCGCCGGCCGATTCGCCGGCGGCGCCGGCCGATTCGGCCGAGTCAGGGCCGAATCGGGCGCCGTTGGGTCGGGTCTGGTCTGGAGGGAATTTTGGTATAGTCTAATTTTTTTAATTTGCAATAAATTGTGAGTTATGGCTGTTTGACCGTTTGACTTCACAAAAAAAATTAAAACAAAAGGATATAAAAATTATGTGGGGTATGGGATTCGAACTCTGGTGGTTTGGTTCAGCAATGCAAGGTATTACCATTGAGCTACAAGCTCCTTCTTGTAATTATTGTAAAGAAATAGATACTTAAATTGTTTCCAGCAACATCAATACTCCAAGTATACACTATATTTAAAGCAAATTTTTGGTATACAAAATTGAAGTTGTTACAATCTCCCTCCTTACAAAAAATTCGTCCTCGAAATTTACAACTTTTATTTAAGGACTAGATTACAAAAAGGTGCGGATATCTTGCACGCATCTCATCTTCCCTTTCCCACGTGGATTCTCCTGGAGTGTCTTTCCTCCACATTACCCGGACCAAATTAACTTCTTTGTTCCGAAGTGTCTTCACTTTCCTGTCCAGGATCTCCACAGGTTGTTGCTCACAAGACAAATCAGGCTGTATCGTGAGCTCGGAATGATCTAGTACATGGCTGGGGTCACTCGCACACCTTCTGAGTTGGGATATATGGAATACGTTATGCACTCCTTCCAATGAGGGTGGGAGCGCTAAACGATATGCCACTTCACCGACTCGTTCGAGTATATCGAACGGTCCAATGTATCTTGGACTCAACTTTCCCCGTCTTCCAAATCTGATCACTCCTCGGTTCGGAGAGATTTTCAGAAATACATGATCTCCTGGCTGGAACTCCAAGTGTCATTTCTTCACATCAGCCCAGTGTTTCTGTCTATCTTGGGCTATGCGCATTCTTTCCCTGATAGTACGAACCACATCGACGGTCGCTACTATCATCACTGGTCCAAGGAGTTCTCTATCTCCGATGTCGTCCCAACTTAATGGTGATCGACACTTCCTTCCATACAATGCTGCAAAAGGTGCCATTCCTATGCTTGCCTGGTAGCTGTTGTTGTATGCAAACTCCACAAGATGCAGGTGATCTTCCCACGATCCTTTGAAGTCGAGCATACATGCTCTGAGCATATCCTCCAAGATCTGAATAGTTCGTTCCGACTGACCATCTGTTTGTGGATGATAAGCCGTGCTGAAGTTCAGACTTGTTCCCAAGCTTGCTTGCAGACTCTGCCAAAATTGCGATCGGAACCTGGTGTCACGATCGGAGACAATGCAGACCGGTACTCCATGAAGTCTCACAATTTCCTCCATGTACTTCTTCGCTAGTGTCTCCGTTGATTGGCCAACTCGAAATGGGATGAAGTGAGCCGACTTTGTGAGTCGATCCACAATGACCCAAATCGCATCGTTACCCTTTGTGCTGCGAGGAAGAGCGGTTACAAAGTCCATCGTGATGTGCTGCCACTTCCATTCTGGAATTGGTAACGGTTGAAGTAGTCCAGCTGTCCTGTGATGTTCAGCCTTTACCTGCTGACACACCAAACATTTTGCGACACTCCTGGCTACTTCACGCTTCATTCCATGCCACCAATAATTCTGACGTAAATCTTTGTACATTTTGGTACCTCCAGGATGTACTGAATAGGGAGAGCTGTGAGCTTCTTTCATTAACTCTTCCCGAACAGGACCCTTTGGTACACACAATCTGCTGCCGTATCTCAAAGATCCGTCTTCATGGATGATGAAATCTGTTCTGAGTCCATTCTCCACTTGTTCTCTGATCTTTTGCAACTTAGCATCGCTGGCTTGAGCTGCTTTGATCTGATTGACAATATTTGATTGAACTTGCAGATTCATCAAATTTGAAACCTCACCTGGCATGACTAGTTCGATCTCCATCTGATGTAGATTCTGCTGAAGCTTCCACTGAGCGGTGAGATTCATTGCTAATGGTTGGCGACTAAGAGCATCAGGTACTACGTTCACCTTTCCTGGATGATATTGCAAATTGATGTCAAAGTCCGCCATAAGTTCTAACCATCTTCTCTGCCGCATATTCAACTCCTTCTGAGTAAACACATACTTCAGACTCTTGTGATCTGTGTAGATGTTCACTCGTTCACCAAGTAAGTAGTGGCACCAAATCTTGAGAGCAAAAATGACGGCTGCCAACTCCAGATCATGCGTCGGATAATTGCGCTCATGAGTCTTCAGTTGTCTTGAAGCATAAGCCACAACCTTACCGTGCTGATGTAGAACACATCCTAGTCCTTTACCGGAAGCATCACAATGTGCTTCAAATCCTCCAGATTGATCCGGTATGACGAGAATAGGTGCAGATGTCAGTCTTGACTTGAGTTCTACGAAAGCTTGCTCGCATGCTTCTGACCACACAAATTCTTCATCTTTTCGTGTGAGCTTGGTCAGG
Source organism: Agapanthus africanus (assembly GCA_030015575.1). Taxonomy (NCBI): domain Eukaryota; kingdom Viridiplantae; phylum Streptophyta; class Magnoliopsida; order Asparagales; family Amaryllidaceae; genus Agapanthus; species Agapanthus africanus. The sequence continues at coordinate 743,511,492 of CM057342.1, read as the reverse complement.
GGTGCTGCTATCTTCGAAAAGCCTTCAATGAATCTTCTGTAATATCCAGCTAAACCCAAGAAACTCCGAATATCCTTCACTGATTTTGGTGTAAGCCATTCGCTGACTGCTGAAACCTTTGCTAGATCTACAGAAATTCCTTCTCCTGATACGATGTGTCCAAGGAAACCAACTTGTTTTAGCCAAAACTCGCACTTGCTGTTTTTGGCATAAAACTTATGTTGTCGAAGTGTTTCCAGGACAATTCGTAAGTGCTCCGCATGCTCTTTCCGGTTCTTTGAATATACCAGGATGTCGTCGATGAAAATGACAACGAACCTGTCTAAATACTCCCGGAAGACTTGGTTCATAAGATTCATGAAGATTGCTGGTGCATTGGTCACTCCAAATAGCATTACTAGAAATTCGTAATGTCCATAGCGAGTTCTGAAAGCTGTTTTGTGAATATCAGCTTCCTTGACCTTCACTTGATGATAACCTGAACGAAGATCTAGTTTAGAGAAGACACAAGATCCACTTAGCTGATCGAATAAATCGTCGATGCGCGGGAGTGGATACTTGTTCTTTATAGTAACTTCGTTCAAGGCCCTATAGTCGATGCACATTCTGTATGAACCTTCCTTCTTCTTCACCAATAGTACAGGTGCTCCCCAACTTGAAGTGCTGGGACGAATCCATCCTTTCGCCAGTAATTCGTCCAACTGTGTTCGAACTTCCTTCAATCCTTCCGGACTTAGTCTATACGGTGCTTTGATTACTGGTTGTGCTCCTGGTACTAAGTCAATACTGAATTCAAGAGCTCGATCGGGAGGCAAACCTGATATATCGTCAAGGAATACATCATCGAACTCTCGAACTACCTCCGGTCTTGATTCCTCCTCTGCCTGAGCTGCTGCAACTACTGCTTCCCTTGGCTTCGCTGTGTAAGTACTTGGCTCCAGGGTACGATCTTCACTCTTGAAATAGAAGACCGGATGATCGGGAATCTCAAATACTACCCTCCTTTGACGACAGTCGATGGTAGCATAAAAGGTTCCAAGCCAGTCCATTCCTAGAACCACATCGAAGTTTGGTATGTCCAGTACTTTGAAGTCAGCGTAAAACTCTCGACTGCAGACGATTACAGGACACATGTTGTATCCCATAGTTGCCTTTAGAACACCATTCCCAGAACTGACGTTCCAGCTGGATACAAGCGGTGAGACTGGAATCGCATGGGTTCGGACAAACCATTGCGACATAAAGCAGTGGGATGCTCCAGTATCAAACAGTGCAAGTCCAGGTAGTGAAGCTACTAGGATTGTACCTAAGTTATATGGGATAGGTTTTAGGTATAGGGAAAGTGTGTAGGTAAGCAAGACTAAAAGATAAGTTTTGAGAAAGAAAGTTTACCAGTAATGACTTGGCCAGTGGCCTCAGCTTCTTCCACAGACATCATGAAAGCCTGGCGCTTCGGCACATTCCTCCTGGCCTGAGGTGCATTCCTCGGAACGTTCCTTTGAGCCTGATGGAACTGTCGAGGAGGTGGTGCAGCTTGTGGTCCCCTAGGTGATGCAGGTAGTGCAAGTCTGGGAGCAGGTGCCGGAAGAGCTGGTCACTGCTGATAATTATTTGCTGGCCTGGGTGCAGCAACTGAGTTTTGCCTTTAGGGACAAGATCCGATATCATGAGTGGCTGAACCGCAGATTAAGCAGAGGCGGTTGGCTCGACGGCAGTCCTTCATCATATGTCCAGTTCTCTTGCAGTAAGTGCAAAAGGCTGGGCTAGGACGATGAGTTGGTACTCCGGGTCGCCTCGGCACGAAAGATGGTCTGGATGTGGCTCCACCTGCCATCTGGTTGGCAGGACGTTTGACTCCTACAGACTGAGGTCTGCCCCTCTCTTTTATGACTTCCTCATAACTGCGGGCAGCTTCCAGGGCTTCCTCATGAGTCAAAAACTTTCCTGTCGCTAGAGCGGCCTTAATCTCTGTGTCCAAACCTTGCTGAAAACGACGGGCTCTGATCTCGTCCGTCGGTATCAGGTGTGCCGCGAATCTGTTTAAAGATTGTGTTAGTTGTGTGATATGTGATATTTTAAAGAATTGAACTATTGTGACATATCTTACCGGCTCAACATAGTAAACTCAGCATCGTATTCATCTACCGATTTCTCCCACATTGATCCTTGCTGTAGATGAATAAACTGCTGCTCCATAGCGAACCTGACAGTCACAGGGAAATATTTCGTGTCAAACTTCTCGCAAAATGTCTTCCAATCAATCGGCTGTGCCAGACGGGTTTCTTCCGCCTTCCACCAATTGCGAGCGTTATCCGTGAGCTGTAGTTTCGCTACACGGACCCAAGCGTGGTTTGGCACTTGAGCTGCGGCCAGATCGTCTTCGATGCTTTGTGCCCATTCTTCCGCTTCAAGAAGGCTTTCTTTACCAGAGAACTGCTTTGGGTGCAAAGCCCTGAATTGCTTTACTCCCGGTGCATCGTTATCAGGACGGCTCAGAAGTTGTTGCTGTCCCTCGAGAAGACTGCGGATCGCATCGAATAACATCGTCTGCTCAGTGGGTGGTGCCGGAACAACTGGTGTGAGAGGTAGTGCTGGAGGGGTGTTGTTAACGTTGGTGCTGGTGTTGTTCAGGGAATCCATAATCCTGAAGAAAAATTTGGATTAGGACAGATTCAAATATATGAAATGATAAGATTCAAGGAATCGAAATTTGCAAGATTCAAAGTACATGAATTGTGAAGAATGTTTTAATTGCTGGTTCTTATGTCATATTGCTTAGGTCGTTCACGCAGACCAGAACTGCATGATAGGGATTCATACAGCTCTGACCTGCATGGGCCACCAACAAAACCTGTCACGCCCCGCTTCCCAGTGTACGGCGAAGTGGACGCGACGAGGTCCGCTACGTATGTACTCAGAAGTATATACGCTAAGCGTAGCTAAGCAATATAAAATAATCACAAGAGACAAATGATATTGAAATAACAGCAACTTTTATTAATAACATTCTTTGTACAATGCATGAAATGAAAATACAACTGGAATGAAAAAAAGCAATGCCTAAACAGTGGCATAACAGAAATGAAAAATACTGGAAAGAACAAGGTACAATTATCTAGAGCTCTGGGTCTTCCTGGAACTGCTCCAAATCTTCACCGGTGGGCTCGATCTCAGCTTGGTCCAACGCACCTGACGACATTCAAAGAAGAAAGAATAGAATGTCGTCAGCGAACAGATCGCTCGGTAAGTCCCAAAGAATAAGGAGAATGAGAATGACAGAACAACAGTATATATTTTCTAAAGTGTTATATTGTCGGATATTATGAAACATTGTGTAACGCTGTTGTTTGTAGCTTGGTACAAAAGGATGCCAGTGTATACGAGGGGGATCTCTATATGCTAGAGATCAGGGCAAACGGAAAGTACAGGGAACCGTTATGCCACGGTACAACAGCAACAGGATTCAGGTTAGGTGTCTTAATCTGACCACCTCATGCCACTTTTAACACCTTCCGTACCAATCTACCCCTTAAACCCCGTAGTGTTTAACAGTATTGTAGTATTGGAATATGTAAGTTGAGTGACTGACCAAAACCATGATATCAGTAAACATGTTGTAACTGTATAATCAGGTAAATGGAATATCAGGATAATGGATGAATATCCATGGTTTGATTCAGTCACAAGGAATATATTGTTAACTGGATTCAGGATTTCATGTATTCAAATTGGGTTGGAGTATAAAAGAATATAGGTTGACTTGAATCATATTCAAGTCAGGAATAGTCAGACTCTAACCCGAGTCAGACTAAAAGAAAGATAATTTGAAGTCCAATATTAGCTAGGGGCCTTATTGTAATTTGTAAAACTTGAAGGGTTTTATGTAAAAAGTACTTTTGTATAGTTTTCAAAATACACCTCAAGTATTTAATAATCGTCTTTATTGTTATAACGAATGTGAATTTTATTTGTGTTATTCTAGTGAATATATCATAATCAAAGTATTAATTGTTTTATCTGAAATTCATGGTATTTTAGTGTAACTTTTAATCTTGTAACTTTTTTAGAAAAATGTGGAAACTTTATATTATGATAAAATAGGTGTTTAAATGATAATTATATATATATTAACACATGAATAATTTTATATAAATATTTTATTAAAAAAATCTCATTTTCCCTAAATATTGTATTTTGAACCTTTCGAGACCGAATGCTCCTTGCGGAGGTCTGAATCTCGCACTACTAGCCTGCGGGTGCACGATGAACCGTACTATCCCTAACAGCTTCCCCAAAAGTGGGTTGTAGCGGCGCTTTGCTTAGGTTTAACAAATACTTTTCATTTGGGAAAACGGTTTTATAAATATAAGGTATTTATTTGCAAAAAAGTATAGTTTTCCGTTTTTTTTTAGTTGTTAGGGTTTCCTAAGCCAACTAGCCTACTTCTAAGGTCTAAACGATGGTCATTAGAAGCCTCAAATCGCCTCTTCACCGCCAATTGTGGCCAGGTAAGTACAAGTGAGGATGGAGGGATCCGCTCACGAATCGTGAGACGGGCCTTTTAAAGTTACCCAAGCTCACTTGCCTAGCCTAGACACCACAAAGTCAGTTTAGATAAACGATCGATGTCCATGACCAATCGTGCTTTCATTTTATTAAAAGATTTTACTTAGAAATGTTTACAACTTAAAGCTTTAAATAAAGGTTATGAAGTTTAGGGTATTTTAGTGAAAAGTCCTGTAATTTCGTATTCTGTATTTTTGATATTTATCAATTAGGGTTATATTGAGTGTGTGTAGGGGTAGGTCATTACCCCGTGACTTATATTAAGTTTTGGTGAAGTTTAAAAGGAAAACATGCTATGTTAAACTTAAAGGTATTATAGCGCAAGAATACGATATTCGAAAACGTTATCATTTTATGTGTGAAATTTCATTCAAATTGGGTTCTACAAGTTTTGTGATCAAGATAAACATATTTAGGAGTGAGGTAATTGATTAAACTAAGAAAAATGAACTTCATGGTATTTTTATGAAAAGAGTACGGTTTTGCAAAGAAGCTATCATTTCATATGAAAAAGTTTGATTAATTTGGTTTATGGGTGATTAATAGTCAACAAGCATATGGGTAGATAATATGTATTAGGTGACAAGTGAAAATTTAGAGAAAAACCGAATCGGAAATCGGTTTGTCCGAATTCCGTCGGGTTCCAAAAAGTAGTATTTTTTACCTTAAAGAAAAAAGAGGTAGAAGAAGGTGGGACTTACGGTTTGGACAAGCTAAGGAAGCTAGAGGTCGTGGTGGTTGCCGATTCGTTGAAAACGTCGCGAAGGTCTTGATCCGGTCGCCGGAATCCGTCGTCGATTTCGGCAGCGCTTCGCTTCTCGCTCTTCGTACCGAGTTCTCGAGAATTTGGGAGAGTGGACTTAGAGTTGTGAAGGGAAAAGGTAGAGTATAGGGGTCTTTATATAGGGCTAGGCTAGGGTTACAAAATATTAAAAATAAATATAAAAATCATTAAAATTTCATTAAATTTGGTCTTAAAAGGGATTTATTGAGAATTGGGTAACAGTAAAAAGTTTTTAGAGTATGCAGGGATGAAGACCAGGTCAACACGAAGATTTTTCGTGTTGACGACTCGGCCGACCGGCCGATTCCGGCCGGCGGCGCCGGCCGATTCGGCCGAGTCAGGGCCAAATCGGGCGCCGTTGGGTCGGGTCAGGTCTGGGGGGAATTTTGGTATAGTCTAATTTTTTTAATTTGCAATAAATTGTGAGTTATGGCTGTTTGACCGTTTGACTTCACAAAAAAATTAAAACAAAAAGATATAAAAATTATGTGGGGTATGGGATTCGAACTCTGGTGGCTTGGTTCAGCAATGCAAGGTATTACCAATGAGCTACAAGCTCCTTCTTGTAATTATTGTAAAGAAATAGATACTTAAATTGTTTCCAGTAACATCAATACTCCAAGTATACACTATATTTAAAGCAAATTTTTGGTATACAAAATTGGAGTTGTTACATGTATGTTGTCCGGTGTCCTTCGGGACAAAGGATTGGTACTCTTACTTCATTCAGGATTACCTATGAGTTCTCTAGTTTTAGACACGCATTCGTAGTAATGCAAAGTCAAAGATTTTGAGAAGTTTGTAGGTATAAGAATAAAGTAGAGAACCATACGTTGGAAGTATCGGGATTCTTCGAGGTGATCGAAGATGTAGATACTTATGCTAGGTATTATATTATAGTAATATCGAGAACTTGATTCTCTCACAGATTACTCATCCATGGACGCGCTCCATGATAAGTAATGCTGTATTGGCCTTTTTTCCGTTAAGTGATATGCACTGGAAACGGTTGCATGAATTTTGAATTTGGTTCCATCTAAATTAGTGCCTTGATTCTATATGAACATAGAATGGTTGCATATCTTCAGGTTGTTAAGATATGGAGTTATCCGGTTTCTGTCTAAAAGCAGAATCTGGACAAACTCGAGGCACGCTTCGGTAACGGCAGTTTGTAGATTATCCCGAGCATACGCTGGGATTTTGTTTCTACCATTTACAAGATCAATAGTTACATTGTTCTTGACTCGCCACCGTTTTATAAAAAAAATCTTTTTGCAAAAGAAACGAGTGGGAGTATGGTAGAATAAGAAGTAATTTCAGTACCACAAACGGTTACCGAAAATTTAGTAGAACCTAAGGATTCAATTAGACTTGACAAACCGTTACCCACTCTGCAGATTTTAGTAGGTGACCTCAGACACCTGAGAGTCACTTCGGTTTTCTCGTAGACGGTGACAGGGAGGTCAGCATCATGGTAATGATGGTCTTACTAGTTATCAGCAGGTCATAGTAAGTGGAAACTTCCAGAAGACCAGATGCTTCATATCCAAAATGGACTCCACGCACTTCAGTAAATTATGGATTTTGGATTTTGCCGGGTGCTCCTTAAGGGGTAAAAACATTAGGAGAATGTAGATCTTTCGAGATCTGTGCAAGTAGAAAGGTACTATGCTGAAATCCATATGGATATGACTTGATACTGCTATTCCCTTACTTGTTATCAGCAGGTCATAGGAAGTGGTCACTTCCAGGTGACCAGGTATTTCATACCTAAGATGGACTCCACGCACTTCAGCAAATCATGGATTTTAGACTTTGTTGGGTGCTCCTAAAGGGGTAAAACCCATTAGAAGCAAGTAGACCTTTGGAGATCTGTGCAGGTGAAAAGGTACTTACCTAATAAGGCTAGACTTATTGTAAAGAGTTTTCATCAAATACCTGTTGTGGATTGTGATGTGACTTTTACTTCAGTGTCTATGCTGAAGTCTATATGGATATGTTTTGGCGCTGATGCAGTTTATGGCTATGATATCTAGCAGGTGGGTGGCTATAACGTCTTTCCAAATAGGATTTTGGAAGTGCGCGTGTATATGACTCTGCCACAGGCTTATCGTAGTCAGTGGGAGCAGCGGAAGGTGTGCAAGATACTTATGTCTATTCATAGACTAAAGCAAGGATAGTGGAGACGGATCATCTGTTATTGATGTGACAGTCAAGGTGATTGACTTTATCAAAACAAGGATGAACCTAGTAAAAGGGATGTAGGGAGTATTGTCCATGATTTGGATGACATACTCCTGATAGGAAGTGATGTTCTTATATTACAATCAGTCAGATTTTGGTTGTCACACAGTGTTTTATCCACGTTGGATATGATAGTATATCAGGAATTCTGGTGACTAGATCTATGGTTTTAGATCTAGATTTGGGAAGTTCCCCAATTAGGTACTTAGACAGCATTCTAAAAGTATTTTAGAATGAATGACTTCTAGCGTGGTGGTGTACCCGCAGGTGATGGAGTCACCCTCTCTAAATAGATGTCTTCTAGACTGATGGAGAGAGGGGAAGGCATGAATGCCATATCATTTGCTTAAGCAATTGAGTCAATCATGCAAAGTCTTGTACAGCACCAGATATTGCTTTTGCACTAGATGCAATAAGCAGATACTAATCCAATTCTCGAGAAACAAAGGGAAGCAGAAAAGAACATAAGAGGATGTTCGTGGTATAAGATAACGGCAGCCTCCTCTGGGAGGCGGTTATCGGTTAAGGCTTCCAAGGTGACCTGGATGACAGAGATGATGTCAAGTTATGAGTTTATCCTCTTCTGAGGATCGGTATATTGGATAGTGTTCCAATAAAGATACGTAGGTAATCATGGTGCAGGATGCCGGTTATAACTCAACAGAGGATACAACCCAAGAAGTTTGTTGGATAGGAGTTGTTCATTGATGAACTTGGTCCCATCAGGTATCCAGACAAATTCTTGTAGCGGGGTATCGCTCAGTTTGGGAGATTGTTGATCTCTGCAAAGTTTAGATATAGAGAGAAGAAGTTGAAACATTATAGCAGATCCACTCACTGGGGCTATTTCCCGAACACGGATGTTCCTCAAACGAGTTTTGAGAAACTGATTAGTAGAGAAGTTAGGTATTCGGTAGCACATGAGCTGTGGATACGCGGTATCGTAATAATTAGCCTTAAGTGCAAGTGGGAGATTGTTGGATATAGTGCCCTCAAACCAATTATTGTAATCGCAGACACGCGATTGTGATGATTGAGGGAAGACCTATACGGGTAGAACAGTTTTACTCAAAATGATAGTATTCTATCTGGTTTGTCTTTATCATCATGTACATGCATTAGGTGGTATTGCAGATCACTATTACATGTTGATAGACCCCATAGGATTCTTTCTTGACTACCAGTATTATGATGGCGATCATATATGTGAGAGCTGGGTAGCCTATAAGCACATCCTTAAATATCCCTAGTCATGGGAGTATTGAGGCTGGGCATCGATATTTCGTATTAGACTAGTGTATACGCTTCAAGACCCCGACGAGGAGTGGTGGCCGGTCTCACAAGCCATTGGTGTTGTGTCACCTAAGATAGTATACAGGTGCTCACTGGAGGTGAGTATACTAGACGGACTTGCTGAGCACTTCTAGATAGTATTATACCTATCGTCAGGTAGCATGAGTACAGGTTAGTCCTTTGACCTGGAGTCGTCATATGTCTCGTGTGAGTTCCCACTGTACTTTGATTACTACCCTACCACGGCTCAAAGGAGGCGTGCAAACTGGTTTTACTTGGGTATAGTCCCGAGCCACATGGAGGCAGTGGTCGACTGTCAGGGATTCATCTCTCCTGGTATTAGGAGTGGATGTCGCGTTGTGTTTAGTTAGCTATCACCAAAAATCCATGGCCACGGTGGAGAAGATTTACTGATAGTTGATCAGTAGTATCTCAGTTGGTGATGAGCTAGACTCAGACACAACTTATCGGGTTAGTAGGGCTCTGACGTTATCCACCTCTAGACCCGATATGCGATACTCTTTGACGAAGAGACCGGACTGTACGGAGATTGTCACATTCAGGCTCAGTAGGGTAAGGAAGTTCTTGATTGTCGACCTCCCTTTCGACAAGTACCTGGATAGCCGTTACGTACAGCTAGTGCCGCTGACATGCTTGTAGTTAAACCCACTGCCAGCGAATTGTCGAGTCTTTAGAGTCCCACACAGAGGGGTTTTCCGGTTGAGGCAACAGATATAGAAGCCGTACGGTGGTACGTGCAGGGGTCCGATTAAATACGTGTACGCAGTACATGAACTTTAATCGGACGGTTGATAATACTAGCCGGCTTAGGATCGAGCCGGATTATTAAATCAGGTTTTGATTTAATAATTTATATATGTATTTTGATACATATATTTTAGTATTATTGTTCACTATTCATTTTCTCTTTTTGGTGCTATCTATATTTTTATACGGATACGTGTATGTGTAGCGATATATATATCAGGTGAAGTATTCTGTATTTATACAGGAATACTTCTAGAAGAAGGACACATCATATTTGATTTTCCTTTTTGGAAAATTAAATAGGAAATGATGTGGCAAGTGGAGAAAGGGAAGCATGGTTGCAAACAATGTAGAGAGGCATGGTTATGTGTATTTATATTGTTATTTGATTTGGATGCACTATTGCATCATGGTTCAAATATTATAGCCATTCATTTATACACTAGTTGACTTGAAGAGATTTTTTCTTCATATCCTCCACCATGGCTCATGCTTCATCATCTCCATCTCCTTCTTCTTCTTGCTTCCATTTCTTAGCAAGATCCTAGAGAGAAAAATATAGCGAAGTATTCCTACATCATCGACCATCCAAACGTAGCAACTTTGGATCGTCGGTTTGAGCCTCCTCCGCGTTCCCTCAGGTGGATCAACTTCGGCAAGGGTGATCGATGCTCAAGCTCGTTACCGAAGGTTACGAGCTTGGAGGGGTCTTCCACAATTGAGTGGACACGCGACAAAGGTTGTATCTCTCAACCTTGCATGTTAAAGATTACTAGTTTAGGGTGTTTGGTTCGAATCCTCGGGTGTGAGAGTCTGGTTCCCTCAAAAAGTTTTTGTTTTCTCTTCTGCATCGACAGCGGCCTCCGCGATATGGGCGCTGGATCCCGACAATTTGTTCTTCCCTGAATTTTTGATTCTCAATAACAAGATCTTTTCGATGGGAATTAAATTCTCAACTTGTGGGAGATTTGCCTTGTGGATCTCAGATCTAGAGAAAGAACCAAATTCTTTTAAAAGGGTTAAACCTTTAGATGTGATAGAGATATTTTGATCTCTTTTCTTTACCTAGGGTTTTGAGGGGGAAAGTCTTCTTCTTTCTTAAGAATTGAATTTTCTGTTGTTTTGGAAGCTTTTTGTATTTTTCATAAGCTTATGGGAAGGTTCCCTCTATCTCCATCTCTGTCTCTGTGTGGACTCCTCTCCTGAGACTTAAAGTCTCGGGCCCTTTATATAGTGGAGGCAGATTGTTAATCAGTTTTAAGAAAATCTCTCATTGAGAGATTCCAATTGATTTAATTGGTCTCAAAACTGATTTGGGGAATTTTATCCACCATTGGATTTTTGATCTAAGTACTTCTTTTTTAAAGAATATGTTATTCTTGTTTTTATTAAGATTGGGAAAATATTCTCCCATATACATAATTTATTCTGTCAAGTGGTGATTTTTAATCACCATTGAATTTTTAATCTAAGGGTTCTTTATTTTGCAGAGAGCGATCTTTTTTTTTGTTTAGAAAGAATGAGAGAATATATTCTAAAATATAATTTTATTCTATAATTGGATCTTTGATCCAACCGAGAGTATCTTTCTTATTTTAGAAAGATTTGGGGGATGTTTTCTCCCAATAGAATTTAATTCTGTATTTTGGTGATTTATCATCTCCATTGGATCTTTGATCCAACGGCTGTGTTTAACAGAGAATATCCCAACTTTTGTTAGGGAAATGTAGAATTTAATTCTACTGATATAAACTTGGACGCTGGCGCTCACGTGTTATCCATGTGAGCGCCACTTAAGAATTTAATTCTTATGATAGGTATTTATGTGTTTTGCACATCGGCGTCCGCTTGATAAGCACACTCGGCGCCATAAAAGAATTTAATTCTTACTTAGAAAGCATTTTCCGTGCTTTGCACATTGGTGCCGGCGTGAGAAGCACGTGCGATGCCACCATAGGATTTAATCCTATAAGATTGGCTCTGGCGCTGGCGCCCTCGTGGAGAGCACGTAAGGCGCTGCCTCATTAAATTCTAACATATTGCTCTTTTATTAGGTTAAATATTCGGGAAACAAATGCCCCCCACCATTGTGCTCATGTGACTCACACGTGATTACAACGGTGTCATATTTTCCACCGTTCGATCTTCTGGGGAGTTGAACCATCACTTCATATCTTATAAATAGGGCATTTGGCCCTTGAGATGACTGTCGTTCCATTATCTTCTTTCTTCTTCCTTGAGAATTTAATTCTCTTCTCAGAGCTTAGATCTTTGTTCCCAGAGAAACTCTTAGAGTTGAACTCTGCCAAAAAACTTGGTAAGAATCATAACCAAATTTCAACCCATAAGATAAAACTTCCTTTTTGTTTTGGATTTTTACTCATTAAAAGAGCTTTGCTCTTTTCTTGGAACGATCTCTTAGGGATCTTAAAAAAAACTTTATTTTGGTATACCATAGGTCTTAGAGATCTTAGGGTATTACCCTATTAGTGACTTTGATCTCTAAAGGTTTCTCTGTAATTTAATTCCAATATATTTTCCATGGGGATTTCTGGAATTTAATCCCACAGTTAGAGGAATTTGATTCTGGTATGTTCTACAGAGTTTAGCTTTGAGAAAATTTCTTTTTTTCGAAAATTCTTCTGGGGATTTTATTCCCTTTTCTTATTTTCTTTTCAGGGTTCTTGCAGATTTTAATCTGTTGTAGAACTCGTTCTTCGAGGCCATTGGGAGTCTTGAACTTCACTGTTTAATGAAATTTTTCATTAAATGAGAATCCTTTTGGATTCTTACAATGAGCGCCTGCCTCATCATTGATGGGGTATTACCTTGATTTCGTGGGGCCCATTGTCATGATTTTGGTATTTTGATTGCTAATCCTTTACTGGTTTTTCTTTTCAGATACTACGGCTTCTCATCTGTATGACCTTGAAGAGATTATCTATTATGAGAAGATTTGCATCCAAGGCCGCTGTCAAGGCCAGGAGTTTACTGACGCCCAATGCGCTGTGGTGATGCGTCGCTTCGACGATTACAATGGTCGATTGCTCCCCCACCATTCTGCCATTTTGAAGATTGTCGTTGGGTTAATTTGGGGAGCACTTCTTGAGCTTGATGAGGCTATGCCGCTCGAGGCACTTGATGATACTGAAGACAAGGTGCATTCAGTATATCTGATGGGCCTGATCTCAAAGAAGCGGGGAGATGATCTTGTCGCTGTTTTGCATCACATCTTCCAACAAAAGGCGATAATATCCGCGTACCAGAGGATGGACGACATCAGCGGGGATCCCGACGCTTGCATTCGTGAGAAAATGCATAAGAAGATGGTCAACGAAGCTAGAAGCACTTTACTCAAACGTGTCTCTAAGTTCATGAATCCGTGTCCGGAATTCAGCGTCTTGCCATTGTAAACATTCTAATGATTTTTTTTATCACTAATGTACAAATTTCTTCGTAGTAGGAATGAAAAAGCTCCCCCTTTTCTTTATGCCAATGCTTATATGTGCCTTATGAAGTGTTGTTATATACATATAAAACTAGTGTCGGCGCTCACGTGTCTTGCGCATGAGGCGCTGCTATAGGATTTAATCCTGAACCAGCGCCGGCGCTCACATGTTATGCACGTGAGGCGCCGCTACAGGTTCTAATCCTGCAAAGATCAACGCCAGCGCTCACATGTTATGCATGTGAGGCGCTGCTGAGAAAATCGTTTCACCTCCTTTCTCTAATTCCTATGAGTCAACCTTTTCTTTTCCCATGCCCTTTTTGTCAGTACTTGGAAATAGCTCCACCATGTACAACATTTTCTGTGCCTAGACTTGAATGCTCCTCTTTATAATCTGAAACTATGTTTTCCTCCTTCTTCGCAAGGAGAGAACCATTTTTAACAAACCAAGAGTTATGGCTTGCAACCGTCTGCATGCTCATCGGCAACTGTGGGAGATACCCATCGAGGGAATTGTTTCTCGTTTTGCTGTGCGATTAGTGGATTTCGTACTCTTAGATGACCAATGTGATACGGTGATGTTTGAGCTCCTGGCTCGTAGGGGCTCTCCTCTTCCTATTGGCTCCATTTGGCTCCGGATGATCTTCTCGTCTGTGCTTGTTGACATCCCCCTCATCCAGCGGAGATGACTCCGGCGATGCTCGACACGGCGGAGGACAAGATCGAGTGCTTTCACGAAGCATATTTGATTACCCAGCCTCTGAGGGATTGTTCTGTTCAGTTGCTAAGCTAGATATGAGCTCAGCGGGACATTATGTCTGCCTTTGCTAATGGACACGGCGCTGACCGATGGGAAGCAAATCCTAATGAAGATCGCCGCTTCGACATGGTGGAGAGGCCAGAGAAGGCTTTAGAAAAATTTATTCGTAGTTTTGTAAACCCTTGTACTTTTGATCCCGTGTTCGGTGATCTGTTTCCTGCAGAATAAAGTATTTATTTAAATGTGCTTCTTTATTATTAACTGCTGAATGTTTTATCCCCGGTACATATCCATGTGGGCATCTTGTCTCTGCACATATACTTTGCATTTTAATCTTAGAAGTTTCTGATGCATGCACCTAGCTATAGGTGAACATTGGACTGATGTGAACACGTGCTTCCCTCTACCACGTTGCTCACAGTGGTATACCCGTGAGTGAAGTAATACATAGCATATGGCCGGTTTCGGGATGGCATGTCATACACACTTCTTATTAGAATTTTTATTTGAGAAGATAGCGAATGGACACAAGCGTCGTCATCTATCGTTAACTCAGATCTCGATCCTTAAGAAATGTAGTTCTGAACTCCGAGGCCTATGAGTTGTGCTTTTCTATTTCTTGATGTTTTATTTTAGCGCCAACTAGTTTATTCACTCATTTCGGAGTTTGTAGTTTATTTACTCATTTCAGAGTCTTTAGTTTATGTACTCATTTTGGGGTTTGTAATTTATTCACTCATTTCGGAGTTTCTAATTTATTCACTCGTTTCGGGGTTTCTAGTTTATTCACTCATTTCGGAGTTTCTAGTTTATGTACTCATTTCGGAGTTTGTAGTTTATTCACTCGTTTTGGAGTCTCTAGTTTATATACTCATTTCGAAGTGTTTTTAGTTTATCTCCCTTGGGTTTATAGGAAAACTTGTCCTAACGTTATATGTAAATAACCCCCATTCTTTACGACAGAGGTCCGTTAGGTTTGTGGTACGAGGGTTTTAGTTCGTGGTACCGTCGCGTTGGCTGATGTATTCCTCGATATGCAGTCTTTAAGCCGCTGTTCGAGTAGCCCCGCGACAGTCGTGTCTCTGATCCCTTCGGGGGCTGGACAAGACATCTTCAAGTAATCTCCTTAGGTCATATTACCGTCGGAAGAGCAAACGTTAAGAATTTGCCATGACGCTTTTTACTTGAGCTTAGGCTCAGTTTGGAGCCCCGATGAGTCATAACCACTCCGCTCTGGTGTGGGATGATCTCTGATAGTCTTTTAGGCTTTATATGAGTTGCCATCGAAACCCGAAGCTGGGAATATGCCGTCACTTCATTTTTGTTTTAACGATGTCGTGTCGTTCCTTTGCTGAAGTAGGGTAGACATCTGTAGGACTTCGATTCTGTATGTATTGTAATTGAAGTCCGGAGCTAGGAATATGCCATTGCTCCAATTTCATTTGATAGTCGCGTCCGCATCCTGCTGAGATGAGAGTGAACGCTGTGATAATCTCTAGGTTGTATATGTGCCGTCGAGACTTGGAGCTAGGATTTTGCCACTACCCCATTTTTGCTTTGACCCTTAGGTCTTTGTTGACGTTGCGTCTGCATCCTGCTGGTATGAGAAGTACGTCGATATGATCTTTAGGCTGTAGATGTTGCCATTAAGATCTAAAGCTAGGATTTTGTTG
This sequence comes from Agapanthus africanus, assembly GCA_030015575.1. NCBI lineage: Eukaryota > Viridiplantae > Streptophyta > Magnoliopsida > Asparagales > Amaryllidaceae > Agapanthus > Agapanthus africanus. The sequence goes on along the minus strand of CM057342.1, from coordinate 743,495,956 downwards.
TCGCTTCATTTTTATTTGACCCTTAGGTTTTTTTTGACATTGCATCTGCACCGAGAAGGAACGTCGAGCTAGAGCTGGGATTTTGCCATTACACCTTTTTGATTTGGCTCCTTGGAGCTTTGTTGATGTCACGTATGCACCCTGTTGGAATGAGAAGAACGTTGAGTTGATCTTTAGGATGTATATGAACCGTCGAGATCTGGCTCTCTCTTTAACGGAGCCTGGTGGGAAAATATGGTTCCCTTTCTTTCTTCGTACCCATAGATCTTATACAAGAGTCAATATGGACATACTTGCAGGGCAGAAAAGTTTCATATATATATTTTTTATTTCTTTCCGCAATACTCTATCTTTTCAGCTTTTATGTCGCGAAAGTCGTGATTGCCCAATCATTTCGGCTATTTATCGCGGTGCCCAATCATTTCGGCTATTTTTTCTTTACTCTCTGCTTTTTATGGCGAGTTGCCCAAATATTTCGGCTTTTTTTTATTTACTCGCTGCTTTTTATTGCGAGTTGCCCGAACATTTCTGCTTTTTTCATATTTTTTACTCGCTGATTTTTTTCATGAGTTGGGGACTTGATCCTGATACCCATTGTGGCATCAACATCGCTGCAACTGAAATGTTGTCAGAAGCGAATCATCATTTGCCATGAGAGGACTTGAAGTTTGACACCTGTTTAGGCATCAGTATCACTACAACTGGAATGTTTCCAGGAGCGAATCATCATTTACCTTTCTTGGTTTGAACAAAGATGGCTTACCAAACAGGGTTAGGATCCTGTTGCCTAAGACTTTTTGACTTTATAAGCCGTAAGGGTCTCATAAAGGTGATTCTTCCTACAAGTCGTGAGGATCCCGTAGGTGTATTTTCTCCTTAGGGATCGTGGGGACTCCTAAGTGTGTTTTCTCTTGTAAGTCGTAATGATCTTGCAAGAGTGTTTTCTCCTTATAAGTCAAGAGGACTTACAAGTGCCGTTCATCATACGGGGACATTTCTCGTCGTTAGTGGAACTTGGTGGGGGATATATTTATGCCCGTGGATTGTATTCAAGGGTCGATATAGGACCGCCTGTAGGGAAACATGGGGGATATGACGGCTTAGGAACAGGTTCAGATCCCTGTAGCTTAAGTCTTTTGAATCTTACGAGCCATGAGGGTCTCATAGGGGGAATTCTCCTTACGAGTCGTGAGGATCCCGTAAGTGTAATTTCTCCTTAGGAATCATGAGGATTCCCAAGTATTTTTTCCTTTTGTGGGTCGTAAGGATCTCACACAGGTTTTTTTTAAAACGAGATTGCACCATTCCGGGTTTTCACAAGCTCGCCGGTAGCCCTACTGTTTTTACTCACGGCGCCCTTTCGGGTCTTCATCCGTGCCCATTTCAGTTGTGGACATGCCGTTTTTTTTTTTTTTTTACGAAACTCTCGAATGTAGCTTCGTCGTAGGTGACCCATCCATTTGCCGGTGGGACTTGGAAGTGGCTTCATTGTTGGAGTAGCTGTGTAGCCGGTAGGACTTGAATTCCAACCCTTGTCGTTGAGACTTCGATTGCAATATAGATCTCAAGGGAGGATATCTCCGTGTTTGGGACGAATTTTAGTTTAGGGACATCTCGATCCATTGTTAGTTTAGGGACATCTCGATCCAATATCGCCATGTTTGAGGCGGATTGTTAGTTTAAGGACTTCTCGGTCCGTTGTTAGTTTAAGGACATCTCAGTTCGTTGTTAGTGTTAGGTTTACCTAGCACCCTATGTAGAGTTTGGAAGCATCACATGTCACAAATATCAAATTTTTATGGTGCTAAGTAAGCATACAAAGGATGTATCCTAGAAAATTAGGGTTTCTAAACAATAAAGGCAACAAAGACTAGGGTTTCGAGACTACAACCTTTGTAGCTCCCTTCGCTAGACTCTTTTGGCCTCTTGAGTGTTGGAGGAAGGTTCTCTTGAAGTCTTCTAGTGTCCACGACGATCCACCCGAAGCTCCTAGTCCAAACTTGTAACTTCACTTTTCAAGAGAAGAAATGAAGAGAACACTCTAAACAAGTGGGCTAAACTTGTGTAGAATGATGTTGTGGTGGCTTTTCTCACTTCAAAAACCTAACTTGATGAGTATATTGCTCACTACAAAAGTCTAGAAAGCAAATGGTGAAGGAGGAAGAAGATGATGGCTTTCTTTTAACAAGAGTAAAAAGATAACTCATGAAAAGAAATGAAAATATATCTATATATATTTATTTCTTCTCATCTCAAACCATGGTTAAATATTTGAGTTATTATTTGATTAGAGTTTAAAACATAGAAGGAAAGTTTAATCCATGGTTAAGGGTAGATGGGGATGGTTAGGTTAAAGTTAAAGAAGGATGTAGAAACTAGTCAAGAATTATCCTTTCCTTTTCCATTTTGTTTTAAACACAAATTAAATAATAATCCATATATTTAATCAAGGTATGAGTCTTATATTGCCACCATTTCCATGTGTAATCAACCATGAAAGATGATGTATGTATGTATGTATGTATGCACATCCATATATGCATGAAACTAAAAGAAAGAAAGCATACATGCATGCATACATCCATCATGTACAAGAAAGGATTTCAAGTGAGAAAACTAATGGTTAAATGATAAATCAACACTTGATTTATCAATCCGGCCATATCACATATGACCCCACCAAAAGCAAGCCGCCCGATCAATATACGGTATCCTATACGCGCATTTTAATCGGGTCTATGCGCATATCGCATACGCGCACCACAACGTTTCGCCTGGACTAGGTAACTCCTTTATGGGACTCTAAGACTCGTCAATACGCCGGTAGTGGGTGATGATCATATCAAGCACCCCCAAGCCGCAAGCGGTCAGCTAAACGTAACGGCCACCCGGGTATTGAGCGATCAGAAGAAAACAAGCGAACCTGCTACAACTCCCGTCGAGCCAACCGGCAACACTACCGTACAGTCCGGTCTCTTCGTCAGATATGCTGCATATCGAGCCTAGGGATGGTCACGTCGACCCCAATAACTCAATAAGTCGTGCCGGTGAATGGTCTATAACAGATCGAGAAACTACTGATAACACTTATCAGCAAATCTCAGCAGCCCTGGCCAGGGACTTACTGATATAACTAGTCAGGCACAGCACAGCATCAACTCCCAATACCGGGAGAGACGAAACCCCTCCTATCGCTCATCGCCTTCGTGTTTCTCGGGACTGTACCCAACGGCCACCTGTTTGCACGACTCAGTAGAGCCGTGGTAGGATGGCAATCAAAGTACAGTGGGAGAACACACAAGACTCTATGACGATCTCGGGTCTACAGACTAACCTGTACCAGTGTCACCTGAGAACTGCTATCCGACGATAGATATAATTCCATATAGGAGTTCTCGGTGAGTCCGTCCAGTGTACCCAGTCACCATTGAGCACCCGTATATGATCTTGATGTCAAACATCGATGAATGTGGGAACATTCATCACCCATCGTATGGGTCTAGTATCATATACGCTAGTCTACTCTGGTATATCAATGCCCCGTCTCGATATACCTACGACTAGGGACTTTCCAGGATATGCTTATAGACTACAGATGTCCCACTAGTATGATCTCCATCAGAATCACAGCAGTCAAGCCGATATCCTCAGGGCTTTATCAGCATGTCTGAATGAATAAAAGCATGATCAAATCAACATGTCAGATAAAGAAGAACCAGATAGCATACTATCATGTCAAGCAAGAATGTATACTGAATATATATACATGTACAAATACATCCACTATCATATAATGGCCTCTAGGGCATACATATATCCAACAATCTCCCACTTGCACTAAGGCCAGTTATTGGCGTATCTCATACCCAACATCTCAAAAAGTCGCTCATGCTGCAGCTGAGGGAGGGCCTTGGTGAATGGATCCGCGGTGTTATTCTTTGTGTCTACTCTCCTAATCTCGATCTCGCGGCGATCTACAATCTCCCGGATCAAATGAAAACACCTCAGGATGTGTCTAGATCGCTGATGGGATCTGGGCTCCTTGGCTAACGCCATAGCCCCATTATTATCACAATACAAAGGTATTGGATCAATAATGGTTGGAACTACTCCTAGCTTCGAGACGAACTTCTTCATCCAGACGGCTTCCTTGGCGGCATCATTTGCAGCAATGTACTCAGCTTCCATCGTAGAGTCTGCAAAGGTATCCTGTTTGGAACTCTTCCAACTTACCGCCCCTCCATTGAGGGTAAATACAAACCCAGAGATAGATTTGATGTCGTCCTTATCGCTCTGGAAGCTCGAATCGGTAAAGGCCTCCATTTGGAGATCTCCATTACCATACACCAAGAACAATTCTTTAGTCCTTCGCAAGTACTTAAGAATATTCTTTACAGCTGTCCAGTGATTCTCCCCTGAGTTAGATTGATACCTGCTTACAACACTAAGTGCATAAGCTACATCTGGGCGTGTACATAACATCGCATACATTATAGATCCTACTGCCGAAGCATAGGGTATAACACTCATGCGAGCTCTCTCTTCTTCGGTCTTTGGGCAAGAATCCTTGGAGAGAGTGACTCCATCGCAAGCGGGTAAGGCACCCCGCTTGGAGTCTTCCATACTAAACCTTTTTAGGATGGTGTTAATGTACCTGGTTTGGGACAATCCCAATAACCTTTTGGATCTATCCCTATAGATCCTTATGCCCAGAATGTATGCGGCATCACCCAGGTCCTTCATGGAGAACCTTAGTGATAAGAAAGATTTGACCGACTGTAGCATAGGAATATCATTTCCTATCAAAAGAATGTCGTCCACGTACAATACGAGGAATGTGACAGCTCTCCCTACAGCCTTCTTATAAACATAAGGTTCATCTAGATTTTTGATGAAATCAAACTCTTTGATGACATAATCGAAACAGAAGTTCCAACTCCGTGATGCCTGCTTTAACCTATATATGGATTTAAGCAATTTACATGCTTTCCCGCTGCTCCCACTGTCAATGAAGCCCTCTGGCTGATCCATATAAACGCATTCTTCTAAATTTCCATTTAGAAATGCGGTTTTAACGTCCATCTGCCAGATTTCATAGTCGTAGTGAGCAGCAATAGCAAGTAGGATCCGAATGGATTTAAGCATGGCTACGGGAGAAAAAGTCTCGTCATAGTCCAAACCTGGTCTTTGACGAAAATCCTTCGCCACAAGTCTTGCCTTATAGGTCTCCACCTGCCCATCTACACCAATCTTTCTTTTAAAGATCCATTTGCACCCCACAGGTTTTACCCCAGGGGGTACAACGTCCAAAGTCCATACTTTGTTGGTGTACATAGACTCCATTTCGGATCTCATGGCATCCAGCCACTTCACAGAGTCTCCACTCGTGATAGCTTGCTGAAAACTTGTAGAATCATCATCATCCATGATGCAATCTTCTCCGTCACCATCAATGAGAAAACCGTAGTACCTCTCCGGTGGGCGAGAAGTCCTACCAGACCTACGGAGTGGCCGAGGTTCCTCAGTTTCTGTTGCAACAGCCGGTTCAACCAAATCATCATTTGTAGTTTGTGTCTCTAGAACCTCTTCTAGATCCACCACTTTGCCATCATCTTTATCTGTGAAAAACTCTTTTTCCAAGAATGTGGCATGTTGAGAAACAAACACCTTTTGTTCCTCTTTGTGGTAGAATAGATATCCATAAGAATTCTATGGATATCCTACAAAGTTACACATGACTAACCGTGTCTCGAGTTTGTCCGGATTCTGCTTTTTAACATAGGCCGGGCAACCCCAAATCTTAATTCTCTTAAGAGATGGTCTTTTCCCATGCTATATCTCATATGGCGTGGTAGACACGATTTTGGTTGGAACCCTGTTTAGCAGAAACGCTGCAGTCTCCAATGCATGCCCCCAAAATGAGACAGGTAACTCAGCATCACTCATCATGGAACGGACCATATCTAATAGGGTCCGATTCCGTCGTTCTGACACACCGTTATGCTGTGGTGTGTAAGGAGGAGTGAGTTGGGAGAGAATCCCATTCTCTTTTAGGAAGTTTGCAAATTCTGTACTGAGATACTCACCACCTCGATCTGATCGAAGCATCTTGATACTCAAGCCGGTTTGTTTTTCTACTTCTTGTTTATATTCAATGAATTTCTCGAAAGCTTCGGACTTGTGCTTTAATAAAAATACATGACCGAATCTTGAGAAATCGTCAGTGAACGTAATGAAGTATGAAAAACCGCCTCTAGCCTGTGTAGACATTGGCCCACATACATCACTATGTATGAGGCCTAGGAGCTGAGTAGCTCTTTCTCCGTGTCCGGTAAACGGAGTTTTGGTCATTTTACCCTTGATACAAGACTGGCAAGTCACATAAGATTTATATTCAAAAGAGTTTAAATATCCATCTTTGTGTAACTTGTTTAGTCTTGTTTCGTTAATATGACCAAGTCTACAGTGCCAAAGAAAAGCTTCATTTAATTCTGAAAGTTTTCTTTTATTAGTGTGTTGTATACTGAAAACTGTGTGTTGATTTAGGACATATATCCCATTATTAAGCGTACCATACCCAACCAACATTTGATTCAGGTGAATGTTCATAACATTGTTCTGCAATACAAAATCATATCCTTCATTGTCTAACAAAGAAACGGATATTATATTACAAAGCATACTAGGTACAAAATAACAAGGATTCAAAACTAAAATACATCCAGATGGCAACCCCAAGCGATACTCTCCCACTGCGACTGTATGTACATTGGAACCATTTCCAACGCGGAGAGTATGGTCACCTGTCTTCAAAACTTTGTTATTTCTCAGCCCCTGCATAGAATTGCAAATGTGAGAACCTGAACCGGTATCCAATACCCAGGAAGTAGAGTTTATTGAAAAACAGTTTTCTGTCACAAACGCACCTGAAGCAGAAGCATCCCCATGCTTCTTCTTGAGCTTTAAGTACTCCGTGCAGTTGCGCTTCCAATGTCATGTCTTGTGGCAATGAAAACATTCGCCTTTCCCCGAGTCTCCAGCTTTGGACTTTTCCTTTCCCTTCACCTTTTTAACTCCACCCTTAGGATTGGTGGGCTTCTTCTTTTTCTTTCCCTTGGCCTTAGCTTTCGGGCGAGAAGAGGAAGACTGTTCAACAGTCATAACGGGAGTTTTTGCTGATTTCATAGTGCTCTCTGCACTCCTTAACATATTAAGGAGTTCAGGGAGTTCCTTCTCCATGCCGTGCATGTTGAAGTTCACTATGAATTAAGCAAAGGTGTAGGGAAGGGACTGCAGAATAATATCCCTATATTGTTCATTGTCCATTGTCCATCCAAGGTCCTCAAGCTCTTCTATAAGAGCTATCATCTTCAGAACATGGTCTCCTACTGGTGTGCCAGGGGCCATTCGCATCTGAAACAGTTTCTTTGATGCTTCGTATCGTAATACGCGGGATTGCTCTCCATACAACTCCTTTGTATGGAGCAATATACCGTGAATGTCCATATCCTCGTGCTGCTTTTGATGTGTGTTATCCATCGATGCAAGCGCGAGGCATTTGGCCGTGGCACAGTCAGCGTCCCATGTCTTGCGGACTTCAATGTCCGCAACTGAGGATTTTGGACCTGGGACGGGCGGGGTTTAAGCCGTGAGGACATATGATACTTTATCATAAGTCAAGGCTATTTTCAGATTCCTCAGCCAGTCTGTATAATTAGTCCCATTCAGTTTGTTTTTATCTAGTAGAATCTTGAGTCCAGTCATGGGTATCTGCCATTAAGAGAGAGAAAAGAATACACTCAGCGAAAGCTCTTGCATAGATTATATTGGTTATTATCTTGTCTAATCGATATTTCCCACTGCTTTTATCGAGTTTTTCTTTCAAACCTTAAAAAGAAAAACTAGCCAGGATTAATTACAGTCTACAACTTCGCAAACCGTTCAGCCAGGCCAGTGTCGGTACTTGAGGGAGGTTCCCCGTGCTTTCGCACGGACCTAATTAGAGTAAACCTCGTTTTCCCAGAGGCGGAGCCCCGTTAACACCTTTCTAGTCACCTAATGAGTTAGCTAATTGTAAACTGTAAAACTCTCCTAGGAGCAACTATTGCCCACAGTGGGATCGGGATCCAGCCATCACATGGAAGGTATGCAATCTCATTGCAAATTTCAACTATTGAAATTCCCGATGTGGTTTTTACCCCTAGCACTCATGACCTTGGCTAAGGTCAACAAATCACGAGTACTAGTCAAGCTCAACCCGTCATTTCTTGATTAATTAGACCCGTTCACATGACTCTTGGCTAAGGTCAACAAAGTCATATGCCCGTCCTAATTAATCTGCATCATATGCATTTGTAGGAAGACATCACTTAGCTACCGTACACTACGCCTTGGCTAAGGTCAACAAACGTAGCACGAATACTAAGTACTCTACTTTCTAAAATGACGGAGGGTTGCAGATGATTTTTAAGAAAATCTTTAACGCTTTGAACTTGATATCGTTATAGAATCAAATGGTTTTCAAAAGGAGTGGCTTAAGCTCCGCAGTTTTGAAATATAGCTTTTTCATAAATAGCCGAGTGGTTTTCAAATCCGATTCTACAACATCTTTTTAGGTTTATTTTATTTACATTAATCACATTAATGTAATCCCATCATTTAAGTCCTTAAGCCAATCACAGAAAAGAAACGAAAATAACACGTACGCTTATGCCATCCGCATTCGCCGCAATGTTTCGTTATGCACCATTAGGTTACTTAACTAACGGCATACCGGGACGGGACTAGCGCGGGTGTAAAACATAAGCAACGTCTACTATATATCATATATATAATATGCCATTCGTCTCAGATATCACAGAACACAGGCAGCAGAAACATAGATATAATGTGGGATATACTAGAACGTCCGTATTTAGTATTTAGCCAGAATAGAAAATACGGATTCCACAGTCGCGATGAACAGCCAAGCCCACACCCTGGACCCTACGAGAGCGGTAAGCGACCCTACCAATTCTGGAGTTTAGGAGACCCGGTCTCGACTCCTTGAGATGGCCTCCCACTGAACCACTGAACCCCAGAACCTGTGCTCCCCTCCTTGGGTCCATCCTAATGCGGAAAAGTAAATAATATACAACACTGGTGGCAGCAACCTCAACCCGGAAGTGCCCCAAATAAAAGAATATTACATTACATTTGAATTTACATGAATGAAAACATAAAACTCTCATCTCACATAAAAAAAACCCGGCTATTCAATCACGACAATCCTGCACATCATATCTCAGCAACACATAATATCTCATATCATCAACGTAAGTAAGTATGCATACACCGATTGTCGTCGATATATAGCAACGACAATCGTCAATACCACTACATACTACACTTACGGTCACAGAAAAGAAAGTGTAAAACTGCAATATCTGGAATCCACATTCTCTTTAGACATCGCAAATGCGAAATATCACATACTTCGTATTTCATGTCTAGTAATATGAATTCCACACATTGCATCACATTGCAGATAAACAGACAGTATTAAAGTTTTCGAACGAACGATCAAATACCCAAGATTCACTAAAGCTCAACACTTGAGCAGAGTTCAAAAACCCGGAGTGTGACACAGTAGTAGCGGTCCAGCCGTAGAAGGGTCAAGCCAACGCCTCACATGTGGCACGCCGTACTGCCCCAAACCCTAAGGTTCAAATGGCAGTTCAAGACGGTCACATAATCGAGTTAAGGTTTGTTGTCTTCTAGAGGGTCCACCACAAAACTTGCACGTATCTTCAAAATACTTAAACCCCATGAATAGTGAGCAAATGATACTCGTTCAAACACTTCAATACTTTCTAATTTACCCGGAAAAGCAACGAAACGAAAATTCCGATCGAATCGTCGAGTTCAAAACCATCTCCAGAATATACAGTACTAGATTCAGATTAAACATACCTAAAAACAATAGACAAGCAGTTGTAGGAATTACTGTAGAAAAATGAAGTCATGAAGCCTCTGTACGGCCGCGGAACCGCGGCCTAAGTAAGGATTTGCCGCGGTTCTGCGGCGGTTTGTACAGATCATGGGTTCGTTTTTCACAGTATTTCTTATATTTTCCTGCTCTATTTTTTAAGTATTTTTAATTCTGAAAAATGTCAGATTTTAAAAATTGTCCAGAGAAGGTCTCGAAACGTCTTATTTTGATCCGATCAGGATTTTTACTTCGTAAAAGTGTCGCCTAATGTTCTAGGTCGGCTCTGATACCAATGTTAGGTTTACCTAGCACTCTATGTAGAGTTTGGAAGCATCACATGTCACAAATATCAAATTTTTATGGTGCTAAGTAAGCATACAAAGGATGTATCCTAGAAAATTAGGGTTTCTAAACAATAAAGGCAACAAAGACTAGGGTTTCGAGACTACAACTTTTGTAGCTCCCTTCGCTAGACTCTTTTGGCCTCTTGAGTGTTGGAGGAAGGTTCTCTTGAAGTCTTCTAGTGTCCACGACGATCCACTCGAAGCTCCTAGTCCAAGCTTGTAACTTCACTTTTCAAGAGAAGAAATGAAGAGAACACTCTAAACAAGTGGGCTAAACTTGTGTAGAATGATGTTGTGGTGGCTTTTCTCACTTCAAAAACCTAACTTGATGAGTATATTGCTCACTACAAAAGTCTAGAGAGCAAATGGTGAAGGAGGAAGAAGATGATGGCTTTCTTTTAACAAGAGTAAAAAGATAACTCATGAAAAGAAATGAAAATATATCTATATATATTTATTTCTTCTCATCTCAAACCATGGTTAAATGTTTGAGTTATTATTTGATTAGAGTTTAAAACATAGAAGGAAAGTTTAATCCATGGTTAAGGGTAGGTGAGGATGGTTAGGTTAAAGAAGGATGTAGAAACTAGTCAAGAATTATCCTTTCCTTTTCCATTTTGTTTTAAACACAAATTAAATAATAATCCATATATTTAATCAAGGTGTGAGTCTTATATTGCCACCATTTCCATGTGTAATCAACCATGAAGGATGATGTATGTATGTATGTATGCACATCCATATGTGCATGAAACTAAAAGAAAGAAAGCATACATGCATGCATACATCCATCATGTACAAGAAAGGATTTCAAGTGAGAAAACTAATAGTTAAATGATAAATCAACACTTGATTTATCAATCCGGCCATATCACATATGACCCCACCAAAAGCAAGCCGCCCGATCAATATACGGTATCCTATACGCGCATTTTAATCGGGTCCATGCGCATATCGCATACGCGCACCACAACGTTTCGCCTGGACTAGGTAACTCCTTTGTGGGACTCTAAGACTCGCCAATACACCGGTAGTGGGTGATGATCATATCAAGCACCCCCAAACCGCAAGCGGTCAGCTAAACGTAACGGCCACCCGGGTATTGAGCGATCAGAAGAAAACAAGCGAACCTGCTACAACTCCCGTCGAGCCAACCGACAACACTACCGTACAGTCCGGTCTCCTCGTCAGATATGCTGCATATCGAGCCTAGGGATGGTCACGTCGACCCCAATAACTCAATAAGTCGTGCCGGTGAATGGTCTATAACAGATCGAGAAACTACTGATAACACTTATCAGCAAATCTCAGCAGCCCTGGCCAGGGACTTACGGATATAACTAGTCAGGCACAGCACAGCATCAACTCCCAATACCGGGAGAGACGAAACCCCTCCTATCGCTCATCACCTTCGTGTTTCTCGGGACTGTACCCAACAGCCACCTGTTTGCACGACTCAGTAGAGCCGTGGTAGGATGGCAATCAAAGTACAGTGAGAGAACACACAAGACTCTATGACGATCTCGGGTCTACAGAATAACCTGTACCAGTGTCACCTGAGAACTGCTATCTGACGATAGATATAATTCCATATAGGAGTTCTCGGTGAGTCCGTCCAGTATACCCAGTCACCACTGAGCACCCGTATATGATCTTGATGTCAAACATCGATGAATGTGGGAACATTCATCGCCCATTGTATGGGTCTAGTATCATATACGCTAGTCTACTCTGGTATATCAATGCCCCGTCTCGATATATCTACGACTAGGGACTTTCCAGGATATGCTTATAGACTACAGATGTCCCACTAGTATGATCTCCATCATAATCACAGCAGTCAAGACGATATCCTCAGGGCTTTATCAGCATGTATGAATGAATAAAAGCATGATCAAATCAACATGTCAGATAAAGAAGAACCAGATAGCATACTATCATGTCGAGCAAGAATGTATACTGAATATATATACATGTACAAATACATCCACTATCATATAATGGCCTCTAGGGCATACATATATCCAACAGTTAGTTTAGGGACATCTCGGTCCGTTATCGCCATGTTTGAGGTGGATTGTTAGTTTAAGGACTTCTCGGTCCGTTGTTAGTTTAGGGACATCTCGGTCCGTTGTTAGTTTAGGAACATCTCAGTCCGTTATCGCCATGTTTGAGGCGGATTGTTAGTGTAAGGACTTCTTGGTCCGTTGTTAGTTTAGGGACATCTTGGTCCGTTGTTAGTTTAGGGTCATCTCGGTCTGTTATCGCCATGTTTGAGGCGGATTGTTAGTTTAAGGACTTCTCGGTCCGTTATCGTCATATTTGAGACGGATTGTTAGTTTAAGGACTTCTCGGTCCATTATCGCCATGTTTGAGGCGGATTGTTAGTTTAAGGACTTCTCGGTCCATTATCGCCATGTTTGAGGCGGATTGTTAGTTTAAGAACTTCTTGGTCCGTCATCACCATTTTTTAGGCGACGGAACTTTTGGATACTACTTTTAGGGTTTTGACTCAGGAAGATAGCGAGCGGACACAAGCGTCATCATCTATCATTGACATAGGTTGTGACTCGTTAGGCGTGATATTTTTTGAGGAATCGGCCGTTTATTGGCCGGAAGGGTCTTTTGCCATGCATATCCATAAGCAGGTAGGCTCCACCTTGATAGACTTTGTCTATGATGTACGGGTCTTCATAGTTCGGCTCGAATTTCCTCCATTTTGCACGATTGGGGATCAATGGTTTTTTGACGACTAGCACAAGTTCGTCTTGGCGGAATGTTCTCAGCCTGGTCAGTTTTTCGTATGACCGTGTCATCCTTGCCTTATAAGCCTCAAGATTTTGCTGTGCTACAAGGCGCGTTTCGTCGAGGGCGTCGAACTCTTTAAGCCGAAAATGAGCATTTTCTTCATTTGTCAGCTCATACCGAACCGCTACTCGTAGAGAGGGGAGTTCTATTTCTAGGGGAAGCACTGCTTCCGTGCCGAATACCAACGCATATGGTGCTGTATTTGTAGTCATTTTGAACGTTGTTCGGTACGCCCAGAGAGCTTCATACAACCTTTCATGCCAGTGTCTTTTATTTCTGGACACTGTTTTCTTTATAATCTTTATCAAGGTCTTGTTGAAAACTTCAGCTAAACCGTTGGCACGAGAATTATAGATTGAAGAATATCTCCAATCTATCTTATGTTGTTGTGCGAAGCGGCTGATTTTATGGCTTCTATAAGCTGGCCCATTATCCGAGATAATTCGTCGCGGAGTGCCGAACCGATAAATGACATGGGTTCTGAAGAAATGGAGGATATTCTCCATCTTCACCTCCCTTAGTGGTACTGCTTCTGCCCACTTAGAGAAGTAGTCGGTCGTCGCCAGTATAAACCGATATCTTTTGGACGATGCTAGTTTAATGGGACCAATTATATCGGTTCCTCATATTTCAAACGGCCAGCTAGCTACTGTTGGATGTAGCGGATTTGGATGTTGGTGGATGAAGTCCCCGTAAATTTGGCACGAGTGACACTGCTTCGCATATTCGAGGCAGTCCTGAATCATTATGGTCCAATAGTAACCCATTCTTTTTATCTTCAGTTTCATCTTTGGCCCAGCTTGATGAGAATCGCAGAGTCCGTCGTGAATTTCTTGGACGACTCTCTTCGCTTCTTTTGGTCCCAGGCATCTTAGCCATAGACAGTCAAACGATCTTTTATATAGAGTATCATTGACGAAAGCGAAGGACAGAGCTCGTTTCATGAGCTAATGTCTAGACGACGCATTTTTGGGTGTTCGTCGGGATTTGAAGTGGTCTATGAAGACTTTCCTCCAATCCTTGACCTTTTCTTCGTCCTCTATTTGAAGGGCTACTTATTTGGTCGCTTCTTTTCCTTCGGATAGCTCCGTTAAGTCTTCCGAAAATATATATGTTGGCGCGAGAACCCGGCGGCTTTGCATGATGATCCTTGCGTCATCGAGGTCTTCATCGGCCAGTTCCTTATCCAATTTGGTCAATGCATCCGCCTTACTGTTTTCTGCATGCGGTATACTCTCCAGGATGTAGGAGGGGATTTGTGTCAGCAGTTGCCGTACTCTTTCGCCATATTTTATCAGCTCTAGCTTGCATGTCTGATAGTAATCATTTACTTAGCTAACTATCAGCTTGGAGTCTCCATATATGAGGAGGTTTTTGATTCCCATGTTGATAGCGATCTTTAGACCCGCTATCAACGTTTTGTATTCAGCTTCATTATTTGTTCTTGGATCCGTTAAGGAAAGGGCGAAACGCATTATCCCTTCTTGTGGAGTCATGAAGATAAGGCCCACCCCGGCTTTGATTATAGGGGTGTTTTGCTTTCGCCGCTTCACGGAAGATACTCCATCAAAGTAGAGTTCCTATTGGGAATCATTTTCTTCCTTCTCTCCTTCGATTGTGTCGAACGCATGTTCATCCGGCAACTCGCAATTTAAGGGGGAGTCGGCTGGTATCGAATGCTCCGCAAGAAAGTCAGCAATGGTCGGCCTTTCACTGCATTGAGGGGTCGATACGTTATCGAGAACTCCATCAGGACGAGGGCCCATTTGGCAAGCCTTCTTGTTAATATGGCCCTTGACATCAGATATTTGAGAGGATCCACCTTTGATATGAGATGAACCTCATGTGCCAAGGTGTAATGTCTGAGCTTCGTTATCGCGAAGATCAGTGCCAGGCAATACTTTTCGATGGGGGGTAGTTGTTTTCTGCCCCCGGGAGAACTCGACTCAAATAGTACAAAGCTCTCTCATTTCCTTGATCGTTCTCTTGTACCCATTAGCGCGCTGTTTACCGCCGAAAACTGGGAAAACAAACGTCTTGCCTGAATTTTGGGGCAGATGCTATTTAGATTTATCCGTTCACCTCTCTGAAAATGCCAAGTTGATTTATGGCACCGTGTATCGGAAGTTTGGACGGATGCAAACGTTGTAGCAGACTTCGTCAGATTCCCCCTCGTTGTGAGAGGCTTTTGATTGTGAGGACGCTTTTCCCTGCAGGCACATACCCCTGCAGTTAATTACGTTACCGCGTAGCGATAACCACTTTCTCCTGCTCCAGAAGGTCACTTCGTGTCGTGTGTGTTTGTTTTATTTTTGGTTGCTTGTGGATTGTATACGGAGACTAATTTATGTCGTCGCCCGTAGGGCGTGGATTAGTCCAAATCCGTATATTCTTAGATTTGAGTTTGGGTTGATTTAAGGATTATTAATCTTGTTTGAGATTAAGATCAACTTAAATGTTTGTTAAGGATACGTTAGTCCAATTTTAGACTAAGATCTACTTAACAAGGGTTTAGGATCATCTTGATCCAACAAAAGAGCATTTGGGCTCCATTGTTTTAGTTTAAAGACGTTACGGTCCGTTGTTAGTTTAAGAACGTTTCGGTCCATAGCTAGTTTAAGGACGTTGTGGTCCGTATTGGGATGTGCTCATCGGTTTGGGAGTGCATCAAAGAGTTGTTGGTTGTCGGGACCCTCCACCTCTCTGAAGACGTTGAAGAATTACAACGACATGTATCAGAGGTGTGGAGAGATGTACTCTTGAACCGAATTCCAGATTGAAGGGAGAGACCATGGTAGAATGAACATCATTTTAGATACCATCTGTTAGGAGATCATTAGCCATCTTTGGAACTAAGATCGATTTGGGGAGACCTGAGCATAGGAAGGCTCGGTTGATTGGTGATCAAAAGGTTTTTGGCCTCGGGAGACTTGGCTAATTTGGGCTGAGGTTGGCCTCTCATAGTGTTAAACACCAATATCTGCTCGGCGCTCACGTGCTTCCACATGAGGCTCTAAAGTAGTGTTAAACACTGAAATTTGGAGCGCTCACGTATGGCACGTGAGGCGCTTCAAAACTGGGCACTGTTTCTTTGGGTTTATTCTCTTGTTCTTTTATAAGTGCTAAGCACTATTGGGGGTCACGTGGGATCACGTGAGGCGCCCTAAAAATGGGAACTGTCTTTGATTTATTCCTTTTTTCCCTTTATAAGTGCTAAGCACTATTAGAGGGTCACGTGGGATCACTTGAGGCGCCCCAAAATTGGGAACTGTCTTTGATTTATTCCCTTTTATTTTTATAAGTGCTAAGCACTATTAGGGGGCCGCGTGAGATCACGTGACTCGATCTCAGTCGTTCCTTTTTTGTTCATCAAATGTGCTCACGTGGGAACACGTGATCTGTCGTTATAGCGTTGAACACTAATATGCATGGAGATCTTGATATGAGTTTTGAGAATTTCAGGTCCCTTATTTTTATAAGAATTAAATTCTTTTATAGGGTTAAACCCTAGTTTTATCAGAGCAATTAAATTCCTATATCTTTTTGTAAGAATTAAATTCTTTGAATTTAGTTCTTTCCCCTAAGTTTTGAATCTGCATAACAGAATCTCCCCGATGAGAATTAAATTCTCAACTTGTGGGGAAATCTGCTTCTGCAGACCTCAACCAGAGGAAGAACTAAATTGTTTTTAGAAGAGTTAAACTCTTGGAGTGGCGAAAAAGAGATAAAATAATCTCTATGTCTTTCTCCTTATCTAGGGTTTCTTTTTCTAAAAGAGAGATCTTCTTCTTTTTTTTGGAGAATTGAATTCTCTTTTTCATTTGTTTTTTCAAAACTTACGGGGGGAGGGGGGTCTCCTCTGTACAAGACTTGAAGTCTTGGGTCCTTTATATAGTAGAAGAAAGTTTGTTGATTCAGTTAAAGAAATTTTTCATTGAGAGATCTTAAATGATTTGGGGATTTTATCCACCGTTGGATCTTTGATCCAAGAACTTCTATTTTACAGAAGATATTTTTCTTGTTTTTTACAAGATTAGGGAAATATTTCCCCATACAGAATCTTTCTGTATATAGGTGATTTTTAATCACCATTGGATTTTTTTATCCAACGGTACTCTGTTTTACAGAGAGTAATCTTTCTTGTTTAGAAAGATTTAAGCAAATATTTTCCAAATAGGGTTTTGATCTCTTTATTTAGAATTTAATTCTATCGGCTCAGAAGGAATTTAGGACCACTCACGCGTATCACGTGACCCCCACTGAGTTAAACTTGTTTGCTTATACGCAACAGCCTAATAGGGCATCACATGCTAACACGTGATCTTCCCTGGCCTGCTATTTGTTTTAATATGGTGCCTATATACTTTGTATATAGAAACTCACGTGCTTGCATGTGAGGCTCAATTTCAGCCTGTCAATTGTTTAAGCACAGCGCCTATAATCTTTGTTCGTAAGCGATCACGTGTGGGCACGTGATGCTCTATTAGTGGGAAATTTTCCCATCGCTTTTTCTCTCTTTCTTTTCTTTTCTCTCTCCCTTTTTTTTATAAGGGAACAGGCGCCTAGAGAACCCTCAAGGGGTGTTGCATATAAGATAAGGGTTTTCCCTTAACTGGAGTAGTCAATACCGGCGAATTTTGCAAGTATTGCTTGATTTCGTCTTGTGCATTTTGGAACTTTTGATCCCAGACGAATAGGGTCCCCTTCTTCATCAAATGGCTGTAGGGACGGTATTTTTCGGAGAGGTTGGTTATGAACCGCCGGATATATGTGAGCTTTCGTTGAAAAGATCGCAGTTGTTTGAGAGTTCTTGGCGTGGGCATTTCCATAATCGCCTTGATCTTTGAGGGGTTGATTTCGATATCTCGGTGACGTATGATGAATCCTAGAAATTTGCATGAGGAAACTCCAAATGCGCATTTTAGTGGATTCATCTTCAGATTATACTTTCGAAGACGTCGGAACACCATTTTTAGATGTTCCCAATGTTCCTCATGAGCTTTTCTCTTCACCACGAGGTCGTCGATGTAGCATTCGACAATCTCGTGTATGAGTTCATCGAAGATCTTTGTCATGGCCCTTTAGTAGGTAGGGCCAGCGTTCTTTAAACCGAAGGGTATCATCTTATAGCAGAATATGCTCAGCGGAGTCCCGAAGGTGGTATGCTTTTGGTCTTCAGGATGTATTTTTATTTGATTGTATCCTGAAGATCCATCCATGAAGGAGAAGACCTCATGGGTAGACGTGTTATCGATCATTAGCTCAGTAACAGGTACTGGGAAGTTATCCTTCGGACAGGTTTTGTTAAGGTCCCGAAAGTCCACGCAGATGCGCACCGTCCCGTTTTCTTCATCACTGGAACGATGTTAGCGATCCAGTAGGGATATTAAATTTCTTAGATGAAACCGGAGTCGATTAGTTTCTTGACTTCAGCGTTGATACTCATCTCAAGTTCGAGCCACATTCTACTTGGCGCTTGTTTGACAGGCTTTATGTCCGGCGATATGGCCAGTTTATGTACTGCTACTTTTGGATCTAGACCTGGTATCTCGGAATAGTTCCATGCGAAGCAATATTTATACTGCATGAGCACGTCCTTTAACGTGGCTGCATGTTTTTCAAATAGTAGCTCACTAACGAATGTTGGCCTCGGATCATTTTCCGTTCCTAAGTCAATTTTTCTTAGGTTGTCTGTCGTAGTGTGTATCCCATCTTCCAGCTCTTTTGGTGCCGGTGGAAACTCGGAGATCACCTCGTCCTCATTTTCATTTGTAAAGCACATATGGGGGTCATCCATAGTCTCGTGACCTCCCTCTTTTGAAATTGTTATCATATGGCAGGTATAAGTTCGCTTCCATTCTTGATGTTTAGCTGGTCTTATCCACACGGTATAGGTCCTTTTTGGCTCTTGCTTTTGCGGCGGGGTTACCCTCCAGCTGTCGGATAAAGCGAACCTGCTTTTCTAATGATACTGGTCTTCTACCCAGTCTTTGAAGGTGAAGCATTCTTCGAGGGGATGACCTATTTCTCGGTGGTAGGAGCAATAATCCGAATGGTGGACCTCGTTTATTTGTTTGGGGTGCCAGGACTCCGGAAGTGTCATCATTTGGTGCTTCATGACAAGGTTGAATATTTTCCTCGTCTTTTCTTGGGGGAAAGAGTATTCCCGACCCATCTTCTTTATAAAGGATGGGTTCCAATCGATCTTTTCTCGATTGCATGGCTTCTTGGATCCGCTTTGTTGTTTTCGAACGTTATTTGCGTTCTTTGCCCTGCTTTTGCCTTTATTTCGGGATTTTCCCGTTTCGCGAGGACATACAGCGGGCCGGGGATGAAGAGCATTATAGTCTTCCTTCTCCGCGGATTTCTGATTGAGGCGCTGCGTCCTGGACTTTTCATAAATAGCCATTTCGCAGCTGTGATCTTCTCCGCTCCTTTGACCAGCTTCTTTTATTCACTTGTCTATTTGTTCTTCGAGCGACGGACTTAATGTTCTTAGAGCGATATTTCGCTCTGCTTCAACGTCACGGCCATTTAGAAGAGAATTTTCCCCTTCGCGGTAGATGTTTATGACGCGGCGGCTGTGGAACTGCTCCCGTTCCTTGGACCGAACGTATCCGAGCCCGGTTGTCTTCATCTTCCCGTTTGGCATCCTTCGCTGAGTCCTGGGAATATTCCAAATCTTTTTGTAGAATTGGGCTTGTCGAACAGTTTGTTCGAGGGGTACACCTTGGCGTCTTAATAGCCTTTTCAATCCCTCCGCGTAGGATCTTGGCAAACGGATTGGTTGAAGCCTGTCGAGTGCAAAATTGGCACCATGCCAGACTTCTTTTTCTACTTTGGTCTCCACAGATTGGTAGAAGAGGATCGTATTTTCACCTCTTCGCGAGGGAGGGACGTAGAAAGTCTGTAGTTCTTATACGCTGTATGTATCGAGCATATTAAGTTCCTTATAATGCCGAGGTGGAGCCATTGTGATTTTCAGACTCTGATCTGCTCTAGCGAGGGTTTGCACTAACGAGCGGATAGAGAATACTGCGTTGGCCTCGTCCTCAGAGTCATTGCCAAAGACCGGAATAGGGTTAGATGGTCTGGGCCTATTGTTTTCTTTTTGGGGTTGCCCCGATTACACTATTTCTTCATCTTCCTCGGAATCGCTCCTAAACATCGGGATAGTCGCGGCGGACTTCTGTTTATCCTTCGGTTTATGACACCTTTCTGTATCTTCGAAGTCTGGTAGGAAGTACTTTGCGTCTTCATATTTCCGGACCTCGTTTACGAAGAACGAATTTAGCTCCCATATGATGGTGCATTCCAAGCCGTCCTTGAAATACTTCATACACTGATGTTGTGTAGAAGGGATGATTTTGTACTCATGCAACCAGGGCCTGCCGAGCAAAGCGTTATAGCAAGTCTTGGCGTCAATGACACGAAATTTGATGTCAGTGACGAGCAACCCGAAGCGTAACGTCAGTATTACGGACCCAAGCGTCCATGACGACTGTGAGTCGAACCCAAAGATTGTAATTTTGTCTCGGGCCAAGTGCAGAACGTTCATGCAAATCTCCTTCAGCACTCACATTGAGAAGGTTAACGGAGGATCCGTTGTCGACAAGGATTTTCCCTATTTTAATGTCGTGGCAGTACCCGATGACGTATAACGGGCGGTTATGTTCACACGTACCGAGGAGGAGATCTTCATCCCTGAATGTAATGTCAGCTGTGTAAACCTCTGCCAGCTCGTCCTTCATCTTCTCTTCCATAAGGAAAACTTGGAACTGATCAGGCTCTTGTAATGCCTTGATCAGAGACTCTCGTGCCTCTTTGGACAAGAGGAGAGCATCTAATTTGCTCAGCTGTGAGGGTATTTTCCTCAGATGTGCTAGGACATTGTAATCCACCTTATTTTTCCTAGGCGGGTCCCTTGCTGCAAGCTCTCCTCAGAGATTTTCTCTTTCCCTTTGTCTTTTTTGCTCAAACCTTTATTTGTAGGTCCGAGATTCTTTTCAGGCAGCGTGCGGTTACGTAGCTGAATATTCTCACAGTTATTCTCCTCCTCCTCTTTTTCGGAGGTGAAGTCTTTGATGAGAGGGCTGAGGGGTATTTCGTCCTCAGAATCGCTCCCGAAAATAAGAACTTAGGGTTTTCCCCTTGTGAACTGGTACCAACCATATGACAGTTGTCAGTCGTTTTTTCACGCGCGTCTATCACACCTTTTTGCTGTCGACGAGCTTCGCGCTTCATCCTCTTGAAGTGTTTTTGATGGGCAATATATCCTTGCCACCACTTCTTGAAGGTATTGCACTCTTCGTTGGGGTGGGTAACCTTCCGATGATATAGGCAGTAGTTTGGATGTGTTCCTCTCCGTCGAGACATATGACCCCAGGAGTGTTTCCTACCAGAGGTGGAAGCTTCATTCCCATTGACAGGGCTTTGGCGAACTGCTTCTTTTCCTTGATCCTGCTCTTATTTGTCGCAGGTATGCCTTGGTTTGGTTGGAGTACTTTATGACTCATCCTTTCCGCAGCTTCTTCATCCTGACGCTGACGCTTAGCCTTTTCGTATATGGTTGTTTCGTGTTCTCGATCAAGTTTGTTTTTGTGAAAGGCTTCGTTTAATAGCCTATCGATCGAATCTTCTGGCAGTTCCGGGGATTTTAGCGCCGATCCTGCCCCCAGTCCCTCTATGTTGTTTTCTGATGCTGAAGGAGTTTTTTCGTCATTTAACAACGAATAGGAGACCATGTGGCAACTTGCTACATAGTCTTCGATTTCTTCTGATGAGTCATTTTCCTCATCGTTGTCACTATCTTCGTTCTCAAGAATATGCTTGAGGAACTCTTCGAGCGTGACCGGTTTCCGCGCCTTCTGGTTGTACTCCTCCAGCGCGTCAATGTACTTTTGTAGGTCTGTGCGCTTGTCATCATACTCGGCAGGCTGCACAGGCTTCTTGGTCTTCCTCTTTTTCTTCGAAGACTTTGAAGGCTTGACTTAGGGATTTTGCCCTTTGTCAACAATCTTCGGTACGGGATGTGGTTTCAGCGTCCCTTTGATAATTTCAGGTTCAAGTGGGCTTTTCCACCTGACTGCCGGATATGCCTGTAGATCCTTCAGCATTCTTTTGGTTTTAGCTGAAAGAGCGACTTCCCATGGAGTTTCTTCCACGAGCAAGCATGATGCCCCCAGTGCATCCATCTTTTTGGGAGTGTGCTTTTTGTGGCGGGTTATCCTCCAGTTATCAGACAACGCGAATTTCCCCTATTGATACTGGTCCTCGACTCAGTTCTTGAAGACGTAACAATCCTCAATTGGGTGGCTCACCATTTGTGATAGGAGCAGTAGTTGGGGTTGTTGACGTTGCCGGGTTGCGTGGATGCCGTGGATCTAGCAATGTGATGAGTTTGTTACGCACCGCCAATTCGAATAGTATCCCCGTCTTATCACAGGGAAACGAATAAGCGCGTCCTAGCCTTTCTTCCAGGGATAGGTGTGGACGTGCGTTGTTTTAGCGAGCAGATGGTTTTGGGCCACTCGGTTGTTGTTGAGTGTTGGCAATGAAGGCCGCTTTCCCTTTGCCCTTGGTGTTTCAAGGGTCCTTACTTGAGGAGGAAGGCCCGTGGCCCATTTGGTCCATTTGGGCCAGTTTATCGATCAGAGCCTAGAAGGTTGTTGGTTTGAAGAGCGTCATGAACTGGGACACAGCCGTTTGAGAATCAAGGGTCCCGATGAACATGCCCACGGCAGGGGATTCTTCGATGCGTTGTTCGCACTTTGACCATAGGTTCCACCACCGGATCGCATATTGGACCCAGGTTTCTCCTGCCTTTACCCTGGCATTGATTAATGTCGTGATCGGGGTGCGCTCGCTTGCGCTGGCGAACTGCTGTGTGAACAGCAGTTCCATCTCTGTGAATGTTCTCACGGAGTCATTTGGGAGCTCCGGGTACCATTCAAAGACCGTCTCTGACAGGCTGCCAACGAACTGGCGAAGCAACGGTTTGTCGTCGCCTCCAGTGTTGCCGCACAGAGCTCTGAACTGCGCGACGTGCTGATGTGGGTTGCATGTCCCCTTGTACATATGGAACTTGGGGATCGTATATCCCGGCGGGTATTTAATTTGGTCATACCATCCTGAATACGGTCGTCCGGTTCTGACAATTTAGCCTGCAGCTTCATTAGCTTGATGAGCTCGTATTTGTTGAGCAATATTATCATCAAGAGTGGCCTTGGAGATCATTTCCTCCTTCGGCGTTGGACGAAGGAAACGGGCAACAAAGTCCGTAAAGCTAACCCCATGCCCCCCGGACTCCAAAAACAAGCTTTTATAGATATTTAACACCTTGATCAGGCTCGGGAACTTGTGTTGGATAGCGTTTTCCGGAGTAAGGCCCATGACTACCGATTCGGTAGCAAAGATATACTCGTCAGGAGAAAGTATCTCCTAATAATGCTCCCCTCTGACAGGTAACCCGGAAATATCTGCGAACTCTTCCAGCGAAATCGATACATCTCGATCCGATAATAGAAACGTGTGGGTCAGAATATTCCACTGTTCCAGGAAAGACTTAACCCAGCACATATGAGGAGTGTGGTAATAGAAGAGAGACGCGTAGACCGCTGGGTATTACCCGATTTTCAGCAGTAGCGATTTCTTGGCCGATAAGATGTAGCGGGCCTACTGGAGGTAACCAGCCGGATGTCGAGGGGTCACTCCTATTGTATAAATCTGACCCCAAGGACGTGCCTTTCCGTGATACATGCGACGCCCCAAAATATCTAGGTCTATCGGCGGCTGGATTGATATCAATACCATAGAAGGTTGAAGACGACCCTTCGCAGTCCAATTGACCTCTTCCACAGCATAAACAACCTATGGAGGATCAGCATAATAAATCGAAGGGATCAGTTCTGATGGCGCCGCATAAGTAAAGCTGCGCCGACCCCGGATAATATAGCTATACCATGATCCCCATAGATGAAGAGATTTCCGTTCCGGATCGTAGTCCCGGATTAAAGCAAGGACTTCATGATCAGTAGGGACGTCGACAAAAGCACTCTCCGAGCGAACATAGGGAAAAAAGGAACCAGAAGCCATGGTACCTAAAAAGAAAAACCGGTGGAGGGTTAGCGATTAACATACTAAAAGTACTACAGTCTAAAGGAAAATCAGTGGACCCCACAAAATCAAGATGATAGTTCATCAATGATGAGACATGCGCCCATTGTGAGAATCCAAAAGGATTCTCGTTAAATGAATAGTCCCATTAAATAGTGGAGTTAAAAACTCACAACATCCTCGAAAAGCGGGTTTTGTTAAAAATAACAATAGATTCAAAATCTGTAAAGAGGGCATTAAAATCCTAAAAAGGAAAATACTTAATAGCAGCAAGGGGAATAAAATTCCCAAAAGTTCCAGAAAAAAATTCAGAGCTAAGCTCTACAAAACAAGATGGAATTAAATTCCTTCAATAATGGGATTAAATCCTAGAAATCCCCATGATGGGAAACGGATGGGAAATATAATAGAATTAAATTCCAAAGACTCTCAAATATCAGAATCAATGATAGGATAAAACCCTAAGAAGAGAACTAGCGATTCTCGAGAATGCCCATTGATTCAAGACCTACGGTTTACTCAAAAAAAGGTTTTTTAAGATCTCCAAGAGATCGGTTCAAGAAAAGAGCCAAGCTTTATTAATGGATTAAAAATCCAAAACAAAATAAAAAGTTTCCTAAAAGCTAAGCTCTGTTCATAATCCTAGCCAAGATTCTTTTTGGCAGATTTTAACTCTGATCAGAGGAGTTCTGTGGGCAGAGATCAAAGCTCTGAAATGAGAATTAAATTCTCAAAGGAAAAAATTCAAGGAGGAAGATAAAAAAACAATAGTCGCTCCAAGGCCAAAGACGCCATTTATAAGACGTGATGGAAGCGGTTCAACTTCCCATTTCCCTAGGCAATCTAACGGTGGTAAAGATGGACAGCATTGCACTCACGTGCAAGCCACGTGAAAGCAACGTCGGGGGGCATTTGTTCCCTTATAAAGGAGAAAGAAAAAAGAGGAGAATTCCCCACGTTTTAAACCTCACGTGTTAAACACGTGAGCGTCTATGTGCAAAGCATATAAGCGCTGCATCCAAACAACTAAAGACTAAACATGCCTCACGTTTTAAACACGTGAGCGCCTATATGCAAAGCATATAAGCGCTGCATAAAAGATTGGGATCACGTGTTAAAGACGTGAGAACACCCTTTTGAAGTATTATCTTCAGATAGAGTTAAACTCTATACATAGAATTAAATTCTAAGAGTAAGTGGCTGAAAGCCAAACTAACCTCACATGTTAAACACGTGAGCGCCCATATGCAAGGCATATGGGCGTTAAATAAAATAGGCTAAACACCATCATCGGGGTCATGCGTTAAACACGTGAGAGCGCATCCTTATATAGAATTAAATTCTATTCTAGGAAAATACCCCCTTAATCCTTCTAAAAAGGAAAAGATATTCTCTGGTAACAGAAAATCGTTGGATCAAAGATCCAATGGTGATTAAATATAGAATTAAATTCTATTGGGGGAAATATCTCCATGATCTTTCTAAATAAGAAAGATATTTTCTATTGAACAGAAATTTGGCGGATCAAAAATCCAATGAGATGGAAAATATTTTCTATATCTTTCTAAACAGAGAAAGATTGTGCTCTGTTAAACCGAGCACCTTTAGATTAAAAATCCAATGGTGATTAAAAATCACCGTTTATTAGAATAAAATTCTATATATAGGAAAATATTCCCCCAATCTTGTTAAAAACAAGAAAACATATTCTGTAAAATAGAAATCCTTGAATCAAAGATCCAACGGTGCATAAAATTCCCCAAACAAATTTTAAGACCAATTAAATAAATTGGAATCTCTCAATAAGATATTTTCTCAAAACTAATTAACAATTTTCCACACTATATAAAGGACCCTAGACTTCAAGTCTCATATAGAGAGAATCTCCCATAAGCTTCTGCAAAAAAAAAACAGAAGTCTCTAAAAAAAAATAGAGAATTTAATTCTCAATAGAGAAGAAGATCTTCCTCCTCTCAAACCCTAGGTAAAGAAATCACAGAGATCAAAACATATCATTTACCTATCATAGCATATCTAACGGCTTAACCCTTCTCAAAAACTTAATTTTTTCTCAGGATCTGAGATCCACAAGACAAGTCTCCCACAATTTGAGAATTTAATTCTCATCGGGAAGATTTTGTTCTTAAGAATTAAAGATTCAGAAAAGAACTAGGAAAAAGAAAAAGAACATATCATATAGGAATTTAATTCCTCTGAAAATAGAATTTAACCCTAAAGAAACCCTTAGTTCTTATATAAAAAAAATATAAGAACTTAGTTCTGAAAGAAAATCTGATCTCAGACCTTCAAAACAAAGATCTTGGTGATCATTAATGGTCAAGATGCCATTATCAGAGATTCAATCATTAAAAAAGAAAAGGAATTAGCGCCTCACGTGCTTTCTATGTGGGCGCCCCCAATAGCGCCCAGCGCCTCACGTGAAAACCACACGATCACCCAAAACAGAAAGTCAGCGCCTTACGTGAAATACACGTGAGCGCTGAGTAAAGTGTGTAGCACTTCATATATAGCCAAAACGGCTGAATACTTAGCACTGATTGGGCAGCGCCCCACGTGAAATACACGTGGGCGTTCAACAAAATAAATGGGCCAGCGCCGCACGTGCTCCTCACGTGAACGCCATAAAAAGTGCTTAGCACTATACATATTCAGTCAAAATGACTGAAGTGCTCAGCACTCCTGCACAAAAGAAAAGGAGGCTGGGCAAACAGAACCCAAATAAATGCTTAGCACTTTTGAACCAAAAAAAATACTAAGCAGACTAAGCTCAAATTGGCCAAGTCTCTGAAGTTTTCTTACAACTGAGCCTAAATGCTATGTTGTTGGATCTTAAATAAAAACGATCATTAAAATATCGTTAAGTTGATCTTAGTCTCAAAAAGGACTAACGTATTCTTAGTTAAAAATAAATTGAGCCCAAACGCTCATATATTTAAGTTGATCTCAAACAAGAATAACGATCCTTTTGAACTAAAGGAATATATAAGCTAAGTTAAAAAACCAAACCGAAATTTAAAATATACGGATTTGGACTAAACTGCGCCCTACGGACGACGACATAAAATAGTCTCCGTATACAATCCACGGGCAACCAAAATAAACAAAAATACACACGGCACGAAGTGAACTACTGGAGTAGGAGAAAGTGGTTATCACAACGCGATAACGTAATTAACAGTAGAGGTTTGCGGCTGCAGGGAAGAGCGTCCCCACAATCAAAACCCTTCACAAATGAGAGGGGATCTGCTGAAGTCTGCTACAACGATCGTATCCATCCAAACTTCCGATATACGGTGGCATAAATTAACTTAGCATTTTTGGAGAGGTGGATGGATATGTTCAAATAACATCTACCTCCAAATTCAGGCTAGACATCCCAATGCCTCGGTCCGGTCTTTCGGCGCTAAACAATTATGTTTTCCTATCTACCTATATGCTTGTAGTTTATTAATTGTTATATAATCATACTTCAAATCGGGGGCTTATCGAGCGCAAGATCACTGACGGACATTCCATTGTTTTCTTTTTTTTGGGAATGTTCGTCATGTGGTTCAGAAACATAAGAGTTTGAGTCGACCGAGGAGGAATTTTCGCAGCTGTCTTCTCAAGCGGATTTCTAGCAACATATCAGCCTTTACCTTTCGTATGCCTATTTGTTAGGGCTTTGTTTATTTTAATTTTCGTTGTATTTGATTTTCATACTCATTGTCAGTGTTTTGGATATCGTGGAATTGGAAATGTAATAATGCAGTTGGATTTTTATTCTCTCTCGTTTAATTCTTTTTATAATATATTGTTTGCCATACGCTTGATGTTTTATTCTGGAAAGGACCTTTCATCGGTATAAATACGCCGCAGGTCTCGTCACGTGCATGTTTCTGTCTTTTGGAAAGTAGGGCGTGGCAGCTATGGATTTTGTTGATTTGGAGGAGATCTTTTCTCTGCTCTCTTCCCTGCCTTTATAGGGTTTCGGGTCTACTTGGAGATCAAATAATTGCACTTGGGGCAAACCGTTACTAGACTTCATCTTCCGGCCCCTCTTGGGAGTCAAGCAGTCTTATCTTTGTCGAATTCTTATTGGGCGTGACCCTTTATTCAACCTTTACCTTTGATCTTCTAGCTCATTTTCAAGCCAAATTTATTTCGTGCAAACATGTTGCTATATAAATTAAAATGACCATGGCTTGGCGCATATATTAACTGCATTCTTTGGGGTTAATGAAATAAAACTCCCTGTGGTTTACCTCTCTGGCACTTATACCCCCTCATGCAACTTACTTGTATTCATTGATCGAAATCATAAATCATGCTTAAATTCATTTCAAAATAGGTCAACTGATTGCCTAATTTCATCCCTTTTTGATCAACTTTTAGAGTTTCTAACTATGGGCAAAGAAGATGTTTGTATCAATAAATTACTTGAGAGAGGGTATTAGTGCCACACAAGATTTAACTGCATGCTATTTCTTATGACAAGAAAATGCAACCATCTTTTTCAAATTAGAAAGGATTTCATTAACTAATAAAGCAAGCTGTAAGTTTATAACTGGATGAGTGCAACACAAGAGAAATTTTAGATACAGCGTACATGTTTATTGGATAGGAAAGTCAAAGGGTTTGATTATGTTGGGGATAAGATAATATATATGTCTTTTAATTTATAAGTGAGGAGGGAATTTTTGCCATGCTTAACATTTCATGTAGCTAATAGAAAAAATGCTAATCTCTATTTCTAAAAGGAACTCCTTAATTGTTTTTCCAAGATCATGAAAGCATATATATCTCTTCTTATGTTTGTAATATTTTCTTCTTCTTTTTTATTTTTTTTTATCTTAAAGCAATTTCTAAAAGTACTTAACTCGTATTTGAGTATCAATATTATATCCCACTGTATCTAAGAACGAGTAGCACTTTTATATATCCATAAAAGATTGTCAATAATATCGAAATGTCCTACCTTTGAACTTGCAAAGTTGTGGAAGAAAAGTATAAAATGCTAGATATTCACTTTGAAACTCAAGTTCTAGTTTCTATTAGAACTTAGTCATATGCAATGCCTAATGCTATAATAAGGCATTAAGGCTAATATAAAACATTATCATCTCAATCATGCCTGTAAAACTTCAAGGAACATGCAATTCTTCTATTAAACGAAACATACCATGCCCTGCAGGAAAAACCTCGCTTTCTACTCACATCACGATCATCATTTAAAATAGATGAATCCTACATTAAAAAAGAAAAAGAAATAATGACAAAAAAATAGCTTATCATCTTGAACTCTCATACAATGATACCATTTATTATAGCTAAAAATCAAATTAAAATTTTGATAGGTTGAGAAACGACTCTAAGCAAAGCTC
The DNA here is from genome assembly GCA_030015575.1 of Agapanthus africanus. NCBI lineage: Eukaryota > Viridiplantae > Streptophyta > Magnoliopsida > Asparagales > Amaryllidaceae > Agapanthus > Agapanthus africanus. Next base: position 743,466,335 of record CM057342.1, on the reverse strand, counting down.
TAAGTGCTGACAAACAAAATAGAAAATGAAAAGGACGATGCTTGAAAGCCCTCAATGACGTACCAAATCACAGACAATAAGATATGAACTTGAAATTAACATTTTAGACCGTGCATGTTAAATTCTTTTAGTCTTAAATCCGACGAGCGATAGTAAGACTCGATATGTACAGGCAAGTGAAGATGTACGCGACTTATAGGGAAACGAGGGAAGTAGAGGGGTTATTTTTTCTTCTTCTAAATCAACATCATCACTAATGAAGAGGGCAAAGTAAAAATAACATGACGAGTTATTTTGTCATTAAAGAATAATCTGGGGTGCGATCTGATAAATATCCACAAAAATTATTAGAAAAATTCACTATTTCAACCATTCATTTTCTCGTCTTCTACCCTCTTCTTCACTTTCCTCTCTCTCTCTCTCTCTCTCTCTCTCTTCCTCAGGTCTCTTAGCCTGCGCCGCATCCCAGCGCTCTGTAGCAAAACCCTAACCCTAATCTCCTTCTCCTCGTTCACCTCCTTCCCCGCGGCCGCCGATGGCTTCCTCCGCCGGAAACCCTAACCAGGCCCCGCTGCCCTTCGACATGCAGAAGCTCTTCAAGCCCCCGAGCCCTAGCCCTAACCCTAACATCCCCAACTTCAACGCCCCAAACCCTAGCTCGATCCCTAACCCTAACCCTAACTTCTACGCGCCGCCGCCGCTCGGCCCCTTCTCTTACCCACCTCCGACCCCGCCTTTCCACCACCACCCCTTCCTTCAGTACCCCCAGTCGCCTCTTCCCCCAAGCCCTAACCCTAGTCCAAACCCTAACCTTAACCCTAACCCTAACCACGGCGCCCGGCTAATGGCGCTCCTCGGCACGACTCCGCCGCCGCTTCTCGAGTCATCGTCTTCGATGCCGCCGGCGCCGTCTCCGCTCACTGCCGATTTCCCGCCGATTCTACAGGCCCCGCCGGCGCCCATGGTTAGGGTCCCAAGCAGCAAGATGTCGAGGGGGCGGTTCTTTGGGAACATGGAGAGGGAAGTGTATGATGTGGATTCGAGGTTGATGGGGGAATCGATGCCGCCGCAGCTGGAGGTTACGCCTATCACGAAGTACATTTCGGATCCGGGGTTGGTGCTGGGGAGGCAGATCGCCGTGAATCGGACTTATATTTCTTATGGGTTGAAGCTCGGGCAGATTAGGATTTTGAATATCAACACGGCGTTGAGATCCCTCTTGAAAGGGCATTTTCAGGTGAAAGATTTTGTCTTTTTAAGTGAATTTGTGTTCTCTTCCGTTTCCTTTATGAGTGTTTATACTTTGGTGAAAGATTTTGTTTTTACTGTAAAGCTGGGTTCTTTACTCTTTTCTTATGTGTGTTCCCTGGGTATGGAATGTTTGTGGTTGAGCATATTATGTTGCTTGCTTATTCTAGGTGCAAGGAACCCCAATAGGGGACTTTGGGTCTGGAAGATCATAAAATGTGATCTTTTTGTTCTTGCTAGAAGGTAATTTGATTGATGGGGTATGGATTAATAAAATAACAAGAAGGGCAGATTTGTTAAAGGGTGTGGTTGATTGCGTGCAGCGGGAGAAGGAACATAGGAACATTTGCGCAACCCATGACGAAACCATTTACTGCACTTGAAACTATTTCTCTTTGTTTGCTTAGAATGTGATTTCGTCTACATATCTTGGAAAAGACATGTGGTTGGTTTCAGTTTCAGTGTTATAACTATTTATTCCTCTTATTCCATAGTTATCTACTTGAAAAACATTAGATTGGAAGACATTTTTGTTTAATGGAGATCTAACTTAATTTGCATCTCTGAACACGAGTCAGAGCAGTAATTGCTTGAAACAAAACACTTGCTGCATGGGACTCCAACTGTATCTAAGCAATATTTGCTAAATAATATTCAAACTAGTAGAATATCCATAGGGCTTCGAGTGTACGAGAGAGTCCATGCTGCTGGCTATATTGTGGACAAAAGGAATAGCTAGGACATCGGGTTTGGGTACTCACTGTGAAGGTAACCCTATAACAGTTTTGCCATTACTGTAATAATAGTAGGCTGTTTAACATAAAATGGAGTATGAAGAGTTGTCAGTTAAAATTGTAATCAACAAAAGAATTAACAAGTCATTTTATAAGGAGATTTATAAATGGAGATAAAAGGATGTTGTGGGGCATGCTTGATGTTAAACAGTGCATTCATAATCTCTTTTTTGGGGAAATGTATAGCTTTGATATCTGAGGATAATTCTCTTTGGATGTGCCAATTTTCCCCAAGAATGCAAGCGAGCCTTAGCCATGTGTTTAAAATTACAGCTACTGGTTTCCGTTGTCATTACTAATTTACAGGATTTCCTTGTTGAACATAATTTTTCCAAAAGCAGATGCAACTTGAAGTTGAAGGCTATGTTGTGTTAAGTTTTTCATTTTGTGATTAGGGTTTTACCTCTTGCTACACTATAGCCTTCATTAGATCTGGAAACACAGATACCAGTGTTTCTTGTTGACGGCTTAGTTGACTAAATCTATATGTTGTTCTTTACAGAAAGTTACAGACATGGCTTTCTTTGCAGAAGATGTTCACCTTTTAGCTAGGTAATTTTGCGGCTAATCTTATATTTCCTATTACATATTACACCTTTTCTTTTGCAATCATATTTCTCTCTTTTGGCCAGCCATTTATTGATTTTATTTTATGCAGTGCAAGTGTAGATGGGAAAGTCATTATATGGAAAATTGATGAGGGACCAGATAAGGAAAACAAGCCTGAAATAACTGGAAAAATTGTTGTTGCAGTTCAGATAGGAGGAGATGGAGAATCATATCATCCACGAATCTGTTGGCACTCTCACAAACAAGTAATGACACATTTCTATTATGAGTGTAGAAACATTGTTTGTTAGTATGATTATTTTGTATAGTTTTAGAGTGATTACATAGTAATCACAATATTGGTTGTAGTTGTAGTTTTTGTCATTTTGTTTTGTTCAGAAAGAGTATATGCAGAAGGTTTCATAGGGAACAAATCTCTCACCTGTCAAAATTGCTGTGCAGGAGGTTTTGATTGTTGCTATCGGGAACCGTGTGCTAAAAATAGATACCACAAAAGTGGGAAGAGGCAAAGAATTTTCTGAAAATGATCCACTCAAATGCCCTGTTGATAGGCTTATTGATGGAATACAATTAATTGGTAAACATGAAGGGGATGTGACAGATTTGTCTATATCTCAGTGGATGACCACTCGCTTGGCTTCAGCATCAAAAGATGGCACGGTTTGTATCTAATCCCTGTTAAAATCTTGTGGGATTGCTACCCTCACTTGATGAGATATAATTTAGATTGGAAGTTGACACTGAAAGGTTATGTCTTATGATATGTTAAACAGTTTCTCTATACCTTCGCTTTGTGTTTTCCGACCTTCCATTGAATCATCAAATTTGTGTTTTACTTTCAGAGGATTTTTCTTTTCTTCTCCTTTTTCCCCCTTTCCCTCCGTGATTTCTGATATTCGATGGCTTACACAGTCTTACTCACAAAAGAAAATTTTGTTTACTTGCATAAACATTGTATGTTTATTTGTTTTACACAGCTACTTGCGAAATATAAATATTTAGCACATATACACAAGATACCATGTTGCACTATTTTTAGCTTATATTTGATAAAAAAATAGTTCCTCGGTTACTTGCATTCCTTGACATAAACACAACTGTAGGCCCTGTTTGGTTATGGAGTTAGGATAACCGAAGTTTATTTTTAAATAGAGGTACAAGTATGTAAACTATCGTTTGCAAGCCCCAAACTCCATTTAAAACTATAACTTTGATGGGGTGTTTGGCTTTGTAGTTATCTAAACTCCAAAATCTTGGTTTGGAGTTATCTAACTCCAAAATGGGTGTTTTCTTTCAAATTTTGGAGTTTAGAAACCTTTGGTTGGATTAGAGTTCTAAACTTAGGAGTATAGATAATCATAGTTTTCTAAACTCTAAAGGTCATCCCAAACATGGCATACTTAAGATTTTGGAGTTTAGTTCAGATAAATTTATGAAACCCCGGTTATCTTAACTCAACTCCATTCCCAAACAGGGCCTTATGGGTTTTGTCAACAGTTTGGTTATACCACTTTACTCATACTTTCTATTTGTAATAATTTTTTTTTTATTTTTACTGAACTTCATAGTTTATAATAACATAGATCAATTGTATTCACTCAGAACTTCCTCTTAGCTCTTCAGCTAAGTGATTTTATTTTAGTTATTTAGGAAGAGATACCTGATTCATTATGACAATATTACTCTTTGGTGTCTATGTCCCAAAGATTGGAGGTAATGATGTCATTTCGAGTTAATCTTTAATGCAGAAACTACATAAAACATTTCCCCCAAAAATTGCGATAGATATATAGCGGGAGAGAGAGAGAATGAAGAATTTGATGAAAGCGTCTGCATGTATGACCATTTGCATTTGAACGAGTATTAGGTTTTAAAAAGTTATACTATTGTTTTGTGGTTTACAGATGAAGTTAAACATGCTTAATTTGTATGCACCCTGCACCTACATTTTTTCCAATCTCATGTTTTTCCATTGCTTGTGGCCTTGTCTATTTCAAACCAATTTCCTAGTAGTGGCTTGGTGGTTTTACCTATTGCACCTAGCTTATTTACATGTGTGTGATTGTACACTTCAATTTAAGTAAGCTTTGTAGTGCTGAGTTCTTATGTGTTAGTTAAAGAATGCTACAATTCTGCCCAAATTTGGCTTTAGGTAAATATAGCTGTTAAACAGTAAGTTTTCACCTTTCCATTCTCTTTGAAGGTTTTTATTCCATTTTTTCCTATTGATTTCCTCTTCATTTTTTATTTCTTGATTTGTTGGATCAAAGAGCAATACGTTTGATTCTTGAAAAATTTCATTGCATGCCACAGGTGAAGATTTGGGATGATCGTAAAACAGTTCCCCTGGCGACTTTATGGCCACATGAAGGCCAGCCAGTTAGCTCGGTTGCATTCTTGACCTCACCTAACAGTCCCGAGCACATTGTTCTTGTCACTGCGGTAGGGGTCCTTCCCTGGCATCCTTCATGTTCTTTTTTCTTTTTTCTTTTTTCTTTTTGAGTGATAACATTGGACCCATGCTGGGCCACTCACCTAAATGTGTAGGGTTTGTCTTCTCCCTCCTCTTGTTTGTTGCTTGCTTTGAACCTTTTATTTTCTTGTCATTGTGCTCATGTCCTACCAACCCCAACCCCTTGGGAGTAGTTTGGTTGTCATGTAAATAGTAGATATTTTGAATATTGTCTTACATGCAGTCAAGATTTATATGGAGCAGAAGCAAAGATATGAAAACAAATGGGTAATCATGGAAAAATAAATAAGTAAATTTACCTTCATGAGCTCCTTGATATATATGCTGGCTTACTGCACTTCGTTGAACTGCATCTGTACAGCATACAAATATACATACAACAATGCAATTAGCAGAGTGGAACTGTTAATCTCTATTTCCCAGCAAGAACATATTAAAAGTTTAGGAGTATAAGATCGCCAAGGCAAAGCATTGCGAGAATTTTAACAATAATCACTCAGTATATGCTATGATTATGAGATAAGGTGCTGTTTTACTATATTCACTCAGTTAATATGCAAATGACTTGTGAGGCTTCAGACGTTAAAACCATTTGAGAAACCTTGAACATCAACACTAGCTAGGCAAATAAATTAAATAGAGGAAAGAATTGTTAACAAAGATGACGACTTGCTAGTCCCCACAAATTAAAAGGTTTGGCTTGTCTCAGAACCAAGGGCTTTGATAGTTTGATCAAACCATCATTAGAACTAAAGCTCAAATATATGCATCCATAAATACAGCTCAAATATATATTAACAGCATGCTGAATTTCACTGAAATGAACGATCCCAATTTTAACATTAAACTACCATGAACTTATTGAATCATAGTAAAAGTACCATGAGTTTTCCAACTTACATTGAACTGTCGGATGGTGTTAACAGCAGTCACAAACTGGCATGTCTGCTCTTTAAGAGCCCCCAAAACAAGAATTTTTCCCCCTAAATAACCCTATTTAAATAATTAAATCCTAAATTAACCCCCAAACCAAAATAATTCCCAAAATGACTCTAGGCCAGACAGCGTGGATTTTGGGTGCCACGTCATAAGAAAAACGCTATTTAGGAATGTGTTTTACTCCCCTTGAAAACGCTATCATAGATAGCGTCTTTGGGTTGGCCAACACTCCACATAGAGAATGGACGAAAGAAAACGCTATCGGTGATAGCGTTTTCCCTCAAGGTTGATTACGGCCCACCTCACTCCACGAATCCTCTCTCTTGAGTTTCATAATAATTCAGACACCATCTGACAATGAGCGTGCTTCAAGTGGGTTTTTTTTGGGTCATGGATGTTGTCCATGAAATTCGGGTGATGTTTCTTCCTGGTTTAACTTGTGGTTGCAGCCACAATAGTAACCGATCTTACACTTGTTTTAGCAATTATTTCTATATATTCTGCAGGGTCCTCTCAACAGAGAAGTGAAAATGTGGACCTCCACAAGTGAGGATGGCTGGCTATTTCCCAGTGATTCTGAAACATGGCAGTGCACTCAGACCTTGGAACTGATAAGTTCTGCAGAACCTAAACCAGAGGATGCATTCTTTAATCAGGTTGTGGTATTACCCCGTGCAAGCCTCATACTGCTTGCAAATGCGAAGAAGAACACTATATATGCGGTGCATGTTGATTATGGTCCATGCCCAGCTTCCACTCGCATGGACTATATAGCAGATTTTACTGTTACGATGCCTATTTTAAGTCTTATCGGGACAAGTGACAGCCTCCCTGATGGGGAACTGGTAGTCCAAGTTTACTGTGTTCAGACCCAGGCTATTCAGCAGTATGCACTTGACTTGTATCAGTGTTTGCCACCTCAAATTGATTCTTTGCTTGGAAGAGCACCTAGCTCAGAAAGTTTTCCTTTGTTCGAACCACCTCGTCAACCTACTACGGGTGCTTTTGCTTTGAGTAGTGCATCGCCAAACTCTTCTATTCCTGGAAGGAGCTCTGACAGTGTGCCTACAACTATATACCATGCACCGATTGTGTCTTCTGAAGTTTCCGGTCTTCATGAAAGGGCTATATCAAATGCTGACCCTAATCCTTCAGCACCTCCACTTTCAAGTTCAGATGCCATGACTGCAAATGCTGTGCCTCCAGCAACTCTAAACTTAGATCTTTCAGGTGGTCTTTCCATCTTAAGGAGCCCTTCAGCTAGTGATCGTGATATCATCAGTCAACCTGTTGATTATCCGTCTGAAGGTAGGGGTGACAGTGTGATTACAACTGTGCCCGATGTCCCTTCTTCAGGGAAGGATGAGTCTAAAGCTGGCGTTTATGATAATAATATTACTCCAAACTCCCATTTAATGTATATGTTGGGTGGCAATGCAACACACCTGGTAACTCCATCAGAAATACTGGCTGGAGCTATATCCTCCTCAGAGAACACTCACGTGACTCAGGCACAGAAAGCTGAGGTGGTTAAGGTTCAAGATGCTGTTGATAACAATGATAAAAGCATCGGAAATGTAGAAATTAAACACATTGATGAAAGTAGATTGGGTCAGGCCAACCAATCTAATTCTCAGGGGGACCCACAAGCTGCTAGTGCAGATGCAGATAAATCTCTTGACACTTCGTCTTCCAACATCAACACTGAAATGCCGAACGAGGTTTGTTCCTTGACAACAGAAACTTCCACTGTTGATGAGGCTCCTCGAGATGTTATCTCTATCTCTGAAGCGTTGGAGCAACCTCCCATTACTGATGAAATTGAAGTTCGGGAAAATACAAAGGACTTGGCTGAAAATGCCACTGAATCTGGCAGCACAGTGACAGCAGTCTCACAATCTTGTGCTGTAATGAAAGGGAAAAAGCAAAAACCAAAGCAACCTCAAGCATCAGGACCTTCCTCACCTTCATTAAGCCGTTTCAACTCCACCGATTCTTTAAATGAACCAGGGAGCAGCACAGGTCTTCATTCAAATGAATCAGCTTTCTCTAAGCTTCATTCTATGCAGGATATGCTAAATCAGGTATGGTTAGCTATATTATAATCTAAATCTATTGCACTCTGATAAGTGAAAATGAGACCTAATCTTTGTCCGTTCATTGTATAACCACACCTATTTTGTAGTTTGTTTTGTAGATTATTTATAATTCATATGGTGTTAGAATGAAATTAGTTAATAAATATTGTGCTTACATTAAATAAATCCATACTCATCTCTTAAATAACAAATGGAGGGCACACATAAAGAACACGAATAACCTTTTTTTTGCACCGGCCCATAAGCCCTAACCTAAACACACACAACACACCCACGCACACTACACCCACGCACCTAGGGGACCCATGAATTTGCCCCGAAAGCATTAATTTGTGGCCAGAAGGAAAGCCCAAGTGAATAGCTTAAGATCACTAAAGATGCTTTCATGAGATGAATATAGAGGGCATTTAACTAGTGCAGCCGTAATTATTATTCACCTTGGAGGTGAGAATCCCAAGGGATAGAGGAGATATTATGATTACTCATAAGAATTACTCACAATGTAAATAAATTCAACCCTTGCTCTTCAGTTATAATTTCCTTGCATTTTTTAAAAATATATAAATATCGCCATCCACATTTCTTTCCCTTGCAAGGATAATTATTGACGACAACTATAATGGTGTGCTTCTTTCAGCATTTTTGCTGTGAGTTTTTTTTGTTTATGCAGAAATTTTATATGTTTGTTAGTAATTGATGATTGATCTTGGTATTTCTGAATTATCATTTTTAAATGTTATGGCAGGGTATATTCAAAATATTGAGTCTTATATTGAATCATCTGAAATTTTGTTTTTATTTGCTGTAGTCTGTAGAGTACTATGAAGTTTCATTACCCACCCTCATATTGTCAGCTATCCATGTGCAAGAAACGTGTACATAACTAGTTATATATCGAATTGTAATTTCATATCTGCTTTCTTTATTGTGCATGGAAGGTGAACTTGTGCTGACCAGTTATTACAATTTTTCAGTCACATATCTTCATACAGTTTATTTTGCTGCATTGCTTTGCTTTTATTGTATTGGGGGCTGTTTGTTTGCTAAACTCCTGTTGGATTTATGGATTTTGGGGGAACAAAATCCTGCAGCTAGTACCATTTTCCACTCCTAAATCCAATTCCCTTTTTTGTTTGTTTATTTTCTGTCCTCTTTGGATCTGGCTGACACCATCGAATCGTCAGCAAAACTGGGAATTCCAAATTAGCTCTTGGGGATGAGAACTTGGTTGAATTTGGTGCCACATCAAATTTTGGTGAATTAAAAAATAGGAAAAATGTTGAGTCCTTTATTCTTTCTCCCTTTTTTATGCTTGGGTGTCGCTCGTCTTATTTTGAGGTAGCCCACTATATACTCACCAATTTGTAGTGCATTTCCCATCACTACTTCGAATTCCTATACAATTTTTCATCAACTAAACAGGGGATTTTAGATTTGGAGTCGTGGAATTGTGAAATCTTTACAAGCAAACAACAAACTTGAACTTCTATGGGACAACCCTTTGTTAATTTTTCTGACATTTTTATAAATTCTGAAATTTCAGTATAACCAGCCAAACAGGCTCTTAGTTTAATCTGGCTTTGTGAGTCTTCATTATTTGTAAATGCCATTTCTAATTTCTGGATCATATCCAGAATATATGCAATGTTTATCAAGTAAAATAGCGTCTGTTGTTTAATCTAGAACACGAAAGCGACAACAAAATGCATGGGAAACATGTTTTTGTTTACAGGAAGGTGTTTGTTTTCCATGCCTCGAATTATTGATGCATGATTGATTTCTTTCACTCGCATTCCCCTAAATAACTGAATAAATTTGTAATAATTGTGATATTAATACTTGCAATGACAATCCTGTTTCCATGGATATTCACTTGCAGCTTATGAGCATGCAAAAGGAAATGCAGAAACAGATGAATTCAGTGGTTGCTGGACAAGTCAATAAAGAAGGAAAGCGAGTGGAGACTGCATTGGGCCGAAGCATGGAGAAAACTTTAAAGACCAACATTGATGCTTTGTGGGCCCGTTTCTTGGAGGAAAATGCGAAGCGTGAAAAAGCTGATAGGGAGCGCATGCAGCAGTTCACAAGCCTTGTCACAAACTGTATGAACAAGGAGTTGCCTGCAATGCTTGAGAAGGCTTTGAAGAAGGAGCTCTCTTCAGTGGGGCCAGTTCTAGCTCGAGCAGTCACCCCTGTTATTGAGAAATCCATTTCTTCTGCTATAGCTGATTCTTTCCAGGTTTTCTCTAAAAGTCCAAGCTCTCTCTTATGGAAGTTCAGTTTCTCGATTATTCTTCTCATCGATTTTCTTGCAGAGAGGTGTCGGGGACAAGGCAGTTAATCAGCTGGAAAAATCTGTCAATTCAAAACTTGAAGCCACGGTGGCTAGGCAGATTCAAGCACAATTTCAGACTTCTGGAAAGCAAGCTCTTCAGGTATAATAACTTCTGCGAGCAAATGAATGTTTACCGAATGATGTTTGCTATGATTATAGGGGCATAAAGACCTTATGAATTCTGCTTTATCCTTTAAGGTGCTTTCACGGTTCAGTAAATTATTATAATTGAACAAATGCAGGAGGCCCTTAGGTCCAGTTTGGAGTCCTCAGTGGTCCCGGCATTTGAGCAGTCGTGTAAGGCAATGTTTGAGCAAGTGGATGCCGTTTTCCAGAAAGGAATGAACGAACACACTATTGCTGCTCAACAGCAATTCGAATCCACACACACTCCTTTGGCTATTTCTTTAAGGGTAAGCAGTTACAATCCTTTAATAATGCCTATGATTGTTATTCGTTTGATATATGATACTAAGTTATCTATCACAGTATAATGTCTGCTGCAAAGTTAACCTTGTATTCTGAAAGAATGATATATAGCATGCTCTGTTTGTGTTTTCATTATCAATTTTAGAGAAGACTTGTAAATAATTAATAAACAAGTTGAGACTAGGCATGCTAGTACCAGCGAATTGATAGGTGATATTTGCTTGTAGAGTCCACAATTTATTTTGTTTTACTAACCTCACACTGCAGACGCAGCAATCGAAATGGAATGTTTTATTGTTCATACTAACGACTTCAGTCCTAGCGAGTCACGGCGACTCCCTTTTGCTTGATCGGTACTTGCTAGCTCATCGAGTTTGTTTACATGATGTCGCCTTTTTTATTTTTTTATTTAGAGGCCCATAATTTCCTTTACTGATACTTTTGTTATATGCAATGTTGAAAATAGCGCGCCTCATAGCATGGCAAAGCCAGAATCGCTCTATAGCACTTTAAATAGCACAGATACCTCATACCTTGAGCTATTTTCATAAATAGTGTATGGTATGTAGCTAAAGCTATGACTATGAGCGCTATGCTGACAAAAATATCCACCCCGAATGCTTACGCCTGTTAACATATCAACAAAACCTACCCCTTGCGCTGCCATCCTGATCGATTTGGGTTTCTGCCTCCTCTCCCCCTCGCCCTAACTCCTTTTGATCCAGCCACTTTAGGCTTCCGTTGGCCACATCTTTATATTTAATTTAGTTTTAGGTTTTTTTAAGACAATATTTGTAAGCCGCATAGCTTACGCTAAGCTATGCCTTACGCTATATGCGCTCTTTGCTATTTGGTGGTAGAGCGCTATGCTATCGCTATTTTCATCATTGGTTATATGTCATGGGATGTGAAAATCTTAGATTTATTTATCATCCTAAAGAAGTCTGAAATAGACATAATTCCTAAAGGTTTTTAAAGGGTTTTAACAGCATATATATGATCAAATAGTTAAATGTATGGTTAGAGGTGCTTGTCTCCATTTTCAATCTGTTTAAATTTGTGGGTTGATATGATTGACCTGTAACCTTACCATAAAATTACCCATGTTTACCAGTGTTTTTACATTTGTTTAAAATTGTGGCCCTGGTAAAATAATTCTCTATATACTGATTTCAGCTGCTTCAATCTGGACACTTAGGTATTCTAATGGAGGTTGGTTGCTTTTGGTTTTTGCAGGAGGCAATTAATTCTGCATCATCGATCACCCAAAGCCTCACCGGTGAATTAGTTGATGGCCAGCGCAAGATTTTATCTATTGTCACAGGAAACACAAATGCACTGAATCCTATGGGAATGCAGCAAACCAATGGCCCTATAGGTGGACTTCATGAGATGGTAATATTTTCCATTCATAATATCCTACCTCTTATTTTGCAAAAACTCATAACTGCTTGCCCAGTCCAGTATATATGGTCTCCTTTGGTGTCCTTGGCTGTCCTGAGAGCTATGTAGCACGGACACGTATCATGAGTTCTTACAGATACATATTGAATTCTGACTTCTGAGGTTCTTAATACCCAACACTTGGACATTTTTACAGGTGTTACGAGTATTTTATACACTTTTTTTTATATAAGAATTTTAACACACCTCTGACCACTCGACAAATTTCTTTAACCCATGTTCTTCTAAATCAATTATGGTTTAGAAAGTAATTCTAATAACTAGCTTGCGATTAGATCCACATTCAGATGCATGCAAACAATTATGCAGTAATTGTTTTCGCGTATTTCACTGTAGATCTAATGACTACTGAGTTGATAGGATTTGCTGCAAAATCTTGTTGAATTTAATCCGTGTGAATATGGTGGAAAAGATGTCAAAAGTCAACACATTGACCTGTATATAATTATATGAGGTTAAAATATATCAAAGGCGAGATAAAGTAAATAATGCTTTAGAAAGTTGGAAACCAAAATTTTACAAATATCTGATATTTTGGAGTATTTTTTTTTATAGGTGTGTATACTTGTGCTATGAGAAATCTGAGTATGAGAGATTTGGATGCATGGGCATTTATGTATAGTCTTTGCGACACATATTTTAATGCCGCGACTCATATCGATGTGTCCTTGTGGCCTACTTTACAATTATATTCTTTGTTGTTATATGTCTGTATATCTGAATTTTCAGCAGGCCCTATCACTTCAGCAAGTTGAGGCACCTTTGGATCCAACAAAGGAACTGTCAAGGTTGATATCCGAACATAAATTTGGAGAGGCATTCACAATGGCTCTTCAAAGAAGCGATGTCTCGATTGTATCCTGGCTATGTTCTAAGGTACACTAGAATATCACATCTGCCGATTTTTCCCCCTACAAGGAATTTTGAACTCAAAAACATGCTTATATTGAAACACAGGTGGATTTGCATGGAATTTGTTCAATGGCACCACTCCCTTTCAGCCAAGGAGTTCTACTAGCCCTTCTTCAACAACTAGCCTGTGATATCAGCACGGAGACTACCCACAAACTGCAATGGATGATGGATGTTGCTCTTGCCATCAATCCAACCGACCCGATAATAACAATGCACGTGCGCCCTATATTTGAACAGGTATATGGTATTTTAGCTCACCAGAGATCGCTTCCCACAACCACAGCATCCGAAGCCACCAGCATCCGCCTTATCATGCACGTAATAAATTCTGTACTCACGGGCTGTAAATGAACCCGGCCACATCCTGTTAGGGACTCTGTTTTGATGCTTGTATAGAGGAGATGAGATCGGTAAGTTGATGATGCCTGCTGTAAATTAGGATTAGGAGCTGGTAATTAAGCTTGGTATTATTATTACAGCTATTATTTTGTAGTATCCCCTGTTTTGATTGTGAAGTTATGGAAGTTATTGGATGTTTGCAGTGATTTGCTCGTTATGTTGATAAGTTTTGTGGACATTTTCATTTTGATTCTGATTTTGCCTGTCATTATTTTTGTTATGAATTGTTGTTGGATGATTGCAGTGATTAATTGAATCATTTATTTAAGTTTGTTTATTATCTTTGTTTGATATATTTCTGTGCCGTGGTTATAGTAATGAATGTCATCTGCTCGTGAATGTAATTTCATTTTGATTTCAAATTGTTTACTGTTTGGATTAAGCTGAGAGATGTGAATGCCAGCAAGTTTTTTAAGATCATGGTAACCAGTGCTTTATCCTTTTTTTTATTTGGGGTTACACCATACCCTTTGTTGCTGTTTACACCGTACCCCACAAATTTTGATAATACGCCATGCTCTTCCAATTTTTTAGTCTTACTGTTTACCCCTTGCTCTCTGGAAGTTGGAATTAATGGAGAATACCGGATTAGGGTTTTAAAAAACCCTAATCCTCTTTCTTCTGCCTGAAATCTTTAAATTGCTCCCAAAGTGAAGTCTATGGTTTCCTTAAGAGCTTCAAAATCTTAAATTGGCCATGAAGTCAGGTTTTTTAATGTCAAGTTATTCAAACGACAAAGTTGTGAAAAGCTAATGTGGTCTAATTTGTAAGTTTTGAACAAGTGGAAAACCCTAGCTTTCACTGCGGAGCTCTAGAGCAAGCTCTCCTTTTCATTTTAGGGTCATTTTAAGATTTGTAATGCTTCAAAAAAAAAAAATTTGGGCGTGGGGTGCGTGGGGGGTGGGGTAAACAGTAAACAACCCTTTTGTGTGTGTGTGTGTGTGGGTGGGGCGGGTGTGTGTGTGTTCGTTCATAGGACCATTTATTTATTTATTTATTTTTGTCCTGGTTGCCCCATATATGCTCCTTTCTTGAAACCCATATCAATAGGATACATATAAAACTATCCCAAAAAATATTTCTTGAAATATGTTCTTATACGGTTTGAACTTTAATAAAAAAAACTGTTATCTATCCTCTATTTAAATCTTTTACCATACTTGGGTCATGAAATTTTTTTATTGACCCGTTACTTATTATTTATCACTTTTTTTTATCCCATATAGTAAGTGTTATATGGTGGAAAAACTCTTATGGTCTCCTTATTTAAAATCTCTTTCTCACCTTTTCTCTAGCTAATTAGTTTTTTTTTGAAAAATTTCCCGATTTTCGTATACTATATGTCATTCAAAGTACTAACAAATCGAGAAAAAGAAAATTTTGGAGAGTTTAAATTTTCGAGATTTTCATTTTCGTATTGTAAAAATAAATATATAAAACTAAAGGGATTTTTTCCGTTAACCTTTCCATACTTCAATATTTTTCTCGTCTCTCCAGTCTCCCCATAGTTAATATTTACAAGTACCCCCTAGACTTATAAATTACTCATGAAGCCCTTCTATTTCACATTTGAAAATAATTTCTCTTCCTTCTTCCCTGCCATCGCCGCCGCCATGTTTTTTCTTCAACGTCGCCACCGTCATCATTACCACCACCATCTTCCTCCTCCTCCACTTCTTTTTCAACCCATCAACACATCCTTCTCTTCAACGCCACCGCCACCACCATCATCACCACCACACTCATCCTCTTTTTCTTCAACCCACAATCACTGCCACCATCATCAACAACACACCGCCGCCGCCATCCTTATTCTTCCTTCTCTTCAACCCATCACCATCACCCTCTCCTTCTTGCTCCTCTTTCTTTCCGGACATCGCCGCCGTCCCCACCGCCACCTCTTCATTTCTCCTCCTCTTCAGCACCGCCATCGTGGCGGGAAAGGCGGCGATGTTCGGAAAGGAGGAGAAAGAATGGGCAGCGGCGGTGTTGAAGACGAGAAGAAAGGAGGAGGTGGCGGTGAGGACGACGGCAATGTCCGAGAAGGAGGAGGAAAAAGGCGGTGGCGGTGTTGGATTGAAGAGAAGGAGGAAGATGGATGGCGGCGGCGGCAGTTGTGAATTGAAGAAGAAGAGGAAGAAGGAGGCGGCGGGGACGGTAGTGTTGAAGAGGAGGATGTGTCGATGGGTTGAAAAAAAGGAGGAGGAAGATGGTGGCGGTGCTGATGACAGTGGCGGAAGAAAAGGAGGAGAAAGAATTATTTTCAGAAGTGAAGCAAAGAGGGCGTATGAGTAATTTATAAGTATAGGAGGATTACAAGTAAATACTAATTATGGGAGGAACAGAGAACAATATTGAAGTATGGAGAGGGCCAACGAAAAAAACCCAAAAATAAAAGAAAACATGAAATTTTGTTATTTTTGAAAATTGGCTATTTTCATGTGCTAGCATGTAAAATATTAAATTTTTAAAGGAAATAGGAAATTAGAGATTTTTGAAAATTTCGCGAGTTCTGTGTGCTATAACATGCATAATACTGAAAACTGAAAGAAAACAAATTTTTTTAAAATTTTGTGATTTTTTATGCTATAACATTTAAAATATAAGAAAACAGAAGAAAGCAGAAAATATTGAGATTTTTGAAAATTTCACGATTTCGTATTCAACAAATAAAAAATATTGAAAAACCAAACCAAACAAAAAATTCTTGAGTTTTTTGAGAATTTCGCAATTTTCTTATGCTAGGTAACTCGTAATTAGTTTCTATATTTTAGGAAACATAGTAGCTATGAAGAATACAAAAAATGAGATTTTTAAAAATTTCATGATTTTCCTATGTTGCAAGAGATTATCGGTCATTTAGATTGGATTTCTTTGATTTGTTTGATTTCAGTGACAATTAGTGACCTTTTTTATTTTGCTTTACGTAGTTTTTTATCTCCTGAATATTCGGAAGTTCTTCATAAGTATGAGCAAGTAAAATATTGGAAAACAGAAAAAACATAAAATTTTGAGATTTTTGAAATTTCATGATTTTCGTGTGCATGCAAAATAACGAGAAAAAGGAAGAAAACAAAATTTTTCTTCAGATTGTTGGAAATTTTACAACTTTCAAATGCTATAAAATTGAAGAAAATAAAAATATTTCGAAATTTTTGAAATTTTTGCGATTTTCATTTATTATAACAAGCAAAATGTTGAAAAACTGAACAAAACAGAAAATTTGGGATTTTTAAATATATTGCTATTTTCGTGCATTATAAAAGCAAGTAAAACAATAGAAAACCGAAGAATACAATAAATTTTTAGATTTTTAAAATTTTGTCTATTTTCGTGTGATATATACAGCATTCAAAAAATCGCAAAACCAAAGAAAAGTATTGTTTTTTGAGATTATTAAAAGTTTAGCGATTTTCTTTTGCTATAAGAATAAAAAATATAGAGAAGCGCGAAAAAAGAAAACTTTGGGTTTTTTTGAATAGTCTCCTTGTGCTATAGTAACCAAAATATTGGAAAGCAAAGAGAACAAAGTTTTTGAGACTTTTAAAATTTTACCATATTCGTGAGCTAATGTTGAAAATTTGAGACTTTTTTTGTTTAAATTTTATACACTTCGTGATTCTCGTGTGCTATAACAAGTAAAATATTGAAAATTCAAAATAAAGAAAAGAAAATTTTAAAATTATTAAAAATTTCTCGATTTTTATATGGTATGGCAATATTAAACTTACAAATCATATAACAATACACTAATAAATTAATATAAATATTCTTGACTTGGGACTTCGGCGGGCTTGTTTTATAGCAAACCAAATTGTAAACATATTCTTCATAATATACATTGGCCTCTTGAGGGGATCAAATTTGCATCCCAAACCTAATCATTTACAAAAAGACCACCCACATTCCTTCAATTTTCTCCACGAGATACCTCATCCCATCATCATCAGCACTGATCCTTCTCCCACCCGCAAATCCCCCATAATTCGGGTACGACCCAACCCGTCTCGTGTTACTCTTGAGATTGACCCTCATTTTCGTCATCGGACATAACAAGGCCGCATACGCAGCCCGGATCTCCATAAACACCGACCCGTTACTGTTACCGACCCGGTCAATCCAAGGCCCGATGCACCTGGTACGGGCTCTTCTATCTCTCCGGTGCTGCCACCACAGACGAGCTACGGTTCTTAGGTTATTGGGTCGGGTTCGGGAGGCGATATGAGAGGATCCGAACCTGATAAAGTTTAGAGTATCTGCAGCCATTTTCTTTCTGTTTGCAGAGAAAGGGAGAGCAGGGGTGGTTTATAAGAGGGCGGGATGGAGAGCAATTTAAGATGGGTGGGCCCCACAAGCCACCAATAATGGAGGAAAGAAGCCATAAGAGGGGATTTCCTTTTATGGCGTCGAAAAATACAAACTCCACCATTTTTTCCGACGATCGGCATATATCACCTCCACCTTTATCATCTAAGATGTGGATACATCAAATTTCATATGATTCCACTGCTTTTTCACCGTTGAATTAGCAATGTAAAAGTTCTATGGCACCAATTCCATAGGATGCATTTTTCCGACATAGGAGGAAATTCCCTCCTGTGGCACATTTCCTCTCTCTCTCTCCATCTATAATGGAGGAAAGAGTCCATAGGAGAGAGTTTCCTTCTATGGCGTCGAAAAAATACGCTCTCCATCGTGTTTTCCGATGATCGGAATCTATCATCTTAATCGTTATCATCTAAGATTTGGGTACGCCAAATTTCATGTGATTCTACAATTTTTTCACCGTTGATTTAGCAATGTTCGTTATCATCTAAGATGTGGATACGCCAAATTTCATGTGATTCTACAACTTTTTCACCGTTGATTTAGCAATGTAAAAAGTTCTATTGTCGGTAAACCGTTAATTTTGAACCCACTAATTCAATGGTGAAAAAGTTGTAGAATCACATGAAATTTGGCGTACCCACATTTTAGATGATAACGGTGAAGATGATGGATTCCAATCGTCGGAAAATACGATGGATGGTATATTTTTTCGACGCTCCCCTCATAGCATCTTTCCTCCATTATTCTCATATATATATATATATATATATATATATATATATATATATATATATATATATATACAGGTTAATGAAGGAAAGAGGCCATAGGAGGAAATCCCCTTCTATGGCGTCGAAAAAATACGTCATCCCTCATTTTTTCCGACGATCGGCACCCATCATCTTCATCGTTATCATCTAAGATGTGGGTACATCAAATTTCATACGATTCTTCAACCTTTTCACCGTTGATTTAGCAATGTAAAAAATTCTGTTGTCGGTAAACCGTTAATTTTGAACCCACTAAATCAAAGTTGTAGAATCGCATGAAATTTAGTGTACCCACATATTAGATGATAACGATGAAGATGATATGTGCCGATCGCCGAAAAAAATGGATGGTGAAAGAGGCCATAAGAGGGGATTTCCTCCTATGACGTCGAAAAAATATTGCCTCCACCTTTTTTTCCGACGATCGGCATCCATCATCATCATCGTTATCATCTAAGACGTGCATACACCAAATTTCATATGATTCCACCGCTTTTCACGGTTGAATTAGCAATGTAAAAAGTTTTATTGTTGGTAAACCATTAATTTTGCACCAACTAAATCAACGGTGAAAAAATGATATAATCACATGAAATTTGGTGTATCCACATCTTAGATGATAAAGATTGTCATAATGTATGCTGATAGTCGAAAAAAATCATGGAGGGTGCATTTTTCCGACGTCATAGGAGGAAATTCCCTGCCAAGGCATCTTTCCTCCATTATTCTCTTTTAAAAAATATATATTTTATTGCCAATTTTGGAAAATAGAAGAGCTGGAAAAGAGTGAGAGTTGAATTGGAAATTAATTTTCAAGCCCACTTGTCAATTTGTTTCTAAATAAATGCTTCTAGATATTTTTTTTGATGTATTTTATGTTCAATTTCTATAAAAAGACCTTCTAGATGCTTAGATGTGTTGTAGAAAATTTTTGGCATATGTATTGCATACTTTTTTTTAAAAAATATTTATCAAAATGCTATAAAATACCTGAGGTACGCGTACCTTGCAATATCTATTTGTTGTCAATGAAGATTTTTCTTTTCTTTTTCTTTTTTTGGTACTTCAATCGATTATTTTTACCTAATGCTATATGATGTTCTAAAATATTGTTAGAATTAATTGGATTTATTTAGGTTGTGTTTAGTGAAGGGGGGTCTAATTTGATTGGATTTCATGGATGAAAAGAAGAGGAAAAAAGGTCTTTGAGAAAGGCTCATCTGTAATACAGCTTTTAGTCCCACATCAGCGGTAGAATATAAAAGAGAGGAGTTTAATAGCATAAGCTGTTATATATCTCATAAAGAAATAATAAAGGTGTTTCAACTCTCAATTCTTCGACTTTCAATTAGTCAATAAGTGCTATGCTTGTTGAGTTTCTTCTTTCGATTAGTCCATTTGCTATGAATTTTTCAACTTACCCATTCAACTCTTGACTTTTCAAAGCAGTTCAACGACAAACTCTTCACTTCCCAACCTCCAATTAGCCCGTAGGAAACTCTTGATTTTTCAACTTCCAATTAACCCATTAGTGCCATTAGTGCTATGGTTTTAACCCATTCAACTTTTGACATTTCAACTACCAATTAGGCTATTAGTGTTATGGTATTTTCAACTTCCAATTAACCCATTCTATATGGAACTCTTGGCCTTCTCAACTTCCAATTAATCCATTCAACTCTTGACTTTTCAAAGCAGTTTAATGACAAACTCTTCATTTCTCAACTTCCAATTAGCCCGTTCTTTAAGAAACTCTTGATTTTTCAACTTCCAATTAGCCCATTAATACCATAGTTTTTTCAACTTCCAATTAACTCATTCAACTCTTGACATTTCAACTACCAATTAGCCTATTAGTGCTATAGTTTTTTCAACATCCAATTAATCCATTCAACTCTTGACTTTTCAAAGCAGTTTAATGACAAACTCTTCACTTCTCAACTTCCAATTAGCCCGTTCTTTAGGAAACTCTTGACTTTTCAACTTCCAATTAACCCATTAGTGCTATGGTTTTTTCAACTTCCAATTAACCCATTAGTGCTATGGTTTTTTCAACTTCCAATTAACCCATTCAACTCTTGACATTTCAACCATCAATTAGCCTATCAGTGCTATGGTGTTTTCAACTTCCAATTAGCTCATTCTATATGGAACTCTTGGCTTTTCAACTTCCAATTAGTCCATTAGTGCAATGCTTAATGAGCAGTTTAATGGCAAACTATTCATTCCTCAACTTCCAATTAGCCCGTTCTTTATGAAACTCTTGACTTTTCAACTTCCGAACAGCCCATTAGTGCTATGGTTTTTTCAACTTCCAATTAACCCATTCAACTCTTGACTTTTCAAAGCAGTTTAATGACAAACTCTTCACTTCTCAACTTCCAATTAGCCCGTTCTTTAGGAAACTCTTGACTTTTCAACTTTCAATTAGCTCATTAGTGCTATGGTTTTTTCAACTTCCAATTAACGCAATCAACTCTTGACATTTCAACCACCAATTAGCCTATTAGTGCTATGCTGTTTTCAACTTCCAATTAGCCCATCCTATATGGAACTCATGGCTTTTTCAACTTCCAATTAGCCCATTCTATATGGAACTCATGGCTTTTTCAACATCCAATTAACCCATTCAACTCTTGACTTTTCAAAGCTGTTTAATGACAAACTCTTCACTTCTCAACTTCCAATTAGCCCGTTCTTTAGGAAACTTTTGATTTTTCAACTTCCAATTAGCCCATTAATGCTATGGTTTTTTCAAATTCCAATTAACCTATTCAACTCTTGACATTTCAACTACCAATTAGCCTATTAGTGCTACAGTGTTTTCAACTTCCAATTAGCCCATTCTATATGGAACTCTTGGCTTTTCAACTTCCAATTAGTCCATTAGTGCTATGCTTAATGAGCAATTTAATGGCAAACTCTTCATTTCTCAACTTCCAGTTAGCCCGTTCTTTATGAAACTCTTGACTTTTCAACTTCCGATTAGCCCATTAGTGCTATG
Source organism: Agapanthus africanus (assembly GCA_030015575.1). Lineage (NCBI taxonomy): Eukaryota > Viridiplantae > Streptophyta > Magnoliopsida > Asparagales > Amaryllidaceae > Agapanthus > Agapanthus africanus. The sequence continues at coordinate 743,444,567 of CM057342.1, read as the reverse complement.
GTTTTTTCAACTTCCAATTAACCCATTCAACGCTTGACTTTTCAAAGCAGTTTAATGACAAACTCTTCACTTCTCAACTTCCAATTAGCCCGTTCTTTAGGAAACTCTTGACTTTTCAACTTCCAATTAGCCCATTAGTGCTATGGTTTTTTCAACTTCCAATTAACCCATTCAACTCTTGACATTTCAACTACCAATTAGCCTATCAGTGCTATGGTGTTTTCAACTTCCAATTAGCCCATCCTATATGGAACTCTTGGCTTTTTCAAAATCTAATTAACCCATTCAACTCTTGACTTTTCAAAGCAGTTTAATGACAAACTCTTCACTTCTCAACTTTCAATTAGCCCGTTCTATAGGAAACTCTTGATTTTTCAACTTCCAATTAGCCCATTAGTGCTATGGTTTTTTCAACTTCCAATTAACCCATTCAACTCTTGACATTTCAACTACCAATTAGCCTATTAGTGCTATGGTTTTTTCAACATCCAATTAATACATTCAACTCTTGACTTTTCAAAGCAGTTTAATGACAAACTGTAACAACCGAGTTCAGTTATACCAATTTCTGTTTCCGTATTTGTTTGTCTGTGGTATTTTATTGATATATCTTGGTTGGGTGCGAATGGTAGTTTACACTTTTACATTGTATTCGACCCGACCCGCTTACTTGAACTGGTTGATTTATATTTATAGACTACCCTGACTGGTTAAATAGACACGTGCATCTCATGGATACTGCAGATTAACATTTCACCTAGCATCGCGTATTTTTACATATAACATTTTCGATCACGTAAGATAAATTAAAATTGCATTTCATAGCCTACATGATACCCCTAACCCCGTGGTAGCGTCCGTGCATCTTGTTCTCGTCCCGTTCAGTGAAACAGACGTGTTTGGATAGTTACGCGCACGTACGTGCGCCCGTTCTTGGGGGTATGCATTTTCGTTACCTGATTATTCATTTTAAAATTTGGAAGCTGCATATAATTTTCGTATTTTAAATCTAAATTTTTTTGACCCGACCCGGACACATTTTGAAATATTTTTGTATCCGTCTAAATTCAAATTTATTAATTTTTATTTTAAATTTCTTTTGAAAATTTTCGTAACTGAATGAATCCGTTGGTTTTATAAAATATAAAATCTTTTAAATTTTTTTTTAACCAATTTCCTTTCCCACAGCTAATGAAATTCCTTCTTCCTCGCTGGGCCCCACTCTATCTCTTCCTCTCTCCTCTTTCCCCTTCTCTTTCTCTCTCTCCTTCACCGCTCTCTCTTCCTCTCTCCTCAAATAAATCCAAATTTCTTTCTCCTCAATTCTCTCTCTCCTCTCGCGCTCTCTCTATCTCACTCCTCTCGATCTCCTCTCTCTCTTATCTTGCAATTTTCTCTCTCCCTCTTATATATAAATTTCCTTCTCCTTCTCTTTCAAAACAACAAAACCCATAAACCCAAAACCCTAGCCGCCGTCTTCTCTTCGCCGTCGCCCAAAACACCACGACGCCTCCCCGACTTTGTCGCCTCCTCAACCTCATCACCTCCGCATCCACTCTCTCCTTCCCCGAGCACCCTGCACGCGCACAGCCGAGCACAACCAAGCACCCTGCACACGCTACCTCACTGAAGTTAATCGCCGCCGCCGATCTCGCCCTCGATCCCAGATCATCTTACACCACCGTGAGCCCTGCACACCCTCTCCTCTTCTTCTTTCTTTTCTTCTTCCTTTCTTTATTTTCTCTCTTCTGTTCTTTTTTTTCCATGGGCCGCTGTCTCGGCAGATTGTTCGCCGGAGCTCCGTCGACGCCGTCGACACCTCACGACTTCCTTCTAAACTACAGTGAGTCTCCTCCCTCTTCTCCTTCCTCCTTCCATTCTTCTCTTTTCTTTTTCCATGCATCTCTTCCATTAAAGTATGTTTACTGTTTTCTTGGTTTGCCGGAATCCGACCGTGTCGTTGACGATCCCGACGACCCAGCAAGCATTTCTGACCCGTGTGATCCCCTCATGCGTTGTTTGGATCCGTTCCGTGTACCGTGCGCGCGTCGCGACTTTTCCCGCCGACGTGTGGCGTTCCGTATACCCGTTTCTTGATCTGTCGAGACAAGTAACACTTGCTACATGCTACTATTATTATTTATACGTATTTAATTGCATGTTAAACCTGTAACTTAAATCTAAGGCCATTTGTTTCATTTTAACACTTCGATGTCCATTTTATCATTTTAGATTTATAACTTGAAACATACTATATTGCATTTTGATTTACTATACATAGTACCCACATCCGTATTTTAATCACATAATTATTATCTGCATAGCCCATAGTACCTTTTTAATAGTTTATATCTTATCGGACACCCGTTTGCATCCTTTTAACCTATTATATATATAATTGCAATCCTAGATCATTTTAACCCTTAATAGTGAGATTTTAACATTCTATATTGATAAGGTGTATTTAATTAGTGTTGGAACTATAACCCTAACTCGAATCGATAACCGTGCATCCATATGTTTTAATCTGTACCGTTGCTTACCACATTACAATGTTCCATTTTATTGTTCCATTTAGTACTCATACTTGTGTTGTATACCCATGCTTATTTATAGTTTGAATATGAGCACCCACGTGACAGTTTGTGCACCCCTGACATGATTTGATACACTATTACTTGACACGACGTGATACCGTGCACTTTTGGACATGACATGTTACCTATATGTTACCTGACTCGACCTGATGTACCATGGCTTTACCTGTTACCTGATCTTGTTACTAATGCCAACAGTTTTGACATGTTGTCCCTACGGACATTCCCTGTTGTCTATCCAGACAAACCTTTACCTGCTGATCCTGTGTTGGTATTAGCTCTAGATTTATCAATACTTGACTTGAATATATAACTTGGAGGAATGGGGAAATCAATAATGAAACCTGACTTGTAACTCGACAGTTCGATACCTTTACTGATCAGTTTTAGAGGCTAGGCCAGCCTTGGGATGATGCTGCTGACATCATCCATCGTTACCCACTACCTTTTAGAGGCTAGGCCAGCCTTGGGATGATACCGTTGACATCATTCATCGTTACCCCTTTTCCTTTTAGTGCCTAGCGGCATGTCTCGGTTTCAGCCTGAGAATCTTCACCGTGATCCCGGGCACGCACGGGATACTATTGAGTTACATCGATAATTCATCAAATTGATTTCAAAGACTTAGGAGTAGTTAACCCAATAGACCAGTTTAGATTACTCACTACACATTATCTCACTGTCCTTACTTATATCACTGTTATGCCTGTTTTATCATTTATACTCACACCTGCATGTATTGTTATCCCTGTTTATAGTATTGCTTGATATTATGACGCATTGACGTCTGGGTTTTGCATGGCCCAGATTCCTTACCTTTGCTGCAGTCCGAGCAGGAGTATTTCAGTCAGCAGGCTGAGCAGTGAGGACTTGCTAGTAGTTAGTTCATTTTACTTTCGGTATTTTTCATTCCTGATGTGAGCCCGCATTATGGGACGTACATTCCAGTTTATTCTTGTGTTGGATCTTTTGCTTCCGCATTATTTTATTCTTGACTCGTTTTATTTTGGCTTATGGACATGTGTTAGATAGTTTATTATTGTTCTTGATATCTCTACAGCCGTAATGTGACCGTGGAAGGATATTTTCTATCCACAGGTAGCATGGTTGGCTATGTCACGTGCCTATCTTAGCGTACTCTGGGAAGCGGGGCGTGACATGATTCTTTTAGTATCAGAGCCATAGGTTATAGGTTAATCGGGTTTGATTCTTTTGTAGTTGGGTATTGGACCCAATACACGAATCAGAATACTCATGATTAGGAAACATGTCCTGCCACCTTACCGTCTTACCATTTTTGAATCTTAACCTCCTCCTGATTATACTTTTACGATATGCAAACCTCCTTTGCATATCGACTCGAAACCTGGTTCCTTTTGGTTATCTCTAGAACTTAGGCGACTTGGGTGGAGTTATGTGATTGTAGCTATGATACCGCGGCATGATTACAATGCGATACTCTATTTAAGTAACTTGGAGTTCTAGCCTTGATTCATATCCTTAACCTACGTTTTGAATCTGTTATCATGCTAATCCTTTTGGTGCTTTGATTTCAGGGACATGGCAGGCAAGAATCTGAAAACGTACCAAAGGCGTGTTGACGAAGCCGCTATGCTTGGAGTAATACGTGGGATGTTGGAGAACCAAAAGCTGCAGACCGAGCTGAACCGGCAGCAAGCTGGATCTTTACAGGAAGGTTTGCGGACCGTTCAGCAGTCCGTAAACAATGTTGTGGCCAGACCAGTGGATCGTGTGGGAACCGTAGCAGATTTCAGGAGACTGGGTCCGTCTGTCTTTACTGGCCTGGAGGAGCCGTTGCCAGCGGATCAGTGGCTGGTTGATACGGAGAACTTACTCGTTGCGGCACAGATCCCAGAGGATAAGAGGGGATGTAGTACGCATCCAGTTGGTGGACTATGCCCATGAATGGTGGCTGGTGGAAGAAGCTCGCTTGCCCAAGCCGATCCGTTGGGCGGATTTTTCGAAGAGTTTCTTGGAGAAGTTCTTCCCGCGGACTGCACGGGAGAAAATGGAAGAAAAGTTCATCAGTTTGAAGCAGAACGGCGCACCTGTAGATGTACATGCAGCTGAGTGGATGCGGCTCAGTAGATTCGCTGGATCTCTGGTTGCCAACGATGCTGATAGGGTAAGGAGGTTCATGCGCAGTTTGGATGTGGACATCCAGAGGCAGATTGTCTCCCTGGGTTTGACCACTTTCTCACAGGTACTTACAGTGGCCCGAGAACAGCAGAACCTATCTATGAAAACTGGGAGTACACAGTAGAAAGCAGTTACAGTACGGAAGCCGGCATTTGCACCGGACCGAGCACATGGACGCAGAGGTATTCCAGTGAACCGTCGTGGCGTAACTCCTATGAAGAAGCCTGCTGTCGTTGATCAAAGAAGGAGCATAATTTGTAACTACTGCCATTTACCCGGGCATGTGCAAAGAGATTGTCAAAGGAGGCAAGGACTTTGCTTAGTTTGTGGATCGGCGGATCATACTATCAACGCTTGTCCGTCGAAGCTTCGCACGAAGGATGATGTTCAGAAGCCGCCGCAGAAACCGTTTCAGGGACAGAAGTAGCTGACTCAGGGACCCAATCAAGCTCGAGCATTTATCCTGACAGCTGAGGAAGCAAAAGCTTCAGGAGAAGTTGTTTCAGGTATTCTACTTGTTCATGGTTTTCCCGTATTAGCGTTATTCGATTCTGGTGCATCCCATTGTTTTATGTCGTCCAAGTTTATTGCTACACACTCGATTGCTTGCACGACCCTGTCTAGTTGTTGGGACATACACACTGGGAATGGGAAGATCATATCTAGTAGAGAGTGTAGGGATTGTGCAGTTGTTGTTTGCGGACGGGAGCTTTTTGCAGATTTCTTAGTAATTGATACAGGCAGCTATGAAGTTGTCTTGGGAATGGATTTTCTCGGCACTTTCCACGCTCACATTGATTGTAGGGCAAAGAAAGTAATTTTCCAGATTCCCGGACATTCAGAGTTTATCTTTACTGGAGGAAGCAGTTCTGTCGGGCCAGTCGAGTTTAGGGCTAGGCCGACAACTAATGTTCTTTCGTCAATGGAGGTTGCTCAAGATGAAGCGCCAGCTGTTGTTCGAGATTTCATGGACGTGTTTGAAGACATATCAGGTTTACCGCCGAAGCGAGACGTGGAGTTCGCGATTGATCTTGTGCCTGGTGCAGCGCCAGTTTCTAAAGCATACTATCTAATGGCACCAGTGGAGTTGGAAGAAGTTAAGAAGCAGCTTATTGAATTACTTAAGAAGGGTTGGATTCGCAGCAGTAACTCACTTTGGGGAGCTCCAGTTCTTCTAGTCAAGAAGAAAGATGGCACAAGGAGAATGTGCATTGATTATCGAGAATTAAACCGGGTGACTATTAAGAACAAGTATCCGATCCCTCGCATTGGCGAATTATTTGAGCAGCTTAGTGGCGCGAGGGTATTCTCGAAGCTGGATTTGCGATCCGGATATCATCAGGTCCGAGTTAAAACAGAAGATATTTGCAAGACGGCGTTCCGAACTCGGTATGGACATTACGAGTACTTAGTGATACCCTTCGGAGTAACGAATGCACCGGCGATATTTATGGACTTGATGAACCGAATCTTTTCACCATTCTTGGACCAGTTTATTGTGGTGTTCATTGATGATATTCTGGTCTACTCGAAGAGTATTGAAGAGCATGCAGAACACTTGAAGATCGCATTGCAGACATTGAGGCAAGAACAATTGTATGCAAAGATGAGCAAGTGCGAGTTTTGGCTTGAAGAGGTGAAGTTTTTGGGACATGTCGTGTCCGGAGATGGAATCGCCGTTGACCCCGAAAAGATTGCAGCAGTTCGAGATTGGCCGATTCCGAAGAACGTTGCAGAAATCAGAAGCTTTCTTGGACTTACCGGGTATTACAGGAGGTTCGTGGAGAACTTTGCTCGTCTGGCGGAGCCTTTGACCAAGCTTACGCGCAAGGAGATACCTTTTGTGTGGACAGAGAAGTGTGCGTCAGCTTTTGAGGCATTGAACCAGAGATTGATAACCGCTCCTATTTTGACCGTACCAGACAGTTCCGGAGAATTGGTGATTCACAGCGACGCATCTGGGAAAGGATTGGGATGTGTTTTGATGCAGCATGGGAAGGTTATAGCGTACGCATCGAGACAGTTGAAAACCCATGAGAAGAATTACCCAACTCATGACTTGGAGCTAGCAGCTGTGATTTTTGCTTTGAAAATTTGGAGACACTACCTATTGGGCGAAAGGGTTGAGGTTTTCACCGATCATAAAAGCTTGAAGTATGTGTTCACGCAGAAGGAGCTTAATATGAGGCAGCGCAGATGGTTGGAGCTGATGACTGATTACGATCTTGATCTTAAGTACCATCCGGGAAAAGTTAATGTTGTGCCGGATGCGCTTAGTCGGTTACCCACAATTCAGATGTTGACTGCACAGAAGGAACTTGTTGAAGACTTTCGAAGATTCGATTTGGAGGTTGCGCTACCGAATTCTTCGGGACAGTTGATGCAGTTGCAAATACAGTCGTCGTTGATCGAGAATATTAAAGCAGTGCAGTCGCAGGACCCTAGATTGCAAAAGTTTCGAGAACAGGTTGAAGCTGAACTTCGAACAGACTTACTGATCCATGAAGATGGTTCTTTGCGATTTGGTAGCCGTTTGTGTGTGCCAAAGGGAGATATTCGTGAAGAACTTATGAAGGAGGCACACAGTTCAGCATATTCCGTACATCCAGGAGGCACAGAGATATACCGAGATATACGACAGCATTTCTGGTGGGAAGGCATGAAACTGGAGATTGCTCGCTTTGTGGCAAAGTACTTGGTATGTCAGCAAGTTAAGGCTGAACATCAAATGGTTGCTGGTTTATTACAACCACTTTCGATTCCTCAGTGGAAGTGGGAACATATAACCATGGATTTCGTGACGGCTCTACCGCGGAGTCCAAAAGGCAACAATGCAGTTTGGGTGATTGTTGATAGATTGACCAAGGCAGCTCATTTCATACCTTTTCGAGTTGGTCAATCAACAGAAACTTTGGCGGAACGGTACATGCAGGAGATTGTAAGATTGTATGGAGTACCAGTGAGTATCGTGTCCGACCGTGACACTCGTTTCTTATCACACTTTTGGAAGAGCTTATAGGAAAGTTTGGGGACTCGTTTGAAGTTTAGCACAGTTTATCATCCTCAAACAGACGGCCAGTCGGAGAGAACAATCCAAACTCTTGAAGACATGTTGAGAGCTTGCATGTTAGACTTCAAGGGTTCATGGGAGGATCATCTATACTTGGTGGAGTTTTCTTACAACAACAGTTTCCAGGCGACTATTCAGATGGCTCCATTCGAAGCTTTATATGGTCGCAAGTGTCTTTCACCTGTTTGTTGGGATGATGTTGGTGAACGAAGATTATTGGGACCAGATTTGGTAGTGCAAACAGTTGAGAAGATTAACATTATCCGGAATCATATGAAAGCAACACAAGACCGACAAAAGAGTTGGGTAGATACGTCGAGAAGACCTCTAGAGTGCACCGTGGGTGATTTGGTATTCTTGAAGATATCACCGACTAGAGGGGTGATTCGTTTCGGAAGTCGAGGAAAGCTCAGTTCTCGATTCGTTGGACCTTTTGAGATCTTGGAACGTATTGGAGAAGTGTCTTATCACTTGGCGTTACCGCAATCCTTGGCAAATGTTCATGACGTGTTTCACGTATCTCAACTCTGTAAATATGTTCAAGATGAAACACATGTGTTGGATCATTCGGAGCTAACTGTACGAGAAGATTTGACTTTTGAGGAGCGACCGGTGTCGATTGTGGATCGAAGAGAAAAGGTTCTTAAGAACAAAGTTATCTCTCTTGTACTTGTTTCTTGGGGTAATCGCTCACATGGAGAGTCAACTTGGGAACGAGAAGATGAAATCCGACAGAAATTTCCCCATCTATTCTTGTAGTTTGTTATTTGTTTCTCCTTTCTTGTTCTTGGAATTTTGAGGACGAAATTCTTTTTTGTAGTTGGGTATAATGTAACAACCGAGTTCAGTTATACCAATTTCTGTTTCCGTATTTGTTTGTCTGTGGTATTTTATTGATATATCTTGGTTGGGTGCGAATGGTAGTTTACACTTTTACATTGCATTCGACCCGACCCGCTTGCTTGAACTGGTTGATTTATATTTATAGACTACCCTTACTGGTTAAATAGACACGTGCATCTCATGGATACTGCATATTAACATTTCACCTAGTATCGCGTATTTTTACATATAACATTTTAGATCACGTAAAATAAATTAAAATTGCATTTCATAGCCTGCATGATACCCCTAATCCCGTGGAAGCGTCCATGTATCTTGTTCTCGTCCTGTTCAGTGAAACGGACGTGTTTGGATAGTTACGCGCACGTACGTGCGTCCGTTCTTGGGGGTATGCATTTTCGTTACCTGATTATTCATTTTAAAATTTGGAAGCTGCATATAATTTTCGTATTTTAAATCTAAATTTTTTTGACCCGACACGGACGCATTTTGAAATATTTTTGTATCCGCCTAAGTTCAAATTTATTAATTTTTATTTTAAATTTCCTTTGAAAATTTTCGTAACTGAATGAATCCGTTGGTTTTATAAAATATAAAATCTTTTAAATTTTTTTTAACCAATTTCCTTTCCCACAGCCAATGAAATTCCTTCTTCCTCGCTGGGCCCCACTCTATCTCTTCCTCTCTCCTCTTTCCCCTTCTCTTTCTCTCTCTCCCTCACCGCTCTCTCTTCCTCTCTCCTCAAATAAATCCAAATTTCTTTCTCCTCAATTCTTTTTCTCCTCTCGCGCTCTCTCTATCTCACTCCTCTTGATCTCCTCTCTCCCTCCTCTCTCTTTCAGAATCTCTCTCTCTCATCTCGCAATTTTCTCTCTCCCTCTTATATATAAATTTCCTTCTCCTTCTCTTTCAAAACAACAAAACCCATAAACCCAAAACCCTAGCCGCCGTCTTCTCTTCGCCGTCGCCCAAAACACCACGACGCCTCCCCGACTTCGTCGCCTCATCAACCTCATCACCTCCGCATCCACTCTTTCCTTCCCTGAGCACCCTGCACGCGCACAGCCGAGCACAACCAAGCACCCTGCACACGCTACCTCACCGGATTTAATCGCCGCCGTCGATCTCGCCCTCGATCCTAGATCATCTTACACCACCGTGAGCCCTGCACACCCTCTCCTCTTCTTCTTTCTTTTCTTCTTCCTTTCTTTATTTTCTCTCTTCATTTCTTTTTTTCATGGGCCGCTGTCTGGGCAGATTGTTCGCCGGAGCTCCATCGACGCCGTCGACACCTCACGACTTCCTTCTAAACCACAGTGAGTCTCCTCCCTCCTCTCCTTCCTCCTTCCATTCTTCTCTTTTCTTTTTCCATGCATCTCTTCCATTAAAGTATGATTACTGTTTTCTTGGTTTGCCAGAATCCGGCCGTGTCGTCGACGATCCCGATGACCCAGCAAGCATTTCGGACCCGTGTGATCCCCTCGTGCGTTGTTTGGATCCGTTCCGTATACCGTGCACGCGTCGCGGCTTTTCCCGCCGACGTGTGACGTTCCGTATACCCGTTTCTTGATCTGTCGAGGCAAGTAAAACTTGCTACATGCTACTATTATTATTTTATACGTATTTAATTGCATGTTAAACCTGTAACTTAAATCTAAGGCCATGTGTTTCATTTTAACACTTCGATGTCCATTTTATCATTTTAGATTTAAAACTTGAAACATACCATGTTGCATTTTGATTTACAATACATAGTACCCACATTCGTATTTAAATCACATAATTATTATCTGCATATCCCACAGTACCATTTTAATAGTTTATACCCTATCGGACACCCGTTTGCATCCTTTTAACCTATTATATATATAATTACATCTCTAAATCATTTTAACCCTTAATAGTGAGATTTTAACATTCCATATTGATAAGGTGTATTTAATTAGTGTTGGAACCATAACCCTAACTCGAATCGATAACCGTACATCCATATGTTTTAATCTGTACCGTTGCTTACCACATTACAATGTTCCATTACAATGTTCCATTTAGTACTCATACTTGTGTTGTATACCCATGCTTATTTATAGTTTGAATATGAGCACCCATGTGACAGTTTGTGCACCCCTGACATGATTTGATACACTATTACTTGACACGACGTGATACCGTGCACTTTTTGACATGACATGTTACCTATATGTTACCTGACTCGACCTGATGTACTATAGCTTTACCTGTTACCTGATCTTGTTACTAATGCCAACAGTTTTGACATGTTGTCCCTACGGACATTCCCTGTTGTCTATCCAGACAAACCTTTACCTGCTGATCCTGTGTTGGCATTAGCTCTAGATTTATCAATACTTGACTTGAATATATAACTTGGGGGTATGGGGAAATCAGTGATGAAACCTGACTTGTAACTCGACAGTTCGATATCTTTACTGATCAGTTTTAGAGGCTAGGCCAGCCTTGGGATGATGCTGCTGACATCATCCATCGTTACCAACTACCTTTTAGAGGCTAGGCCAGCCTTGGGATGATGCCGTTGACATCATTCATCGTTACCCCTTTTCCTTTTAGTGTCTAGCGGCATGTCTCGGTTTCAGCCCGAGAATCTTCACCGTGATCCCGGGCACGCACGGGATACTATTGAGTTATATCGATAATTCATCAAATTGATTTCAAAGACTTGAGAGTAGTTAACCCAATAGACCAGTTTAGATTACTCACTACACATTACCCCACCGTCCTTACTTGTATCACCGTTATGCATGTTTTATCATTTATACTCACACCTGCATGTATTGCTACCCCTGTTTATAGTATTGCTTGATATTATGACACACTGACGTCTGGGTTTTGCATGGCCCAGATTCCTTACCTTTGCTGCAGTCCGAGCAGGAGTATTTCAGTCAGCAGGCTGAGCAGTGAGGACTTGCTAGTAGTTAGTTCATTTTACTTTCGGTATTTTCATTCCTGATGTGAGCCCGCATTATGGGACGTACATTCCCGTTTATTCTTGTATTGGATCTTTTGCTTCTGCATTAATTTATTCTTGACTCGTTTTATTTTGGCTTATGGACATGTGTTAGATAGTTTATTATTGTTTTTGATATCTCTACAGCCGTAATGTGACTGTGGAAGGATATTTCCTATCCACAGATAGCATGGTTGGCTATGTCACGTGCCTATCTTAGCGTGCTCTGGGAAGCGGGGCGTGACACAAACTCTTCACTTCTCAACTTCCAATTTGCCCGTTTTTTTAGGAAACTCTTGATTTTTCAACTTCCAATTAGCCCATTAGTGCTATGGTTTTTTCAACTTCTAATTAGTCCATTCAACTCTTGACATTTCAACTACCAATTAGCCTATTAGTGCTATGGTGTTTTCAACTTCCAATTAGCCCATTCTATATGGAACTCTTGGCTTTTCTACTTCCAATTAGTCCATTAGTGCTATGCTTAATGAGCAGTTTAATGGCAAACTCTTCATTTCTCAACTTCTAATTAGCCCGTTCTTTATGAAACTCTTGACTTTTCAACTTTCGATTAGCCCATTAGTGCTATGATTTTTTCAACTTCCAATAACCCATTCAACTCTTGACTTTTCAAAGCAGTTTAATGACAAACTATTCACTTCTCAACTTCCTATTAGTCCGTTCTTTAGGAAACTCTTGACTTTTCAACTTCCAATTAGCCCATTAGTGCTATGGTTTTTTCAACTTCCAATTAACCCATTCAACTCTTGACATTTCAACTACCAATTAGCCTATTAGTGCTATGGTGTTTTCAACTTCCAATTAGCCTATTCTTTATGGAACTCTTGGCTTTTCAACTTCCAATTAGTCCATTAGTGCTATGCTTAATGAGCAGTTTAATGGAAAATTCTTTATTTCTCAACTTCCAATTAGCCCGTTCTTTATGAAACTCTTGACTTTTCAACTTCCAAACAGCCCATTAGTGCTATGGTTTTTTCAACTTCCAATTAACTCATTCAACTCTCGACTTTTCAAAGCAGTTTAATGACAAACTCTTCACTTCTCAACTTCCAATTAGCCCGTTCTTTAGGAAACTCTTGACTTTTCAACTTCCAATTAGCCAATTAGTGCTATGGTTTTTTCAACTTCCAATTAACCCATTCAACTCTTGACTTTTCAACTACCAATTAGGCCATTAATGCTATGGTTTTTTCAACATCCAATTAGCCTAATCTTTATTGAACTCTTGACTTTTCAACTTCCAATTAGCCCATTAGTGCTGTGGTTAATGAGCAGTTTAATGGCAAACTCTTGACTCTTCAACTTCCAATTGGCCCATTCTTTATGGAACCCTTGACTTTTTAACTTCCAATTAGCCCATTAGTGCTAAGGTCTTTTCAACTTCTAATTAGCCCATTCAACTCTTGACTTTTTAACTTCTCAACTACCAATTAGGCCATGTTTTATGGAACTCTTGACTTCTTAGTTTCCAATTAGCCCATTAGTGCTATGGTTTTTTTAACTTCCAGTTAGCTCATTCAACTCTTGACTTTCAACTACCAATTAGCCCGTTAGTGCTATGGTTTTTTCAACTTCCAATTAGCTCATTCTTTATGGAACTCTTGTCTTTTCAATTTCCAATTAGCCCATTAATACTATGATTAATGAGCAGTTTAATGGTCAACTCTTGACTTTTCAACTTCCTTTTAGTGCTATGGTTAACGAGCAGCTTAATGGCCAATTTGAATTTAAATGTGCAGTTTAATGGGCTAATTTATTTTCGAATTAAAATTGTCTCTTAATGCAATTAAATGCATGTCTTTGGTCTGTGCGTATATAATCCAGAACCCTTAGAATATACACTTTGAAAATTTCTCTGAAAAAAAATTTCTTCACGTTTCCAAAATTCCTCTGTGTATTATCTCTGTTGGCTGGAGTTGTCTCGTCCTGCAAAAACTATTGCACTACTCAGCGCAACCAAGTTGGTAGGGCAACAGTTTCTTCAAGGCCAGTCTTCAATAGAAAGCGATTCAGCTCATTTTGGTAACGAATATTATTTCTGTTCGTTTAATTTTAAGAAACCGATCATGTTCTGTTTATTCTTGATCGGTTTGTTTTGCTTTCTGAAACTGAATCTGGCTTATATAACTGTTATGATAATATTTAATTATCTATATTTTTATGTTATTTTTGTAACAATCTTGAAGAAACTAATAACAGTTATGTCTTCCTATTCATGTGCTGGTGCAACGGATTTTAGTCCTAAAAGGGACATGCCAGGAATGTCTGAAAAATTTTCAAGACAATTTTTCGAACGTTGGCAATAACGTATGAAAATCTGGTCAACCACAAAAGGACCGTTTGCAATAATAATGTCAGATTGCCCAAAATCGGATGAAAATGATCCCAAAAATGTAGAGAAGATTGCAGAGTGGACGGAGAGAGATCAAATAACCATAGGATGCATTTTCTTGGCTATGTCCAATGTGCTCTTCGATATCTATTGTTCCTCTTCGAAATAGCAAAGGCACTATGAGATGAATTGGATAAGAAATACAACACAGAAGTCATCGGTCTTGAAAAGTATTCTGTATCCAAATTCTTGAAGTTCCAAATGGTTGAGGATAAATTAATGTCAGAACAAGCGTATGAAATTCTTCATATTCTTCATACTCTTCAAAAGGCTGAAATGAAACTTCCTGAGAAGTTTCAAGTAATGACAACTATCGAAAAGTTTCCTCGATCTTGGGAGTGCTTCGTAATGTCTCTCAAGCATCGTAAGGAAAAAAATTCACTCAATAATTTAATGGTTGCCATAGTCATTGAAAAAGAACATAAGAATCAGAACCATATTGTGCGTGTTGAGTATCAACCCAAAGCAAACGTTATGATTGCTGGGAAAAATAAAACATAAGCCACCTGCTAAAAATAACGATAAACATAAACCTAAGCCTAAATCCCAAAAAAAAAACCAAAACAAACAAACCGTGTTGGATATGTGGATAGGTTGGACATTGGGCTACGGATTGTCTTACTAAGAAATCCAAAGCTGGTTCAGGGTCTACTAGTCAGGCTCAGATCAACATTGTGATGACCGAGGTTTTGACTTCCACTGAACGGTATGTTTCCGTTAATCCTTAAATTTTCACTATTTATGAACCTAACGAGTGGTTATTGTTAGTTATGTATATACCCTAGAGGCCATTATTGTACATATGATGTATATTATAGTGGATGCTTGGATATATATAGAGAGCACTTTCTTTCTCGACATAATAGTATGCTATCTGGTTGCTCTTTGTCTTAACATGTAGACTTGTATTGTGATACTGTCTTGCTCTCACATGTTGATAAAGCCCTTATGATGTGTATTTGACTACTAGGACTATGATGGAGATCATACTAGTGGGGCCATGGTAGTCCACAAGTACATCCTATAATTGTTCCTAGTCGAGGGTGTATCGAGACAGGGTATCGATATTCCAGAGTAGACTAGCGTATACGCTTTTTGACCCATATGATGAGCGATGGATGATCCCACATCCATTGGTGTTTGACATCAAAGATGGTATACGGGTGCTCAGTGGAGACTGGGTACACTGAACAGACCCGCCGAGAACTCCTAATTGGTATTATACCTATCGTCAGATAGCAGTTCTCTGGTGACACCGGTACATGGTTAGTCTGTAGACCCGAGATCATCACAGAGTCTTGTGTGATTCCCACTGTGCTTTGATTTCCACCTTACCACGTTCAAGAGAACGTGCAAAACGGTGGCTTTTGGGTACAGTCCCGAATCACATAGAGGCAATGAGCGACAGGAGGGGTTTCGTCTCTCCCGGTATTGGGGGTTGATGTTGCACTGTGCTCGATTGACTATAATAGGAAGTCCCTGGTCAGGGCTGATATGGAGATCTACTGGTAAGTGTTATCAGTAGTTTTTCGACCCGTTATGAGCCTCACATCGGCATGACTTATCGGTTACTGGGGTCTGACGTTTACCACCCTAGACTGGATATGCGACATATCAGATAAAGACACCGGACTGTATGGTAGTGTTACTGACAGGCTTTACAGGAGTTAGAGCAGGCTTGCTTGTTGATCTTCTGATCGCTCAATACCCGGGTAGCCATTACGTCCAGCTAGTACCGCTGACGGCTTGTGGGTGATTGATATGATCATCACCTACTGCTGGCGTATTGAGGGGTTTTTAGAGACCTACACGGAGGTTTACTGGCTCAGGAAAAACAAAGAAGGAGCACATATATGATATGTGCGGGACCAAAATTAATACGCGTATGTGATACCGTATTCTATTCTCGCGATATGTGATATCGGCCTGTTATATATGATATAGCCGGGGTTATCGGATCAAGTGTTGATTCGATGAAATGATACATATTATATTAGTCTGTTATATATGATATAGCCGGATTATTAAATCAAGTGTTGATTTAATAATTTAATGTATAATTATATATTTGAAATATTAATTTACATTAACTAATATATGCTCACTTAAGTATCTTTTTCTCACTTTTGATACATTTAACATATATGTGATATATATTTATTGTATTGTTTTCTTTTGTTACATAAATAATATATATATGTGATATATATTATTGTGACATGCTAGGTTATACATGCAACATGGGTGTATGAGACTTACACCATGGTTTTGATAATGTGTTGGTTTTTTTATTTATATAAGTAATTCAAAACATTTGGATATTTGTCATAGTTGAGCTTGTAAAACCATTGACTTAGTCTACTTATTTTGTTTTACCTAAGATATTTATTAACCTAACCATAATCACTTAGCCATAATTTATTCTCTACATGGGTTAGTGTATGACATAAACTCACCATGGTTGCATTTCTAATATCACTCTCATTCTCTTTTCATTCATCATCTCCTTCAAGCTCTTTCTAGGTTTTGAGGAGATGAAGAAAAATAGTGAGAAAATAAATTCTAAAGTGAGCAAAATTCCTACTTCATCACCCTCTACTAGATTAGCCATTTAGTTTAGGGTGTTAGCTTCACTAATCCCTAATTGGTGAAGAGGTAGTTTGAGTTGGTGTCTTCTCGACGTAGATCATCTTCGGCTTTGAAGACTTCAAGCAAGTTTGCATCTTTCACCTTGTAGAGCCTCTCAAGAGTTCGGGAGATCATTACTCACAGCGAAGGGACTTCTACACGGAGCATTTGAAGTGAAGGACCGGTCTACAAAGGTTGTATTCCGTATTCACTTGGTTGTAAAGTTGTTTACATTATGTTTTCATATGATTCTCTAGTTAAAGATTCTAGGTTAGGGTTCTTTTAGCATGACAAAATTTTAAATTGGCATGAATGATGCTACCCGAAACCTTGTTGTCGTGCTTAGGAACCCTACAGTGGTATCAGAGCCAAGCTAGAGAATTAGACAATATTTGTTAAATTACAAAACCGAAACTACTCCGTAACTTGAAACATCGAAATCAAGTTTCTGTCGAATTTTAAATGGGCTCTAAAATTTTTTTAAGCAACTGCAAAATGTTATATGAGATATAATATGAACACCATAGAAAATTGAAGCGATATGGTCGGATTTTGGCAGGCTACAATAGGGTAAAATCCGAGCAGGCCGGTTCTAGATAGGTGTTTGGGCTTCAATTTTTTGTGGTGTTCCAGTCTCTGGGTTTTGTTGTTTCAGGTGTTGCTTGTTTTTTCTAAAATTGCATGAGATGTTAATTTTCAATAAAGGCAATTCGGAGTGTTTCGTAGTCGTAATTCTAACATGTTTTCGGATTATTTAGACAGCGTTAAAAAGTTCGAACGGATATCAAATACCCACTTTAACCCTTACTGGAAATTTTCCAAGAGTTGGATTTTTTCAAGTTTGAAACATTCAAATATCGTGCAAGTGATTCGATAGACCCTCTAGAAGAACGAAACCTTAACTCGATTCTATGACCGTAAGAACCGCCGCCAAACCCTAAGGTTTGCGGTAGTTCCGTGGCGCCATAGGTGAGGCAAGGGTTGACCCTTCTATGGTTGGTCCATAGGTACTGCGGCATATTCTGAGTATTTTTAAACCGCTTTCAAGTGTTGAGCTTTTCGGGAATTTTGGGTGTTTGTTGATTCGATCGGAATATTTAATATCGTCTAGCTTTTTCTGGAATGTGATACAATATTTGGAATTCATATTGTTAGGCATGAAATCCGAGGTATGTGATATTTCGAGTTTATGATGTCTAAGGTGATTGTAGATTACAAATGTTGTAGTTTGACATTTTCTTTTCTGCGACCGTATGTGTAATATGTGGTGTATCGCCGGTTTCGTTGTTATATGTCAACGAAAATTGGGATACACATATTTACTTACGTTGATGACATGCGATGTTATGTAATGCCGTGATATGTTATTTTGGATGTCATGATTTGAATAGCCAGGGGTTTTATGTAAGATGAGAGTTTTTATTTTCATTCATGCAAAATTCATTGCATGCAATATTCTTTTATTGGGGCACTTCCGGGATGAGGATGATGTCACAATTGTTGTATATTATTTACTTTTCCGCATTAGGATAGATCCAAGATGGGGAGCACAAGTAACCGGGTTCTAGAGTCCAGTAGGAGACCATCTCGAGGAGTCGAGACCGGGTCTACTAACTCTAGAATTGGTAGGGTTGCTTGCCGTTCTCGTAGGGGTCTAGGGATGTGGGTTTTCCTATTCATCGTGACCGTGGAATCCGTGTTTTATACTGGCTTAATTTAAAACACGGAATTTCTAGTATATCCAATATTTCATATGTTATCTTCTGCTGCCGATATTCTGTGATGTGATCACATTATATGCATGTAACGAATACTTTATTATTATATATATGATATATAATAAACGTTGCTTATGTTTTGCACCCGCGCTAGTCCCGCCCCGCTATGCTGTTAGTTAAGTAACCTAACAGTGCATAACGGGACACTGTGGCGAATGCGGATGGCATAAGCATACGTTGTATTTTCGTTTCTTCTATGATGCTTAGGAAGCATATATGATGAGACTTCATTAATAAGATTAATGAAAGAAAAGAAACCTAAAAGATATTGTAGAATCAAATTTTAAAAAAGGGTAGCTCTAGTTTTTGCTTTGCATAGCGGTATTCCTTGTAGAATATCCAGCACCTTATTCGATAAAGAAAGAGCCGAGATCCTTTCACCGGGAGTGACCTCTTTAGCGAAACTAGCAGATACTACAACTCACTCGGTTTTGTTTTTGATTGCTTCTATAGTTCTTGCTTTGCATAGTGGTATTTGTGAAATATCCTGCACCTTATTCGATAAGGAAAGAGCCGAGATCCCTTCACCGGGAGTGACCTCTTTAGCGAAACTAGTAAAAGCCTAAAAAACACTCCTTTTCAAAATCACTTGTTTCTACAACGATATCAAGTTCATTACGCGAAAAGTTTTCTTAAAAACTTGTCGTAGCCCTCCGTCATTTCAGATAAGGACTATTCATTATTCGTACTACGTTTGTTGACCTTGTCAAAGCGTAGTGTACGGTAGCTAATTAGTGCTTATCTGCTAAAACATGAGATGCGATTGGATTAGAGTGGTTGTACGGCCTTGTTGACCTTGTCAAGGGTCGTGCAGGTGGGTTTAATTCAATCATGAAATGTACGGGTTGAACTTGACTTGCGATTTATGGTTTGTTGACCTTGTCAGGGTCATAGATCGCTTGGGGTAAAAGTATTGTCGGGAATTTCAAGTGTTGAAATTTGCAATGAGATTGCATACTTTCTATGAGATAGTTGGATCCCGATACCCACTGCGAGTAAGAGTTACTCCTGGGAGAGTTTTACACATCACAATTAGCCAATCATGTAGGTGTCTAGAAAGGTGTTAACGGGATTACACCCCCGAGAAAACGAGGTTTATTTTAATTAGGTCCGTGCGAAAGCAAGGGGAATCTTTCTCAAAGTACCAACACTGGCCTGGCTGAAAAATTGGCGAACTTGTAAGGTATAATTAATCCCGGCTAGTCTTACCTTTTAGGGTCTGAAGGAAGATTTGATAAAAACAGTGGGAGCCATCCTGATTAGATAAGATAATAACCAATCTAATCTTGTAAGAGTATACGCTAAAGTGTTTTCTTCTCTCTTTCCTGGTAGCGACCATGTCAGGCCTTAATCAAGATAATAATATGGATGTATTGACCGAACCTGCTTGTTATACTGAGCAGGGGAACGTTGGTTCCGTTCTTTCTTATAATTGTTATAAGACTGAGCAGGAAATAACGGAATATCCGGATTCCCACGCCGCCCAGATGAAGAATGAGCATGTTGATGCATTTTCTTCGGGTGTGTTAGTTACCGAGAACTGTTTCTCAGTTCACTTTACGTCCTGGGTATTAGATACCGGATCAGGATCCCACATATGTGATATGTTGCATGGGCTAAGGAAAGCTAGAGAACTGGGAATAGGTGATCATTCCGTAAGAGTAGGGAATGGTGCAAATGTTGCAACCAAAGCAGTTGGCAAATATCACCTTGTATTACCAAACGGTAATACATTGATTCTGAATGAATGCTATTACATACCGACCCTGATATGCAATTTTATATCAGTTTTTTAATTAAGTAAAAAAGGATATAATTTTGCAGCACAGGATAATGTTATGAACATCTTCCTGAATCAAAAGTTGATTGGATCAGGCACGTTAAATAATGGCATATACATTTTAAATCAAACCACAGTTCTTAATGTACAAAACACATACAAGAGGAAGAGTTCAGAAATGAACGAATCCTTCTTGTGGCATTGTAGATTAGGTCATATCAATGCGACACGACTAGTTAAGTTACATAAGGATGGATATTTGAATCTGTTCGAATTTTCATCTTATGACACTTGCCAGTCATGTCTCAAAGGCAAAATGACCAAAATTCCATTTACTGGACACGGAGAAAGAGTTACGGAACTCTTAGGACTGATACATAGTGATGTATGCGGTCCCATGTCTACACATGCCAGGAATGGTTCCTCGTACTTCATTATATTTACTGACGATCTGCACATGCGAGGGAACCTCGAATTGACGGGTCAACTAGTCATGCGAACTCAATGTGCAGCGTGCGTATATTTTGAAAGGGTTTTGGATATATCGGGGGCCCCACAGAGTTTTACGGGAGTCTCGCTAGAAATTTTTTCTAACGGGGGAAGTACATTTAGTGTGGAGTGCATATAAAATGGGGGGAGGAGGAGCGTCTTAAAGACGCGTGCATGGCACGTGGGTGCTTGTGCCCGCGGGTCACATGCTTAGCACGCGACTGCTGGGCGCTGAGCGCCCGCGGGTCGTGTGAGGCTCATGTGGGCACTTAGCGCCTGCGGGCCACATGCCTTGGACGCGACCGCGGCGTGTCCGCGAGCCACGTGCCTTGCAGGCGCCCACGGGGCGCCCGCGGGTCACATGCGCTGCACGCGACCGCTGGGCGCTGACCGCCTAAGGGTCGCGTGAGGCACACGTGGGCGCTTTAGTACCCGTGGGTCACGTGCCGCGCACATGGGCGCTTTAGCGCCCGCGGGTCACGTGCGATGCACGCGAACGCCGGGCGCTGAGCGCCCGAAGGTTACGTAAGGCTCTCGTAGGCGCTTTAGCGCCCGCGGGTCAAGTGCGCGGCACGCGACCGCTGGGAACACCGACGGAAAAGGGGCTTAGCCCTTGGGTTAGGAGTTAAACTCCCAAAGGGGGGGGACTTTGGAGTTGAACTCCTAATAGGGATTATGTATAGAATTGGAGTTAAACTCCTAAAAAGGGGTTTGATTTATGGAGTTAAACTCCAACAAATCTTGAATGAAGTTAAACTCTTAGAGATCTTTGGATCTTCTTTTGAGCCTTAGATCCTCCCGGAATGGGATTTTTGGTGATGGGTCTCTTTCTTCTTCCTCTCTGTGGGCTGGATCTTAGGGGGAAAAGGGAAGGTGAGACTTAAAATCTCCCCTTTTTTGGATTTGATGGGACATCCGAACTCTCCTTTATGGGTTTTATGGTGAAAAACTATTTATTTTTGAAAAGGGAAGAGTTAAACTCTTGATTTAATTCCAAAGGGGAAGAAGGTTTTAGAACCTTGAGGAAGGGGGCACAGACCCTAATTTTTTGGCGAGTGTTGGGGTAAAAATTTACACCCCGGTTGACCAAGTCAAAATCAAAGTCAACCCTAAACCAAGTGGGCCCAAGCCCCGGTCCAATGCCCGGGTCGATCCCGAACATGAAGCGTCCGACCTTCCCCCCCTCCCATAGCAAAATAAAAATTTTGTAATAAATAATTTTAGTGTATTTCCTTTTTTTATTTTTTATTTTTTGAATAAATGTAAGAAAAATGGGCATAAAGCCAAATTTTTGTAAAGCCCATGGCTTATGTGCAAAAAGAAATAGCACATGAGGCATGGGATGGGCAAAATGCCATTTTTGCAAAGCCCAAGGGGCTATATGTAAAGTGTATAGCCTATAAAAGCAAAAATAATGAAAATATCTCAACAACTTTTTTTCTCTCTCCAAAAAGAATCAAGATCTGTGATCTTCTCCTTCCTCAAGATTCTAAAACTTTTTCCCATTTTTCAATTAAATCAAGAGATTTACTCTTCTTTTTCAAAAACTAAATAGTTTTTCACCACAAAACCCACAAAGGGGAACTTAGATCTCCATCAGATCTTAAAAATAAGAGATTTTTAAAATCTTATACTTTTTGTTCTTCAAGATCCGGCCACTGAGGAAGAAGAAGGAGACCCATCTCCAGAAACCCCACTTTGGAGAAGATCCAGGGCTCAAGGAAAGAAGCCCCTTCGTCAGCTTCAAAATATCCTAGGAGTTTAACTCCTCATATATATATACACACACAAAATAATAAGTGTCCCTTTCTGGGAGTACAACTCCCGTTGCAGGGACCAAGTCCCTTTTGCCTCCCAAGCGCCCCGAGCGCCAGCGCCCCGAGCGCCAGCGCCCTTGCGCTCGAAGCGCTGGCGCCCAAAGTGCCAGCGCCCGAGCGCCTACGTGTCTGGCACGTGGTGCGCTAGTGCCCAAAATACTAGGGCCCTTACGCTCAAAGCGCTAGCACCCTGACGCTCAAAGCGCTAGCACCCAAAGCGCTAGCGCCCGAGTGCCCACGTGCCTGGCACGTGAGGCGCTAGTGCCCGAGCGCTTTCTCCCACGCATCGTTTGGATGCCCTTTTCCCTTATGTGTGTGTGTGTATGTATATATACATATACAAACACACACACATACTCCACGACACTGTCCCTGTTAGAAAAAATTTTCTAACGGGGCGCTGTCCCGCACCCCGCAAGGGAGCTGCTAGCCTCCTTGACCCTCAGCCCGCTATCCTGGTAGCGGGAACCCGTAAAAACTCTGTGGGGCCCCCGATATATCCAAAAATCCCTTCAAAACACAACACTGCACATTGAGTTCGCATGACCTGTTTGACCCGTCAATTGGAGGTTCTCTCGCTCCAAAGGCGAGGGGTAATTAACGGCAGCTTAGTCCGCGGCTGCCGGAGATTTGGATCCCCACAATCAATAAACCCCAGCCCACCCTAGACAGGGGGAATCTGTAATTCGCCTGACGAGCGCGCGTGCATTCCCATCTCAATGGGGTGACGAAAAACACGCTACAGATTCTGGCACGCCCGGTGGGACATTGCTCTCCTCCCATATCTCAGGTCAAGTGTTCATGCGAACTCATTTAACATATATGCCGATATTTGTACTAAAATAATGTTTTTTTCGTGCAACAATCAACTTTCAACGACGATGTCTTCCAAGATGAATTTAGCTTCCAACGCGACCCCGACCTCGTACATGGTCAAGATCAATACTCGTGTGGTTCTCCCCGCAAACCTCAGTCGACAGTGGGAGGAACTGCCCCGCTAGTTTGGTTCCGTCATCATCTACCCTGCCAGAAGCGCTCATCTGGTAGAAAAACTGGCAAAACAGGTGGCCAAGCCGGTCTCAAAGGGCAAGAGGCCGAACGTTGTGATCGCTAAGGCACCACAACCGAAACTTAAGACGGTGTCTGAACGACCCTCTGATGCTCCATCTGGGGTCAAGACTTCCGATACAAAGGGCAACATCAAATGTTGCGGACGAGCTCAGGCGATGACTCCAACAAATGCACAATCAGGCGTATCTCCAAAGTCCTCCATCGCCCGGTCTACAGCGGCTTCCTGAAGAGCCATAGCCAGCCAAGTGTTCAAAACAGAAAGGCTGAGACAGAAGCAGCTCAGGTATCGGGCCAACAAGAGGGCCAGGACTTCGGCCAAGTGGAATCTTGTGAGGTTCCAAGAGCAGGGTTACTCCGCGACGACGTAAAAATCAGCAATTCCTTCGAGCCTCTGAAGTGGGTTCGGAAAAATGCTATGACCGCCAGAATCAAGAAGATAGCGATCCGAAAGTCGCTACAAAGAGACGTGTTCCGGCCCCAACAGAAAAAGTATGACACTGTCTCTTCAAGAGTCTATCAGGCGCTCTGTGCTGCGCGAAAACAGCGGGGCAAAACCGAAAAGGAAGCGTCAGCACCATTCAAGAATCCGACCAGGCCAGCCGCCTTCAGTCGACTGCCCGTTACCAAAACAGGAGGGTCAAGACAGCGATCCGAGAAATCAGTCGCCGATAATAAAAAGACGGCTGGATATGTTATCCATACGGTCTATATGGCAGGTGGGTGTAGGGTTCCTAGGCACACTAAGGAGGTCTCACAAGGCATCAACCATGCCAATTTCAAATTTTACGGGTGCCGAGAAACCCTAATACGGATCGTTAACTAGATTTTAGGCGAAACAAAGAAACTAGTTAACAACTTAACTAAAAGAACGGAAATATAACCTTTGTAGATCCGGTCCTCTACCTCCATAGCTCCATGATGAAGTCTCCTTGCTGTCCAAATAGAATCCCGGGCTCTAGCGTCGGTTTCATCGGAGAAAAAGCGGGCTAGGTCATCGACGACGATGCCGAAGATGATCTACATCGAGGCATCACAAGATCAAGCTCCACCTTCACCAAGCCATGAAAACTTGTGAAGAAAACACCCTATACTACTTGGCAAGAGGTAGAGGATGAAGAAATAGGAGGTGGGTTCACTTTAGATTTGGATTTCTCACTCTTTTTCATCAATCACCATTGATGGAAACTAGGTTTTCTTCTTGAAGAAGAAGAAGAAGAAGATGATGAATATTATGATAGTTATTAGAATAGAAAAGAAAAATCAATTCTTATCATAATTTTAACTATAGTTATGTGTAGAGAATTGACCAAGGTTAAAGGAATGGTTAGGATTAAGGAGATGAAGACAAAATGGTTACATTGGTCAAAGCTTCATGAAGCTTCAACAAGCTTCATGAAGAAAAGCAACCTTTTGTTTTCATTTCTCATTCATTTAATCCAAAAATAAATAGATAAATGAATGAATAATCAAATAAAAACCCTAACCATTTATTTAACCAAGGTTTAATTCTTTACACAAACCCTAGCAATCATGTATCATCAAATATGATACAATCAAATGCACAAAAATATATCACATATACAATGTGCACATCAAGTGAGAAAATCCATTTAAAGTGAACCGATACTAGTTAATGCAAAGTAATATATCAAATATATAATTATACATTAAATCATTAAATCAACACTTGATTCAATGATCCGGTCATGTCACATATAACCGGCTAGTATCAACAGTAACAACTTATCGAATCAACACTTGATCCGATAACCCGGCTATATCACATATAACCGATCAATGTCACAAATCGCGAGAATCGAATACAGTATCACATACTGGTATCATTCTCGGTCCCGCACATATCTCATATGCGCTCCTATTTCGTTTTGCTTGAGCCAGGAAACCTCTGTGTAGGACTCTAAAGACTCGTCAATACGCCGGCAGCAGGTGATGATCATATCAAACACCCACAAGCCGCAAGCGGTCTGCTAAACGTAACGGCCACCCGGGTATTGAGCGATCAGAAGATCGACGAGCAAGCCCGCTCACACTCCTGTGAATCCAACCAGTAACACTTACCGTACAGTCCGGTCTGTTCGTCTGATATGTCGCATATCTCGCCTAGGGGTGGTAAACGTCAGACCCCAATAGCTCGATAAGTCGTGTCAATATGAGGTCTATAACAGTTCGAGAAACTACTGGTAACACTTACCAGTAAATCTCAGCAACCCTGGCCAGGGATTTCCGGTTATAGCCAATCGAACACAGCGCAACATCAACCCCTATACCGGGAGAGACGAATCCCCTCCTATCGCTCATTGCCTCCATGTGACTCGGGACTGTATCCAAAAACCACCATTTTGCACGCCCTCTTGGACGTGGTAAGATGGAAATCAAAGCACAGTGGGAACCACACAAGACTCTATGACGATCTCGGGTCAACAGACTACTCTGTACCAGTGTCACCAGAGAACTGCCATCTGACGCAAGGTATAATACCATCTGGGAGTTCTCGGCGAGTCCGTCCAGTGTACCCAGTCTCCACTGAGCACCCGTATATCATCTCTGATGTCAAACACCAATGGATATGGGATCATCCATCGCCCATCTATATGGGTCGAGAAGGTATACGCTAGTTTACTCTGGTATATCGATGCCCCGTCTCGATACACCCACGACTAGGGACTTTGAAGGATGTACTTATGGACTACCATATCCCCACTAGTATGATTCGCATCATAGTCCAAGTAGTCAAGTACACATCCTAAGGGCTTTACCAACATGTAACAGAGAGACAATCAGTGTACACGTTAAGGTAAAGGGTAACCAGATAGCATACTATCATGTCGAGCAAGAAAGTCCTCCCTATATATGTCCCAGCATCCACTACAATATACATCCTATGTATAGCAATGGCCTCTAGGGCATACATATAACTAACAATCTCCCACTTGCACTAGGGCCATCTGATAGCAGTGGTTGTAGTATCTCATACTCAACCATCCCATAAAAGTCTCTCTCTGGAAAAAGGCCTTCGTGAGTGGATCCGCCGTGTTGTCCTCTGAGTCTACTCTCCTAATCTCGATCACCCTGGAGATCAACTATCTCCATGATCAGGTGATACTGCCTTAGAATATGTCTGGATCACTGATGGGACGAACGTTCCTTGGCATAAGCCACAACTCCATTGTCACACAATGGGAGGAACTAAGTTCATCTCATGAACATATATACACCCAGACAGCCTCTTTGGGTAGCATCTTAAGTAGCGATGTATTCAGCCTTAATCGTCTAGAATGTCACGGTATCTATCTTGGAACTCTTCCAACATACCGTCCCTCCACTGAGGGTAAAGACAATGCCTGTGACTGACATTCAGTCGTCTATATCACCTTGGAACCCTTCCATTGATTCTCCCCAGGATCAGTTGATACCATCTCACTACAACTAGTGAGAATCCTAACATCCAATTAGATCTATCTCATAGATCCAAAACCCAGGATTTAGGAGGTATCATTTTGATCCTATATGGAGAATCATTGTGATAAGCGGAGATTGACCGAGCGTAGCATAGGAAACTCCTTTCTTATCAAGAGTATGTCATCCACGTACTTTACGAGGATCATCACCATACTCCCTACTACCTTTTTGTTTATACAAGGTTCATCTACCATTTTGATGATGTCAAACTCTTTGACTAAGACATCAAAACAGATGTTCCAACTCCACGATACCTGCTTTATCCTATAAAGCATCTTGTACACGTTTCCGCTGCTCCCACTGTCTACGAAGCCCTCTGGCTGTGTACTTATAGACGTTCTCTTCTAAAACATCATTTAGAAAAGCAGTCATGGCACCCAACCGCCAGTTATCGTAGTCATGGTATGTAGCCGTGGCAAGTAGGATCTGGATGGACTTAAGCATAGCTACTTGAAAAGGTTTCATCATTATCCACACCTGGTCGATGACGAAAGGTTTTAACAAGTCTAGCTTTGAAAGTCTCAACTTTTCCATCTACACCAAGTAATCTTCTCAAGATATACTTGCTCCTGATGGGGATTTAACCCTTCAGATATAGCAACCAAAGTCCATACTTTGTTGGTGTACATGGATTCCATCTCAGATCGCTAAGCATCCAGCCATTTTTATAGAGTCCCACTCTTGATGGCCAACTCGAAACTAGTTGGGTCATCATCCCATGATGCAATCCTCGCTCCCACTGTCATAGAGTAACCGAAGTATCTCTCAGATGGGTGAGGAACCCTACTAGATCGGCGGAGAGGCTGAGGTTCGTTGGTAACTATTGAATCCTTTGGTTCTTTCAAATCATCAGCTGCAGTTTGTATAGCTGGAACCTTTCCAGTTCTACATAACAGATCTTGCCTCGAGCTTGTCCGGATTTTGCTTTTAGACATAGGCCGGACAACCCAAATTTTAACTAACTTAAGATATGGGCTCTTCCCTTTCCATATCACATATGAAGTGGTAGGCAAGTGATTTGATTCGAACCCTATTCAATAGGTATGCAGCTTCTTAAGCGCATAACTCCTAAAAAGGAAATAGGTAACTCAGTAGTACTCATCATAGAGCACACCTTATCACATAGGGTGTGATTGCTCCGCCCCGATATACCATCGTGCTATGGTGTATACGGAAGATTAATGCTGAGAGAGAATCTCATTCTCCTTTAGAATAGTCCAGGAATTCCGTGCTCAAGTATTCTCCTCCTTGATCTCATCAAAGGACATAATACTTATACCCGTATTGGTTCTCAACTTCTAACTTATATTCTGTGAATATCTCAAAAGGTTCTGACTTGTGTTTCAACAGGAACATACGTCTGAATCAAAAGAGATCATCAGAGAATTTAATGAAGTACAAAGAACCGGTCTTGGCATATGTAGACATGGGACTTTACATACATCAACATGTATCAATCCCAAGAGTTCACTAACTCTTTCTCTGTTTCCAATAAACAGGGCTATGGTTATCTTATCTCTGTGACATGACTGGCAAGTTTCATAAGATGTAAATTCAAACTGATTTAAATATGCATCTTCATGTAACTTCAGCTAGTCGGGTCGCATTGATATGACCTAGTCTACAATGCCTCAAGAAGGATTCGTTCATTTCTGAACTCTTCCTCTTGTGTGTGTTCCGTATACTAAGAACTGTAGTTTGATTTAGAACATCAATGCTTTTAGATAACGTGCCTGAACCGATTAACTTTTGATATAGGAAATGTTCAAAACATTATCCAACTATACAAAATATTATCATTTCTTTACTAATAAAGAGACTGATATGATTTTGTATATCAGGTTCGGTATCTAATAACATTCGTTCAGAATCAATGTATTTGGAATACAGGGTGACAGTGACCAACAGACTTGGCTGCAACACTTGCCCCGTTTTCTGTCTCATGAAACTTATCACCCGTTCTCAGTTTTTCTACCCTTTTGCAGCCCTATGTAACAGATTACATATCTGGGATCCTGATCCGGTATCATATACCCAGGATGCGGAGGATACTGAGAAACAGTTCTTTGTACTGAACACACCCGAAGATGATGCATCAGCATGCACTCTCTTCGTTTGGGCGGCACGGGAATTCTGGTAATCCCCAATTTCCTGCTCTGTCTTATAACAATTATAAGTTGGAGCGGGACCAACGTTCTCCAGCTCAGTATAACAAGCGGGTTCGGTCAATATTCCGTATTATTATCTTGATTAAGGCGTGATATGGTCGCTACCTGGAGAGAGAGAGAGAAGAAAACACTCAGCGTGCGCTCTTGCAAGAATAGATTGGTTATTATTTTATCTAATCAGGATGGCTCCCACTGTTTTTATCAAATCTTCCTTCAAACCCTAAAAGGAAAGACTGGCCGGGATTAATTACACACTACAAGTTCGCCAATCTTTCAGCCAGGCCAGTGTCGGTACTTTGAGGGAGGTCCCCTTTGCTTTCGCACGAACCTAATTAATGTAAATCTCGTTTTCCCAGAGGCGTAACCCCGTTAACACCTTTCTAGACACCTACTTGATCGGCTAATTGTAATGTATAAAACTCTCCCAGGAGTAACTCTTACTCGCAGCGGGTATCGGGATCCAACTATCTCATAGAAGGTATGCAATCTCATTGCAAATTTCAACACTTGAAATTCCCGATAATATTTTGCCCCTAGTGTTCTATGACCTTGACGAATGCCAAACAACCCATAGTCCACTAGTCAAGTTCAACCCGTACATTTCTTGATTGAATTAAACCCACCCGCACGACCCTTGACGAATGCCAAACAATGCCATACGAATACCCTAATCCAATCTGCATCATATGCATAAGCAGATAAATACTAGTTAGCTACCGTACACTACGCCTTGACGAATGCCAAACTACCGCAGCACGAATACTAACTAGTACATATCTGAAATGACGGAGGGCTACGACAGGTTTTTATGAAAACCTATTGCGTAATGAACTTGATATCGTTGTAGGATCGAATGAATTTTGAAATGGAGTGTTTTTGAGGCTTTTCTAGTTTTGCTAAAGGAGTCACTCCCGGTGAAGGGATCGTCGGTCCTTTCCTCTTCGAATGAGGTGCGGGATATGTCATATATATCACTGTGCAAAGCAAAACACTTAAAAGCAATCAAAAGACAAACCGAGTGTGTAGCATCTGCCAGTTATTGCTAAAGGGGTCACTCCCGGTGAAGGGATCGTCGGCCCTTTCCTCATCGAATAAGGTGCAGGATATATCATATATATCACTGTGCAAAGCAAGAACTGTAGCTACCTGTTTTATTTTGAAATTCGATTCTACAACATCTTAGGTTTCTTTTATTTCATTAATCACATTAATGAAGTCCCATCATTTAAGTACCTAAACATCACAGATAAATATGACGTACACTTATGCCATCCGCATTCGCCTCGATGTCCCCTCGTGCACCGTTAGGTTAGGTAACTAACGGCAGAGCGGGGCAGGGCTAGCACGGGTGTAAAATATAAGTAACGTCTATATAATATATCATATATACTATATACAGTATCCATCACAGAACATATCACATGATCACATCACAGATATCGCAGGAGAAGAAACATATGAAATATTGGATATTCTAGGACGTCCATGTTTTCTATACGAGCCTGTATAAAACACGGATTCCACGGTCGCGATGAATAGCCAAACCCACACCCCTAGACCCTTACGAGAGCGGCAAGCAACCCTACCAATTCTAGAGTTAGGAGACCCGGACTCGACTCCTCGAGTTGGTCTCCCACTGGACTCCAGAACCCGGTTACTTGTGCCCTCCTCCTTGGGTATTTCCTAGTGCGGAAAAGTAAATAATATACAAACGGTGACATCTTCCGCAACCTGGAAGTGCCCCAATAAAAGAATATTACATACAAGTTTTTACATGAATGAAAATGAAAAACACTCATCTCACATAAAAATCCCCCGGCTATTCAAACACGACGATCCAATATAACATATCCAGCAACACATAACATCACATGTCATCAACGTAAGTAAATATGCGCATCCCAATTGTCGTTGACATATAGCAACGAAACCGGCGATATCACATATTACACTTACGGTCACAGAAAAGAAAGTGTAAAACTACAACAGTTGGAATCCGCAACCTCCTTAGACATCACATGCCTGATCAAATGAATACCTTAGACATCACATGCCTAACAATTATAAACCCCGCATTTTAGTCTCAAAATCGAAAACACTTTTCAATATCAAGTCGGGCAATTCAACAGGATTCCCGACATTCTGATCGAATGCTCGTTGCAAACTTTAGTAGGCGGCCGCACCCCCGACGCCGTCGACAAAGTGCACCAAGGCGGAACACCGCTGCCGCGAGCACCCGAACGGATGCTTTCGGCGACGGGGTTCTCCTATAGTCACTTGGTCGGGGCTATGGAGTGAGGCTGTCTATTAAGTTTACCCGGCGAGTATCCGCGTACGCTACGTGATTGCGACGGACTTTTGATCACATCAAAATTCCGTGGCAACCGATCAAGTGAGACTAAACTGCTATGTTTATAACATTCATTCAGTTATCTCATAACTACTAGTGAATTCCAATTAATGTATCCCATTCCAGATAAATAGAAAATGTTAAACTTTCCGATCGAACAATCGAACACCCAAGTTTTCCCGATACAGATCAACACATGAAATAAGTTTTAAAAACATTCAGTTCATGCCTCAGTACCAACGGTCCAGCCGTAGAAGGGTCAAGCCAACGCCTCACATGTGGCATGCCGTACTGCCCCAAACCCTAAGGTTCAAAGGGCAGTTCAAGACGGTCACATAATCGAGTTAAGGTTTTTTGTCTTCTAGAGAGACCATCGCATTACTTGCACTACTTAGAACGTCATTAAACTACGGAAAAGTCCAACACTTGGAAATTTCCCGACAGGGGAAAAATTGGGTATTTATATCCGGTCGAACTTTTTAACATGTTCAAAAATTATCCGGAAAACACATAGACAAAGCTTGATAATCCGATCGAATATACGAAACCCCAAAGCAACCCAGAATATTCAACTCTTGAATAAATATTAAAAATTTCCATAAAATCCAGCACCATAAAAGAGGAATTACTGTGCAAAAATGGTTGGATGATATGACAATTTGGCCGCGGAACCGCCGCACAAGCCATGCTTGTGCCGCGGTTCCGCCGCGCAATGAGGGAATAAAGGGTATGGGCTTCACAGTAATTCTTACAATTCCCTGCTGAATTTTCTGCATATTTTTAATCTGGAAAAATCCCAGTTTTTGAAAAAAGTCCAGAGAGCATGTTTTGAATTAGGGTTTCGGTTCGATCGGGTTTCAAACTTCGTCTACGCATCGCATAAGGCTCTAGCTAGGCTCTGATACCACTGTAGGGTTCCTAGGCACACTAAGGAGGTCTCACAAGGCATTAACCATGCCAATTTCAAATTTTACGGGTGCCGAGAAACCCTAATACGGATCGTTAACTAGATTTTAGGCGAAACAAAGAAACTAGTTAACAACTTAACTAAAAGAACGGAAATACAACCTTTGTAGATCCGGTCCTCCACCTCCATAGCTCCATGATGAAGTCTCCTCGCTGTCCAAATAGAATCCCGGGCTCTAGCGTCGGTTTCATCGGAGAAAAAGCGGGCTAGGTCATCGACGACGATGCCGAAGATGATCTACGTCGAGGCATCACAAGATCAAGCTCTACCTTCACCAAGCCATGAAAACTTGTGAAGGAAACACCCTATACTACTTGGCAAGAGGTAGAGGATGAAGAAATAGGAGGTGGGTTCACTTTAGATTTGGATTTCTCACTTTTTTTCATCAATCACCATTGATGGAAACTAGGTTTTCTTCTTGAAGAAGAAGAAGAAGAAGAAGATGAATATTATGATAAGTTATTAGAATAGAAAAGAAAAATCAATTCTTATCATAATTTTAACTATAGTTATGTGTAGAGAATTGACCAAGGTTAAAGGAATGGTTAGGGTTAAGGAGATGAAGACAAAATGGTTACATTGGTCAAAGCTTCATGAAGCTTCAACAAGCTTCATGAAGAAAAGCAACCTTTTGTTTTCATTTCTCATTCATTTAATCCAAAAATAAATAGATAAATGAATGAATAATCAAATAAAAACCCTAACCATTTATTTAACCAAGGTTTAATTCTTTACACAAACCCTAGCAATCATGTATCATCAAATATGATACAATCAAATGCACAAAAATATATCACATATACAATGTGCACATCAAGTGAGAAAATCCATTTAAAGTGAACCGATACTAGTTAATGCAAAGTAATATATCAAATATATAATTATACATTAAATCATTAAATCAACACTTGATTTAATGATCCGGTCATATCGCATATAACCGACTAATATCAACAGTAACAACTTATCGAATCAACACTTGATCCGATAACCCGGCTATATCGCATATAACCGATCAATGTCACAAATCGAGAGAATCGAATACAGTATCACATACTGGTATCATTCTCGGTCCCGCACATATCTCATATGCGCTCCTATTTCGTTTTGCTTGAGCCAGGAAACCTCTGTGTAGGACTCTAAAGACTCGTCAATACGCCGGCAGCAGGTGATGATCATATCAAACACCCACAAGCCGCAAGCGGTCTGCTAAACGTAACGGCCACCCGGGTATTGAGCGATCAGAAGATCGACGAGCAAGCCCGCTCACACTCCTGTGAATCCAACCAGTAACACTTACCGTACAGTCCGGTCTGTTCGTCTGATATGTCGCATATCTCTCCTAGGGGTGGCAAACGTCAGACCCCAATAGCTCGATAAGTCGTGTCGATATAAGGTCTATAACAGTTCGAGAAACTACTGGTAACACTTACCAGTAAATCTCAGCAACCCTGGCCAGGGATTTCCGGTTATAGCCAATCGAACACAGCGCAACATCAACCCCCTATACCGGGAGAGACGAATCCCCTCCTATCGCTCATTGCCTCCATGTGACTCGGGACTGTACCCAAAAACCACCGTTTTGCATGCCCTCTTGGACGTGGTAAGATGGAAATCAAAGCACAGTGGGAACCACACAAGACTCTATGACGATCTCGGGTCAACAGACTACTCTGTACCAGTGTCACCAGAAAACTGCCATCTGACGCAAGGTATAATACCATCTGGGAGTTCTCGGCGAGTCCGTCCAGTGTACCCAGTCTCCACTGAGCACCCGTATATCATCTCTGATGTCAAACACCAATGGATATGGGATCATCCATCGCCCATCTATATGGGTCGAGAAGGTATACACTAGTCTACTCTGGTATATCGATGCCCCGTCTCGATACACCCACGACTAGGGACTTTGAAGGATGTACTTATGGACTACCATATCCCCACTAGTATGATCCGCATCATAGTCCAGGTAGTCAAGTACACATCCTAAGGGCTTTACCAACATGTAACAGAGAGACAATCAGTGTACACGTTAAGGTAAAGGGTAACCAGATAGCATACTATCATGTCGAGCAAGAAAGTCCTCCCTATATATGTCCCAGCATCCACTACAATATACATCCTATGTATAGCAATGGCATCTAGGGCATACATATAACTAACAGCGGGCGCCCCAGCGACAACCTTCGCAGCAAAAGCAAGGATAGGGCCACCACATCCCAAGCCCAATCTGCCTTGAATGTGGTTGCCGCTTCCCAAGAACAGCCGCCTCCGCTGGATGATGAAAACCTTCTCGATGAGGATGATAGGCAGAAGGACCCTTCGGTCCAGGCAGAGTCAAGTTCGGACAGCGAGGAAGAGCCGACTTTCCGCCCCAAGACCGCGGAGCAAGAGCTGTGTTTCCCCCAATCAGAGCAAAGCTCTGTTTGAATTTCAAAAAATTTAAAAATTGAAGCAACACTTCAAATCCCGTGCGCTACGCGCAACGCGCCACGTGTCAAAACCTGATATGTCAGCGCATCGCCCAAGGCAGCGCGCCCAATCAGAGCAAGGCTCTATTTAAAACAAAATTAAAGGAAACAACGCTTCAATTGCGCAAGCGCTGCGCTGCGCGACACGTGTCAGCGCAGTTGCGCAAGCGCTGTGCACTGCGCGACACGTGTCAGCGCAGTTGCGCAAGCGCTGCGCTGCAAGACACGTGTCAGCGCAGTTGCGCAAGTGCAAGTACGCAAGCGCTGCGCTGCGCGACACGTGTCAGCGCAGTTGCGCTGCGCTGTGCGCTGTGCGACACGTGTCAAGCGCTGGTGCATCTGCGCCAAACAGAATTAAAATTCCAATAAGATCTTTTCTGTTTTTATTAAAATAAGAAGATTGTCTTTTGTAAAACAGAAGCCCTTGGATCAAAAGATCCAACGGTGGGGAGAATTCCCCAAATCACTCAGAGAAGGATCTCTTTAACAAATTTAACAAATTAATGGGCACTATATAAAGGCCCCTAGACCCCAATTCAAAAACAACAGAGAGAAACAAAAACTCAGAAACAGAGAGAACTCTGGAGAATTGTGAGAAGAACTCAAGAAAAGAGAAAAGGTAAAAACCTCTATAAAAGAAGAATTTCTTCTGAATAGATCATTGATCTAAGAACAAGATCAATGATCTTCATTAAAAAAATAAAATAAATAATAACAGTGCCTTACACTTTTTTATGAATCATTGGTTCTGGAATCTTAAAGATTCCTCTCTTAAATCCAAAATTGGATTAAGTTATTAAAATAGTGCCTTGTACTTGCAAAACTGCACTGTTGCGCTCCTGGGTTGGCGCAAGCCACCAGAGAGCGCCACGTGTCAACACCATAACCACTTGCGCTGTGCGCTTTTAAAAGTAGAACATTACTCTTTAAAGTTGGCGCAACCCACCAGAGCGCGCCACGTGTCAGCAGCGCAACAACGCAGTGCACTGGCGCAGCGCACTGTGCTTGCGCTCACCAGAGCGTGACACGTGTCACCTCCATATGCTCTTGCGCTCAATAAATGGCGCAAAGCGCCTGACAAGCCAATGTCAAACAATTAATGCACTGCATTATTTATAGAAGGGCCAAGCCCAATTAAAAAAGGCCTAACAGGCCAAATTAAATGCAATGCATTATTTTAAAGAAGGGCAGAGCCCAAACAGATGCTCTGCATCATTTATAAAGGGACAAAGCCCAAATTAAAAAGGCCTAGCAGGCCAGAATAAAATGCAGTGCATTATTAAACAGGGGCAAAGCCCTAGCACAGGCCTAATAGGCCGAAAATAAAAACGTTAAATATTCTCAACTGGACTTAGCCCAATCATGGCCGTAAGTCCTCAAATAAAATTGACTGAGCAAGACTGCTCTCTTAAATCAATTTACATCCGGTTCAAGGGTACATCTCTGAACTCCTCTGACACCTATCGTTGTAATCCTTCAACGACGTCAGAGAGGTGACGGGTCCTGACAACCACACATCGATACGGACTGCGGGGTCCTTAAACTCGTGGACCGAAACGTCCTTAAACTAATATTCGTCCCAAAATGGGAACGTTGGACCGAAATGTCCTTAAACTAATGTTCGTCCCCAAATAGGAATGATGGACCACCATGTCCCTAAACTGGAACATGGACCACTATGTCCCTAAATTGGAACAATAGAGCCAATTGCTCTCTTATCGGATCCAAACGATCCCGTTAAGTCGATCTTAGTCTGGAGATTAGACTAACGTATCCTTAACAAAAGTTTAAGTTGATCTTAGCCTTAAATAGGGCTAACGTATCCTTAAACAAAAACTCCAAACCCAAATCTCAGAAAATACGGATTTGGACTAATCCACGTCCTACGAGCGACGGCATAACCTAGTCTCCGTATACAATCCACGGGCAACCACAAACAAAACAAACACACACGACACGAAGTGAAATTCTGGAGAAGGAGAAAGTTGTTACTGCGACACGGTAGCGTAATTAACTGCAGGGGCTTGCGCCTGCAGGGAAGAGCGTCCCCACAATCAAAAACCTCTCAAGCGAGGGGGAATCTGACGAAGTCTGCTACATCGGCCGCATCCGTCTAAACCTCCGATACACAGTGTCATAAATCAACTTGGCATCTTTGGAGAGGTGGACGGATAAAACCAAATAGCATCTGCCCCGAATCTCAGGCAAGAAGTTTATCGCGTCTCCGCCGCGCCATTCGGAGGGGAACAAGCTGCTTCAAGAGCTTCGAAAACAGCTTAAGAGCAAAGATAAAGAGATGGCTAAGCTCTATTCGAAAATTGACGACTAATGAACGTTGTGATGCAGCTTACGGCTCAAATTGCTCGAGTGCCTCCCAATCAAACACAAGTCGCTACTCATGAGCTGGATGATGACAATCCGAAGCGGCCGATACCTGTCCCTTTGGGTCCAAGATTCGTCGAGCCACACGAAAGCCGGCCACATTCCGCTTCTGGGGACGCCTTGGCCCCAGATAACACCATCCCGCTAACACAAGATCGGATAATGGATTTGGTCACCAGCAAAGTTAAAACATTGGTGGCCGAAGCTGAAGCTCAGAAAGAAATTGGCAGTAGCGGGCGGCCATATCCCGCACAGTACAATCTGATCGAGTTTCCGAGCGGTTACGTCATTCCTAAGTTCGGAAGATTTAACGGAATAGGAAATGCAAATTAGCACGTCGCCCACTTCAAAGCATCGTGCGGAAATACAGGGGGCAATGATGCGCTCCTTCTTCGTCAGTTTGTCAACAGCCTGACCGGTATCGCTTTTGACTGGTACGCGAGTATACCAGACGGGTCCGTCATTACCTTTGCCCAAATGGAGTCTCTGTTTCGGCAAAGGTTCATGAGTATCAGTGATAAAATCTCCATTGCCGACCTTGTGAAGACCAAGCCGGAGAAGAATGAAAGCAACACCGACTTTATTGCCCGATGGCGTAATCTCACAGTCAAGTGCGAACCGCCGCTTGAGCAGGACCAGTCCATCAGCCTTCTCATTGGGAACCTCAGCAATTGGATGGTCCCATTCTAGTGTACAGCAGGCCTCAAGACGTTTCAAGAGCTAACCAAGAAAGTCCAAATGCTAGAACGCTCAAAGCAAGAGTCCACCCCGGACTCTCAGAGAGACAAGACTTGGAAAAGCAAGCGGGACGACAACCGTAGAAGCGGGAGTTCCAGCAGTACCAATGTCTTCAATGCGTCCGACAATGAAGAAAAGCGAAGGGCAGGCGAATCCAAAACCAACCGGTCTCGAAAGCCATTGCTGGGAGGAGATGAGCCTTTCCTAGAAGAGAAAAAGAACAAGGTTTACTCTTTCAGAAGAGAAAAGGTCCACAATATATTTAAAGATGCCTTGAACAACGGTCTACAATTGCCGGAGTCGAAAAGATCTTAAGAAGCAAAAATGACCAATAATCCCTTGTATTGCCCGTACCACCGAGTAGTGAGCCATGCGATCGAGGATTGCTGTATCTTCAAGGACTAGGTCGAGAAGCAGTACAAGGGTGGAGAGATCGAGCTGTCCAAAAGTGTGTTGGTGAACAATCAAGTTGCAACCACAAACTTTATACAGACAGAAGCTGAAGCCTTCTAGGAGCAGACAGCCGAACCCGCTGCCCTGAGAAATGAAACGGACTCACCGCGGCCTCCGTGGAGTACGTAAATATCTAATAAGACGAAGAAGATGATAAAGCTATTTCGGAAAGAGCCCAGGACGGAATGGGAAGGGCAGAAGAAGCCTACCTTTCCAGCTGCCAATGTAGCTCCATCAGGCTCAAAATCCAAAAAGCTCAAGAAGAAGAAAAGTGCAGCTCGGCGCGAAAAGGAGTCTGCAGGGAGATCTACCATTCAAAAATATATCGATTCCCTCGAAGAATATGAATAGAAGGAAAGAACTCTGATTTAATTGAAGTAGTTCCTCCCTGTACGAGCGGCTGAAATTCTGGAGGAGTTAGAAGAAGACTCCAATGAAGAGATCCCAGTAGTGACCTGCTACGCCATCTATCTTGGCAGCGATTCTGAGGAGGAGCTCTGTTTTCCCGAAGAGGACGAGGAGCTCGCCACAAAGGCTAACTAAATCCAGCTTAGAAGCAGCAGGGCTCTACCGCCAAATCAGGGCAACGCCCTAAAAGGGAAGGAAAAACAAGTCGCTAATGAAGAAGATGGCAGAGAACTTGCTCATGAAGATTCAAGTCCTTCCTCAGTAGACTATAATGTCTTGGCTCACCTCCGAAAGCTTCCATCTCTCCTTAGCATCTACGATACCTTGGTTCTATCTCAAGAGCTTAGAGATATTCTCATTCATGCTCTACAAAACCCTGAGCGGTATCAGGCTCGCTTTGCGAAAATTAATATGAAAGAAGCTCAGTGCACTTTGCAAGCCGCCGCAGTCACGTTTAAGGATGAAGACTTGCTACTGGGAACGGCTGAGTATAATCGGCCGCTTTACATAACCGGGTACAGCGACGGAGATCGGATTAATCGCATATTGATTGATCCGGGGTCCTCAGTGAACATCATGAACTTGCGGACACTGAAGAGTTTGTCAATGGACGTCCGACACCTGTCAAGGGAAAGGATTATCATTCAAGACTTCAATCAAAACTGCCAGCAAGTTCTGGGGTTTATAGCTTTGCCAATCAAATTCGGGGATCTGTAAACTGAAGCTAAGATATACGTGATCGACGCCGACACGTCTTATAAGATTCTCTTGGGACGGCCGTGGCTCCACGATTACGGTATCGTTCCGTCAACTCTCCATCAATGCATGAAATATACTAAAAATGGCGAAGAAAGATGCATTGACGGAGACATCCAGCCGTTCGGTGTGCATGAAGTTCGATATGAAGATTCTCGGTATTTTATGAACCACCAAAATGCTAAGCCACAACTGACTGAGGATAGAGTGGCCCCAAGACTCAAAAGCAAATCTGAGCCGGCTGTCACTTTCAAAAGTAAAAATGCCCAAGTGCGTCCGCGTTTCGGTAGCGACACTGATGAGTCCGACGCTGGAAGTCCGTTCTTCCGTAAAACTCGCCCCCATTTCGGTAGCGATACGGACGAATCTGTTACTGAAGCCTCATCTAGCAGCAAAGTCCGCTCTCATCTTGGCAGCGACACTGAAGAGTCGGAGGAAGAGGACCTGCCGTGCAACAGCTGTGCAGATTGGATCCCTATGCAACAAACAAAACTACGAGAGACCTTCGAAAATGCAGAAGGGCCCCTAGCTGTTACAAGGGTGCCGGAGCAGATGTGCAAAGAGCTCGATGCATTGTCAGTCTCCACCGTGGACCAGCTGAAAACATTCTACGTTCCCGGAAGGAAAAATGGACAGAAGGGCATCCTGTTTTACGGGTCAAATCCTGTTGTGCACCCGGACGATTTGTTTGTCGCGTGCCTTCCCTATGAGAGAGGCATAAGAGCCGTCCTCAATCCCAGATACTATGCACCCGAGATGTGGGAATATTTCAAAAAGTGCAGATGCCGGTTATATCAAACGGGGTCCGAAGCAAAGTTTTATGAAGAGCTATGGCATCCGCCCCAGGCCCGAGCACTCATCGATGGACGAATTCGAGATAGATGGGGCATAAGCTACATTCAACCTGATTACAAAGCGTGCTACATGATCCATATTGGTGGAGCCAGCGAAAGATCAAATGATGATGATGAGATAGCCAAGCCAGAAGAAGCTCCTCAAGAGCTCGAAGATGGCGGACAAACAACCTTTGACGAGCTAACCGAGATTGACTTAGGAACACCCAATAATCCAAGGCCGACCTATATCAGCTCACTCTTGTCAGAGGAAATAAAAGAGCAGATAATTGCCCTGCTGCATGAGTTCGTCGACTGCTTCGTGTGGACGTACAAAGAAATGCCTGGTCTCTCCCCTGAAGTGGCCGTGCATAAGCTGGCTATATCTCCTGATGCTAAGCCAGTCAAACAAGCTCCATGAAGAATGAGAAGGGAGCTAGAAGAAAAGGTCATCGAGGAAACTAAGAAACTTATCGATGCTGGCTTCATCAGAGAAGAGAAATATGCGGACTTGATCGCATGCATAGTCCCAGTGAAGAAGAAAAATGGGCAGATCTGAGTTTGTGTCGATTTCAGGGACCTCAACAAGACATGTCCTAAAGACGACTTCCCGCTACCGGTCATGGAAATGATGGTCGATGACACCTCAAATTACGAGCTGTTCACCTTTATGGATGGCTCGTCTGGATATATTCAGATCAAGATGTCGCCTGAGGATGAGAAACACACAGCATTTTGAACCCCAATCGGAATATACTGCTACAAAGTGATGCCGTTCGGACTGAAGAACGCAGGTTCTACATATCAAAGGGCAGTGACCAATATCTTTGATGACCTAATCCATAAAGTTGTCGAATGCTATGTTGATAACCTGATCGTCAAGACTAAAGCCAAGGCCGACCACGTCCAAGATCTTAGGACCGTTCTCACTAGACTGAGGGAATACGATCTGAAGATGAATTCTCTGAAGTGCGCTTTTGGCGTGTCATTGCGAAAATTCCTGGGCTTTATAGTCCGACATCTGGGGATCGAAGTTGACCCATCCAAGATAAAGGCCATCATGGAAATGCCCCCTCCGAAGGATCTGACGCAGCTGAGATCTTTTCAAGGAAAGCTTGTTTATATACGAAGATTTATCTCAAATTTATCGGGGAGATGTAAGCCCTTCTCAAAGCTCATGAAGAAAGGAGCTCCTTTTGTCTGGGATGCCGAATGTCAAGAAGCGTTCGAAAGCATTAAACAGTACTTGTTGCGCCCTCCAGTGCTGGCCGCTCCCATTCCAAATAAACCGCCGATTCTCTACACTTCCGCATTAGATGAGTCACTCGGTGCACTCCTTGCCCAGAATAATGAGGAGCGAAAAGAAAATGCCCTCTACTACTTCAGTCAAACTCTAGTTGGGGTGGAACACAACTATTCCCCGATCGAAAAGTAATGCCTGGCCCTGATATTTGCTGTGAAGAAGCTGAGGCACTATCTGCTCGATCATCGGGTTATGCTGATCTCCAAGGTCGACCCGCTCAAACACTTGATGACCAAAGCAAGCCTACCCGGCAGAATGACAAGATGGGCTGTCATGCTACTGGAGTTTGACATAGTTTATACTCCTCAGAAAGCAGTAAAAGGGCAAGCTCTCGCAGACTTCCTTGTTGCTCATCCCGTATCAGAGGAGTCACCGCTTAATTGCGAGCTACCTGACGAACAAGCGCTGCACCTCGAGAAAGATGAGCTATGTTGGGAGCTCTACTTCGATGGAGCCTCATCAATGAGAACCTCCAGCAAATCAAGCGTCCCGAAGATAAAAGCAGGGATAGGACTGGTGTTTATCACGCCATCGATAGGAACCCTACGGCGTTCTTTTGCTCTCACCGAGCCTCGCACAAACAATGAGGCTGAGTATGAAGCTCTGATAGCTGGTTTGGAACTCGCCATAGAAATGGAAATCTTTCGGCTACGGGTTTACGATGACTCCCAGCTTGTCGCCAACCAAGTAAGCGGCGACTATAAGATATACAAACCTGAGTTAGCTCGGTACAGAAGCCGAGTGGTGGAACTCATAAAAGAGTTCACTCACATTGAACTAATGAGAGTCCCTAGAGCGTCGAATGGAAAGGCTAACGTACTCGCTCGCTTAGCCAAGGAGCTGGCTGATCCTGACATGGACGAAATTCTGATCACAGTCAGGAGCCGGCAAATTCTACCCCCAGTCTCTCTACGAGAAGAGGAAAGTGCGGAACAGAAGAGCAGTCCTTCCGAAGAAGCTTCGATCATCCAAGACGAGCCCGATTGGATAGAACCCTTCATAGAGTACCTCCGATACGATAAGCTGCCCGAAGGAAAATCTGTAAGGATTCAGCTGAATAATAGAGCTCTCCGATACGTGTTTGTAAATGACAAGCTATACCGCAGGTTATATGACCAACTCTGGCTCAAGTGTCTGTCATTAGCCGAAGCCCAAAAGGTCATGAAAGAAGTTCACTCAGGCGTTTGCGGTGCTCACCAATTTGGCCCCAAGATGCGACTTCAAATTAAACGGCTTGGGTATTACTGGCCCACCATGATACGGGATTGCGTAGAGTATGCAAAGAAATGTTATATCTGCCAAATTCACGGTGATTTCATTCACAAGCATCCCAATCCGTTGTAAGTCCACGGTAGCGCTCCGGCCGTCTAACAGACGCCAAATGCGGAACAAAAACTTTTTAACGAACTGGCGCTATCGTGTACCGTAACCCGGATCTACCATTATTGCTAAACTAACAAACAGTAAAGTGTGTAGAAAGGTTATACCGAACGATCCGAGTCCTTCGTTCTTCAACCATCATCCCACGCTCCGTTGCGGCTGCTCCGATCTCGTCGATCTCGGATATCCTCGTCGAGGTGGCACCACATCACCGATTCTTTAAACGGGTTCCCGCCTCTGACTCGAGGCAACTCGATCGTCAAGTTTACCAAAAGAGACGACCAAGAATGATGTAGAGAATGAGTAGATGACTTTGTCTCACTTCGTCCAAATCCGTGGACGATCGGTTAATGAAGTTGCCGTGGAAATCGGGTGATGGAATGAAATGAACTGTAAAATTCCATACACCCCGAATACTATCATAATCTTTTCTAACCAAAATGAAACATCAAGTGAAGTGAGGAGGAGAGAGAGGTGGCCGGCCTCATATATGGAGAGGGGGTGACCGTAGGAGAAGGGGGGGTGACCACAAGAATGAACCTTATCATCACAAAAGATCTTAAGGAAAACAAGAATGTTAAGAAATCAAAGCATGAGTCACATATACTTAGTCATCATGTAATTAATGTAAGCAAAGGTTCATGAACCTAGTCACCTCTTCTAGTTGCTTCTAGAAACTTCCAGAACACTGACTCACCTCATCTCAAGAAAAGATAAATCCGTCTTTAACCAAATGTTAAAAGACGGCTGATAGAAAACTGGAAACTGGCAACTTCCAAAAATCATCCCGAAACGAATTTCAGGATAACTCCGTATCAGTATAAATATACCCGCATTTATATTACGACCGAATATAAATGCAACTGAGACAAAGATATTATATCTACACAGTATAATACTGGGTTCCGGCTTAAACCAAAGCCTACCAGTATTATCTGCCCGAAAAACGACACGTACGAAAACGCACGTGCTTTTTCCGAACCTTGCCATAAACCCATACGGCCTCTACAACGTTTCGCCCGAACTTGGGAAAGTGTCTGTGGGGGACTCTAATGACTCATCAACACATCGGCACTGGGTATAACCCTTAGCACGTCAGAGGTACAAGCTGTACGTAACGGTTTGCCTATATATTGATTGGAAGGGAAGCTGACGAGCGAACTCATCTATAAACCCTACTGAGCCTGACAGTGACAATGTATATACAGTCCGGTCCATTCGTCTAAAGAGTATCGCATATCGAGTCTAGGGGGTGGATAAAGTCAGACCCCTAATAACGCGATAAATCGTGTCGGCATGAAGCCCATCACCACCTGAGAAACTACTGATCCCAATCAGTAATTCTCCACTACCTCGGCCGAGGATTCCTAGTGATGGCCACCCGTGCACTGCGCGACATCAACCCCCAATACCGGGAGAGACGAATCCCCGACGATCCGCTCACTTGCCTCCAATGTGGCTCGGGACTGTACCCAAAAAAGACCTGTTTGCACGACTCCTTTGAGCCGTGGTAGGGTAGAA
Source organism: Agapanthus africanus (assembly GCA_030015575.1). Lineage (NCBI taxonomy): Eukaryota > Viridiplantae > Streptophyta > Magnoliopsida > Asparagales > Amaryllidaceae > Agapanthus > Agapanthus africanus. Next base: position 743,399,728 of record CM057342.1, on the reverse strand, counting down.
ATCAAAGCACAGTGGGAACTCACACGAGACAAATAACAACCTCAGGTCGATGAACTAACCTGTACACATGTCACCAGGGAATTGCTATCAGACGATATGTATAATACCAACTAGCAGATTCCCGGCGAGTCCTGTCCGGTGTACTCATAACTCAATGAGCACCTGTATACATCTTAGGTGAACCAACTAACACCAATGGCTTGTGAGACCGGCCATCGCCCCTCGTCGGGGTCTCGACTGTATACACTAGTTTACTCTGGAGTATCGATGCCCTGTCTCGAAACTCCCACGACTAGGGACACTTTTAAGGATGTGCTTACAGACCCCAGCTCCCACGTATATGATTGCCATCATACTGCTGGCAGTCAAGCAAGAATCCTATGGGCTCTATCATCATGCAATAGTGAATTAAAGCATATATACGATGATAAAGACAAACCAGATAGCATACTATCATCTTGAGTAAGACTGTCATATCGGTATAGGTCCTGCTTCAATCATTGCAATCACGTACCTGCGATCCAATAATTGACTTTGAGGGCACTATCTCCAACAATCTCCCACTTGCACTCAAGGCTAATTATTGCGATGTCGCATACTCACAGCCCATGTGATACCGAACACCCAACTCCTCTACTAATCAGTTTCACAAAGCTAGTTTGAAAAACTCTTGTGTTCGAGAAATAGCCTCAGTGAGTGGATCCGCCCTGATGTTTCTTTCTATATCTCTCTAAATCTCAAATTCGCGGAGAAATCCATCTCCCGAATTGAGTAATACCTGTCTTAGAATATGTCTGGATATCTGATGGGACCTCGTTCATAAATGAACTCCAAATCCAAACTTCTTAGACTGTTTTGATAACTGAACATAATCAGTATCCAGCACCATGCCTCCCACAGTATCCTCTTGGACCACCTATCCATAATACTGTCCCTCGTCAGAGGGAAAAACTATAACTCTGACAATCATTCTGTCATCCATGTCACCTTGGAAGCCTGGAATGATAACCGTCTCCCGAAGGAGGCTGTCGTCATCAAATCTGTAGAACAAGAACTTATGTTCTAAAACCGCTTCCTTATGTTTCTCCAGGATTGGATTAATATAAACTTATCGCATCAAGTGCAAAAACAATATCGGGTGTGGTACTTGACATCTCATGATTGACTCAATTGCCTAAGCAAGTGATCTGTCAATCATGCATTTCCCTCTCTGCTTTAGTCTATAAGACACCTTTAGAGAGGGTGACTCCATCACCTGCAGGTACACCACCATGCCAGGAGTCATCTATTCTAAAATACTATTAGAATACTGTCGAATTACCCACATTGGGAAACTACCCAAATCTAGATCTAAAACCGTAGATCTAGTAACCAGAATGTCTGATATTATATCCATGTCCTTGTGAAAAAACAACTGTGTGACGACCACAGTACAACCGATTCGTAGTATAGGAATTTTACTTCCTAATGTGTGTATGTCATCCAAATACCAGGACATCACACTCTACTACCTTCTTAACAGATCCATCCCCTATTCTGATGAAGTCAAACCCATGACTGTCACATCAAAATTAGATGATCTTTTTCCGCTATATCTGCGGAGTGGCTATTGGAATGTCAAAGCTGATTGAATATATAGGTCCTATTAAATTTTCCGTAATTGTTTGCGGTTCTGGAATCACTTCCAGTTCTACCATACTCCCACTACTGTTTTCTGAAAAAATCCATTTTAATAAAACTGTGGCGAGTCAAGAACAATATCACTATTGATCTTCCAGATGGTAGAAATGTCAACCCTCGTCAAAGCCAGGGTCAACCCACAAACAGCCATTACAGAAACGTGCCTTGAGTTATCCAGTGTCTGGTTTTAAGCATAAGCTGGACAACTCCCCGTATCTTAACATTGTTAAGATATGAACCATTCTATATCTAATATAGAAATAGAGGTACTAATTTAATTGGAACCAGATTCAAACCATGCAGCTGTCTCCAGTGCATATCAATTTAATGGAAAAAGGCTAATCAGCATTACTCAACTTAGGAATCCATCCAATTATGAGTAACCTGAAAGAGAAACAAGTTTCTCAAAACCATTACTATCAATTGAATACCAATCACAAGAATCTACATCTTCTATCTCTTTGAAGAATCCCGATACTTGCGATACCTGGTTCTCTACTTTATTCTTGTACCAATAACTTCTCAAAACTTAGACATTGTATTTCTACGAAACACTTGTCTAAAAACTAGAGAAGTCACAAGTAAACAGAACATAGTATGAGGACCTATCCCTTTGTCCTGATGGACACTGGACAGCATACAATACTCTGTATAAGTCCGCTGAGTTGAATAACTCAAAACCTGTGCATCGTAGGTTGAAAACTGTACCCAGGCGATTTCCTCAAATATCACCAATTACAACGAATTCCGATATAATGAAGATGATCACCTGATCCCCAATAACTTACTCCCACTCATCATCTGTAAAAACCATACAGATATGAGAATGTAACCTGGTAATTACATACCTTGGAGTAAGTATTTAATCGGGAAATCGGTTTACTTTTAACAATGCGCAGTGAAACTGAAACATGAAAATGTTTCGTAGGGGTATTCTGGTATTCCTAGTAATGCCTCTTCCATAATCGAATTCATGACTATAACCGTATATTTCTTTGCCATCTCTCCAAATCCCTTTATTTGTCTTTAGTCGTTACCTTCTGTACACCATCGTTAGGCTAAATGGTTTTCTTCTTTCCCTACCGTTCGGCACCAGCCTATGGTTTGGAAGAAGACTATCCAGTAAGCATAATAGGTGTACCCTCCTACTCCTAGGAGTACTTACAATTTGAGAGAAGGTGATGATAAAAGACAATCTGAATAATACCTTATTCTATTTCTCCCGAACTGGGGAAAAAGTAAAGGTGAAATAGGAGTAGCGATGAAGTACGCGGTTTGGTCGTGAATGATAATAGTCGCAATATACTTTGCCCTCTTTCTAATCCCTTTATCTTGTCTTTAGTTATTACCTTCTGTACACCCTACTTAGGCTAATTGGTTTTCTTCATTCCCTACCTTTCGGCACCAGCCTATGGTTTGAAATAAGACTATCCAATAAGCGTAATAGGTGTACTCTCCTAAAACTGAGGAGCCCTCGCAACCTGAGAGAAGGTGATAATAAAAGACAACTGAATAAACTAATTCTATTTCTCCTGAACCTGGATCCATCTTCGAAGAAGTCCCTTCGAGTTCGTATATAACCATACGATGGATCTATCCAATGGAAGTGGATATCCGTAGTAATACGGGGTGTTCTGAGAAATACAAAAGGGTAAAAGAGGGAGCGGCAATGACTTATGCAACTCAGACAATCTAAAGGTCAGTATTTTAAGAAGGTTCGGTCAACTTGGTCACTGAGTCATAGTCTAGGGTCGGTCAAAGGTCGCTGCCAAAAAGAGAGAGAGAAAAGAAACACTCTGCGTGCACTCTAACCTAGATCAGAATGGTTATCACTTTATCTAATCAGGAAACCTCCCAATGTTATCTCAAATTCTCCTCCAAACCAGAAAGAAGAATTAGTCGAGATCACCCGAAGAATAAACCAACTCATCAGTGGGAATCGGGATCCAACTATCAACGCATGATAACTTGATGGAAGCCACTCAGGTTATCACACTCCAGAAGGTATGCGCATATCTGGCAAGTTTGCTTTATGTTTGAAACTCCCGATGTAATTTTTACCTCATGCTCTTATGACCTTGACTTTGGCCAACAAATCATAAGTTACATGTCAAGTTTTACCCGTCATTGTCCAGGTTAATTTGAACCCACCCGCACATGCCCTTGACTTTGGCCAACAAGGCAGAACGACTGTCCCAAACCAACGCATTTATCTATGCAACAGATGAATAATCAGCAGCTACCAAACACTATGCCTTGACTTTGTCCAACAAACATAGCTTGAATACTACTGACTATCCATAAGAAATGACGGAGGGCTACGGCTGGTTTTTGGCGAAAAACCTTTAACGTAATGAACTTGATATCGCTGAAGGAACCTGATAGCTTTTTATAAAATATAGTGACGAAAACGTTTTGCTAAAGAGGTCACTCCCGGTGAAGGGATCTCGGCTCTTTCCTCGTGGAATGAGGTGCAGGATATTCCAACTGAATACCGCGATGCAAAGCAACTTGTAATCGACTATATTAAAGTTACTACCCTAACGTAAACTTCTTCCCAAGGGGTTTTTCCCGGTGAAGGGATATCAGCCCTTGCCTCGTCGAATGAGGTGCGGGATATTCTAACTGAATATCACTATGCAAAACAAAAGGAAACATCTTTGTAATAACACCTTTTTTAAAATTTGTTCCAACAACATCAAATATAGGTTTGTTTTATCTTGCATTGATAAGAATCAACGCAGTCCCATCAATCAATCACACCAGAAAAGAACGAAAATAAAATGTACATATATGCCATCCGCATTCGTCACTGGGTCCCGTCATCACCCGTTAAGTTACTTAACTAACGACAGAGCGGGGACTGGACTAGCGTGGGTGTAAAACATATACAACATCTAATAGTATATATACCAATATACAATAATCGCTCCAGGCGTGATAATATGCAACATTACAGAAAAGTAATAAGCATCACAGAACAATACAGATAATCTGGGATCCCCGGGTTTCACAGAGCCTCTGCTGAAACCTGACGTTCCCCTGGTCGTGTGGATAGCCTGTGTAATGAAACCTAAAACCCCTACGGGTGCGGCAAGTTACCCGCCAAAACCTGAAGCGAGGTGGTCCCCACAGCATAGTGAATGGAACACCCGGCACTTCACGGAATCCGGTAAATTGAGCACCCCTCCTTGGGTCAACCTGTACCCCCTACGAGTGCGGCGAATAGTCTGCCAATTCTAGAGTGAGGTCCCTTTGCCTCTCAAAGCCATGAGATACGGACCCGTTGCCCTCCAAAACCCGGCTATCCGTGCACTCCTTCGCGGGATAAACCTAGTACATAATTAAAAATAGTACAACAGGTACATCGACCGCTACCTGGTCGTGCCCCAAAAGAATATTATACAAACAGGCAGTGACGGCAGTCCACATGTTGGACGCTCGCCCCGCAATATCAAATGTACAAATAAATCCAAACTGCACTATCATTGCACCCTGCTATCCACCACGACATATCCGCAACATCACAGCACAACACAGAACATCAACGCGAATGTCACGTTCGCAAACCCGTCTAAAAGAACTATAGCAATCAGACGCGGTTTACCGATCAAATGACATTCCCGGTCGGAGATATAATGTAAATACTGTAAACCAACGTGTTTAAATTTCGATCGACCAAATATCAAAAAGTGGGCCCCATGACTTACTGGTGAACAGTAACAAAACCTGGGCCAAAACGATATTTACCAAAAACCCCAAAATCCAACAGAGAACACACAGAAAAAATTTGGTGCACTGATCCCCTAGAACAGCCGCGGATGCGCGGCCAAACCATGGGTTTGGCCGCTAATCCGCGGCGCTCTGGTGAGATCACATGCTCAAATTTTGTTCGTGCGCTTAAAAAACCCTGCACGGATTTTTAAGACATGCAGAAATAATTTTTGAGACCATTTAAAATCAACAGAAACTGTCAAGGTAGGATTTTACAATTTTCGATTTCCGGTTCGATCGATGTTTTAAACGCGTTAGCACAAGTTAGCATAGCAAAATGGTTAGGCTCTGATACCACTGTAAGTCCACGGTAGCGTCCCGGCCGTCTAACAGACGCCAAATGCGGAACAAAAACTTTTTAACGAACTGGCGCTATCGTGTACCGTAACCCGGATCTGCCATTATTGCTAAACTAACAAACAGTAAAGTGTGTAGAAGGTTATACCGAACGATCCGAGTCCTTCGTTCTTCAACCATCATCCCACGCTCCGTTGCGGCTGCTCCGATCTCGTCGATCTCGGATATCCTCGTCGAGGTGGCACCACATCACCGATTCTTTAAACGGGCTCCCGCCTCTGACTCGAGGCAACTCGATCGTCAAGTTTGCCAAAAGAGACGACCAAGAATGATGTAGAGAATGAGTAGATGACTTTGTCTCACTTCGTCCAAATCCGTGGACGATCGGTTAATGAAGTTGCCGTGGAAATCGGGTGATGGAATGAAATGAACTGTAAAATTCCATACACCCCGAATACTATCATAATCTTTTCTAACCAAAATGAAACATCAAGTGAAGTGAGGAGGAGAGAGAGGTGGCCGGCCTCATATATGGAGAGGGGGTGACCGTAGGAGAAGGGGGGGTGACCACAAGAATGAACCTTATCATCACAAAAGATCTTAAGGAAAACAAGAATGTTAAGAAATCAAAGCATGAGTCACATATACTTAGTCATCATGTAATTAATGTAAGCAAAGGTTCATGAACCTAGTCACCTCTTCTAGTTGCTTCTAGAAACTTCCAGAACACTGACTCACCTCATCTCAAGAAAAGATAAATCCGTCTTTAACCAAATGTTAAAAGACGGCTGATAGAAAACTGGAAACTGGCAACTTCCAAAAATCATCCCGAAACGAATTTCAGGATAACCCCGTATCAGTATAAATATACCCGCATTTATATTACGACCGAATATAAATGCAACTGAGATAAAGATATTATATCTACACAGTATAATACTGGGTTCCGGCTTAAACCAAAGCCTACCAGTATTATCTGCCCGAAAAACGACACGTGCGAAAACGCACGTGCTTTTTCCGAACCTTGCCATAAACCCATACGGCCTCTACAACGTTTCGCCCGAACTTGGGAAAGTGTCTGTGGGGGACTCTAATGACTCATCAACACATCGGCACTGGGTATAACCCCTAGCACGTCAGAGGTACAAGCTGTACGTAACGGTTTGCCTATATATTGATTGGAAGGGAAGCTGACGAGCGAACTCATCTATAAACCCTACTGAGCCTGACAGTGACAATGTATATACAGTCCGGTCCATTCGTCTAAAGAGTATCGTATATCGAGTCTAGGGGGTGGATAAAGTCAGACCCCTAATAACGCGATAAATCGTGTCGGCATGAAGCCCATCACCACCTGAGAAACTACTGATCCCAATCAGTAATTCTCCACTACCTCGGCCGAGGATTCCAAGTGATGGCCACCCGTGCACTGCGCGACATCAACCCCCAATACCGGGAGAGACGAATCCCCGATGATCCGCTCACTTGCCTCCAATGTGGCTCGGGACTGTACCCAAAAAAGACCTGTTTGCACGACTCCTTTGAGCCGTGGTAGGGTAGAAATCAAAGCACAGTGGGAACTCACACGAGACAAATGACGACCTCAGGTCGATGAACTAACCTGTACACATGTCACCAGGGAATTGCTATCAGACGATATGTATAATACCAACTAGCAGATTCCCGGCGAGTCCTGTCCGGTGTACTCATAACTCAATGAGCACCTGTATACATCTTAGGTGAACCAACTAACACCAATGGCTTGTAAGACCGGCCATCGCCCCTCGTCGGGGTCTCGACTGTATACACTAGTCTACTCTGGAGTATCGATGCCCTGTCTCGAAACTCCACGACTAGGGACACTTTTAAGGATGTGCTTACAGACCCCAGCTCCCACGTATATGATCGCCATCATACTGCTGGCAGTCAAGCAAGAATCCTATGGGCTCTATCATCATGCAATAGTGAATTAAAGCATATATACGATGATAAAGACAAACCAGATAGCATACTATCATCTTGAGTAAGACTGTCATATCGGTATAGGTCCTGCTTCAATCATTGCAATCACGTACCTGCGATCCAATAATTGACTTTGAGGGCACTATCTCCAACATCCGTTGAATCCTACGGTGGCTCGTAGCCCTTCGAATTCTGGGGAACCGACATAGTTGGCCCAATTGATCCTCCGTCATCCAGAGGCCACCGGTTCATACTGGCCGCAACAGACTACTTCTCCAGATGGGCTGAAACTGTCCCGCTAAAAGAAGTCAAGACAGAAAATATTCTGACATTCTTCCAGCATAATATTCTATACCGCTTCGGTACACCAAGAAGAATCATTTCTGACAACGGGCCTTCTTTCAAGAGCTTCAAAGTCTCAAGGTTCGCTACATAGCACAAGATAGACTGGAGATATTCCTCCATCTATAATCCAAGAGCCAATGGACTAGCCGAAGCCTTCAATAAGACTCTATGCAAGCTCCTGAGGAAAAATACTTGAGCCAACAAGAGAGACTGGAATCTCAAACTTCACGAGGCATTGTGGGCATATCGTACCACACACCGTACTCCAACTCAGTCCACTCCATACTCATTGCACTTTGGAGTGGTGGCGGTCCCCCCCTTCGAAATCGAAGTTCCAAGCTTAAGAATGGTCGTTCAGCACGAATTGACGGAGGAGGAAAACGTGCTCCTTCGGCTTGAAGAGCTCGACGCTCTCGAAGAAAAAAGGCTCGTGTTCCCCTCCAATTGGCGGCCGACGACGACGTGGACGTCTTGCCTGAGATTCGGGGCAGATGCTATATGGTTTTATCCGTCCACCTCTCCGAAGATGCCAAGTTGATTTATGACACCGTGTATCGGAGGTTTGGACGGATGCGGCCGATATAGCAGAATTCATCAGATTCCCCCTCGCTCGAGAGGTTTTGGATTGTGGGGACGCTTTTCCCTGCAGGCGCAAGCCCTTGCAGTTAATTACGCTACCGCATCGCGGTAACAACTTTCTCCTTCTCCAGAATTTCACTTCGTGTCGTGGGTATTTGTTTTGTTTGTGGTTGCCCGTGGATTGTATACGGAGACTGAGTAATGCCGTCGCCAGTAGGACGTGGATTAGTCCAAATCCGTATTTACTTAGATTTGGGTTTGGTGTTTTTAGTTTAAGGATACGTTAGCCGTATTGAGGCTAAGATCAACTTAAACGTTCGTTAAGGATACGTTAGTCCTGTTTGAGACTAAGATCAACTTAACGTGGTGATCTATTTATTATATGGCCGTCAGGACTCGTCACCTCTCTGACGTCGTTGAAGAATTACAACGATAGGTGTCAGAGGAGTTCATAGATGTACCCTTGAACCAAAGTTGATTTGGAGTTTTATAGTCCATTTGAATGTTTAAGGATACGTTAGCCGTATTTGGGGCTAAGATCAACTTAAACGGGACCGTTTAGATCCGGCAAAAGAGCATTTGGAGGCTCTATTGTTCCAGTTTAGGGACGTGGTGGTCCAATATTAGTTTAGGGATGTTTCGGTCCAATATTCCCATTTTGGGATGAATATTAGTTTAAGGACGTTTCGGTCCGATATTAGTTTAAGGACGTTTCGGTCCAATATTAGTTTATGGACGTTTCGGTCCATCACCAGTTTAGGGACGTGGTGGTCCATTATTAGTTTAAGGACGTTTCGGTCCATCGCCGGTTTAGGGACGTGGTGGTCCATTATTAGTTTAAGGACGTTTCGGTCCAATATTCCCATTTTGGGATGAATATTAGTTTAAGGACGTTACGGTCCGATATTAGTTTAAGGACGTTTCGGTCCACGAGTTTAAGGACCCCGCAGTCCATATTCATATGTGGTCGTCGGGACCCGTCACCTCTCTGACGTCGTTGAAGGATTACAACGATGGATGTCAGAGGAGTTCGGAGATGTACCCTAGAACCGGTCGTAAATTGATTTAGGGAGCAGCCGTGCTCAATCAATTTAATTTGAGGACTTACGGCCACGATTGGGCTAAGTCCAATTGAAGATGTTCAGCATTTTATCTGCTTTTGCATTGCATTTCTTTTTATTTTTATTTGGGCTCTACCCATGAAGGATGCAGAGCATCAATTTGTCTTGGGCTCTGCCCATTTATAAATGATACGCAGTATCAATTTTACTTGGGCTCTGCCCTTTATTGCTTTGCAATTTAATTTGGCCTATTAGGTCTTTTTGACTTGGGCTTGGCCCATTTTAAAATAATGCTTTGCATTTCAGGCGCTTTGCGCCAATCAAAGAGCGCAAGCGCTTGTGGTGACGACACATGTCATGCAAGCGCAGTGCGCTGTGCTTGCGCAGCTGACACGTGGCGTGCTCTGGTGAGTTGCGCCAACTTCAGAGAGCAAAGCTCTATTTCAAAAGCGCATAGCACAAATGGTTCAGACGCTGACACGTGGCGCTCTCCCAAGAGCGCAACAGCGCAGTTTGCAAGTGCAAAGCACTCTAAATTTGAGAATCCTTTAGATTCAAAAACCAAAGGTTCATAAAAGAAGTGCAAAGCACTGTTTGCTTTCTTGATCTAATTTAGATCAAAGAAAACAAGTTTCTCTTGTTTTTCTTATCTCAGAGAACCAAAGGTTCATAAAAAGTGCAAAGCACTATATTTTTTTATATATTCATGATCATTGATTTTGTTTTTAGATCCATGATCTGTTCATAAGAGAATTTTCTCTTTTTTCTAAAGGCTTTTTACCTTTTTTGTTCTTGAGAAGTTCTTCAGAGTTCTCTCTGTTTAATTTCTCTCAAAAATGTTGATGCTCTTGAATTGAGGTCTAGGGTCCTTTTTATAGTGCTCATAAATTAGTTAAATTTGTTAAAGAGATCTTTCTCTGAGTGATTCGGGGAATTTTCCCCACCGTTGGATCTTTGATCCGAGGGCTTCTGTTTTACAGAAGAAAATCTTCTTATTTTGACAAGAACAGAAAGATTTCTTTGAAATCTTAATTCTGTTTGGCGCAAACGCCCCAGCGCGTGACACGTGTCGCGCAGCGCAAAGCCCAGCGCAACTGCGCTGACACGTGTCGCGCAGCGCAGTGCTTGCGCAACTGAAGTGTTGCTTCCTTTAATTTTGTTTAAAATAGAGCTTTGCTCTGATTGGGCGTGCCTTCTTGGGCGCTGTGCTGACGTATCAGCGCCTGACATGTGGCGCGTTGCGCCCGAGATTTGAAGCGTTGCTTCAAAATTTGAATTTTGAATTTCAACAGAGCTTTGCTCTGATTGGGGAAACAAATGCCCCCCCACCGTTGCGCTCACGTGGCGCGCATGTGAGTGCAGTGGTGGCAAACTCTTGACCGTTGGATCAAGGGGTGAGCTGAAGGGGCGCAAGCGCCTTATAAATAGGACCTATGGCCCTTTTAGAAGACTTCACCATTTTCTAGATTTTGATTCCAGAGCTTTGCTCTTTCTTAGAACTTCAGAGCTTTGCTCTCGTTTCCAGAATTTTAGAGCTTTGCTCTCATTTTCCAAATTAGAAAATTTTAGGTAAAATTAATCTTGAGTTAAATTAATTTTAATTAACTAATAGAGCTTTGCTCTCATAGATCTTCTGATCTAAAGAAATCCCCTTTGGGGTTTCACCAATAGAGTTTTGCTCTCATGAATCCATAGATCTACAGAGATCTTGTTCATGGGTTTTAACCCATGAGCAGAGCTTTGCTCATGGATCCAAAAATAGATCTTTTTGATCTAAAAGTGAAGAACTTCTAAGGGTCTTAAAAAAAAATTTAATTTCTTTAGAAGTTTTAAATAAATCATCACAGAGCTAGGCTCTTTTTAAGGAATCTTATTCTCCTGAGACCAGAGTTTGACAAGTGTCACTCTGTGACAGCTTTGCTCTGAAAGAGGGGATTTTCTTCTTGTCTATAGGGATTCTTCTTTTCTTTTTATTATTAATGGGAATGTTTCCTGGGGACCAACTGACAATCTCATCCAATGATGAGGTTGTCTTATTAACTGACATATTGTCATCCAGATTTTGTGGGTCCCCCCTTCGGTCTTCTACCCGCCGCACTACTGTGTGGTATAATTAATTAATTTTAATTTAATTAATTTTTAATTTAATTAATTAATTAACGCATTTTTTTTAATGCCAAGCGTTGGAATTACAACACTAACGGCTAAATTGTTTCTTTGCAGCGATCATGTCTTTCGACACCTCATTCCCGTTCGTCCGCTCGGAGGAAGGGTTTCCTGAAGCGCCCTTGGATCGTGACGTCTTGGCTATGATTAGGGACTACGACCCAGAATATAAGAGTCTCCACCTTTGGGGGTCGTGGTATAACCAGATCATTATGGGTCGACGCAGCTTCACATGCTCAGTGCCGTCAGAACCCATCACGGCGATTCATTACGCCAGCCCACCCCCGGTGCAGTACGCCGTGGAGATGGTTGATTGGACATCGAAGGGCTTTCTACATCTCGCCATAGATGCCATCCCGGTTCAGCGTCCTATGGTCTTGGATATCCTAGGACGCCGTATCTGTCAGGACGAGACGAGACCCTGGGGGCAATCATATAACATTGGTCTGATCCCCCACCACCCGATTGGCTATCTGCCATGGGCCCGGTACATCCTGTCGACGAAAAAGTCGCAGTTGATAAGGTTAGGACTTTACACCGCGGTCTACGTCTCTCTCTTCCAGTATCCCACACTCCCCACCTGGTGGTTCAAGGCTTTTTTGGAGCAGTGGAATATTCCTACCCACACTTTCCTTGTTATGGATCGGGAAGTGTCAATCTCCTTAGAGGAGTTCACGGAGGTATCCGGTTTACCAGTCATGGGGAACATTATGAGGAGTTACTCCCGACAGATGAGTATGTCTTTGGTGCTAAGCCGACGGTAAGGGGGCTCACGCCGGAGAATGTTGTTCAACATCAGTTCCCAAGCTTGATTAAAGTGTTGAACATATATGAGTCCCTTTTCGTCGAACATGGGAGTCGAGGAGTTAACTTTGAGGATTTCATTGCTCGGTTTCTTCACCCCAAACGTCCTCTCGGCAGACGCTGCCAAGTTTGCCACCCTTGAGGACCCTTTCGGTTTAGGTTTGGATAACCTGCCGACGAATGAAGTAGGCCAAAAGGATTTTTTTCTTCCTAACTTCCCGACCATGTCTCTTGCAGAAGTTGCGGCCCTGGAATGGATGAGGAGGCCTTTTTCTTAGGATTTCTCGGGCTATGGTTGAGTTGGTTTGCGATTCCAATGCATTCTTACCGTATGCGGCCTTCTGTCTTTTACCCAGCCCACCGGATGGTTATCGGGGTAAAGGTAGCCGTTGGGATCGCTGGCTTGGCACACCTATATCATGGCCTCAGCCGAGCAGCGGATGCTAACGAGCCCGGGGTATTGCACGTGGTCTTCCCGATGCACTACTTTATGTCGTGGCTCGAGCTACATACATCGGGTGTTTTCGGCATGCATAAAAGGCCCTCGTTCTACGAAAGGTGCAGCTTCCCTCGCATCATACAGCTGATTGGCGCATCAATTGTGAATCCATCGCCACGAAATGCCAGGGGTTTACTCTTTCGCTCCCACACAGTTGGAGCCGGTGTATCTTTCGTTGACAAGGTGTTGACTATTGGAAAAGCGTCTACCACTGCAGTGCGGTCATTGCAAGACACCTTCAAGGATGGAGCTTCGGTTTTAACGGCCCGGGAGACCCTTCACTTATATTCCACCAGACCAGGCTTCTTGGTGTTTAGGCAGAACGGGGCAGCGATCTTCATGAGATATAACCCGCATCGCTTCGCCCAGCAGCTGATCTATAATCAAGGGGTACCGCTGGAGGCTTTCTTATCGGAACCTGCTGCGACCGAAGAAGGGATGGAGAGAGCGCTGTATCATTTCATGCGTCTAAACACGGGCTCCCACTTCTTTATCAGTGAGCCGGCTTGTGCCCCGTGATTCCTCAGGGTATACACAGAATGGTACAGTCATTCGACGGGAGCGGTCATAAAGGAGGAAAGGCGGTTGCTGATCGACCGTAAGGGTGCACCTCCAGGTAGCGATCGCAACGCTCCTTTGGTACCAAGGACCCCGGTAATCCCCCCTTTAAAAGATGCTAGAGCCGGACCTTCGCGTGCGCAGAGTCCTCCACGCGGATTGCCGCTCCCTGATATTGCGGATGCACCCCCAGCGCCCTGTGCTCCAGTGGAGACAGTGGTTGTAGTTTCGCCAGAGTCTGGCGTGGGTGCGGACATTGGGACCCGCCGTACCAAGGTGGCTGCTAAGCGTAAGTCAATCCCACGTGAGCCTAGGGTCGGGGGGCAGAAGAAAAAGAAGTAGCTCTTCGCTGCAGATGTCGTGTTCGGTCAGGAACCCCATGCTCCCTATGCCGAGGGTTTGATCGAATATGGGACTAACGAGGGATTAGTCATGCCGCCGCCGGATGATACAGACTTGGAAGCCGCTCTTGAAACTTCAGCGTGGTTGGCAAAGCGTGACGCGTGGCTAGCTGAGCTTGCGCAATCAGGTAACTACTAGTCGCATTTTCTTTATTGCACCATATTCTCCTCATTGCCTTTGACTAACGTTTTTCTTTCTTTTCTTCCAACAGGCATCACTGATGAGGAAGCCATTGCCGCTTCACTCAAGACCTTCCAAGAGGAGGAACGCCTTAGAGCGTCTTTAGGCCTCAGTAAGTTTCGATTCATCAAGTTTTTATTCTCCTTGTGTTATGGTCAATCTAACCTCTCCCTTTTTATTGCAGAAACCTCAATGCCGTTCCCGCCAAGCGACGCAAATGTTCCGCCAGCTGCCGATGTTCCGGCTTCCTCTGGGCCACCGCAGGAGGTTCGTCTTGAAGAGCTGATGAGAGATGCCTTAAAGGCTCTGGAGGCATCTTTAAATGAGGACGACGATGCTTCGATAAAGGAAGCGTCAAAGAGGTCCATCGTGACGGTCCGGGAGGAGAGGAAGCGGTCGAGGCGCGAGGCAAAGGCACGCAGGGCTGCTTTGGCCATTGGAGCGGGCCCCAGCACCGTTCCTCGAGCCGAGACTCCGTCAGAAGAGTCGCCGGTCGCCCTGTCTACAGCTCATAGACAGGCGATCCGCGCCAATAGAGAGGCTAACGACAAGTCTACCTCAGGTAATACTTCTTTCAGAATTTCGTTATAAGACTCATAAAGCTGTCGGTTCTTATATATTTTATCTTGCAGGGCCAAGTCTGACCGAGGGGGAGGCGGAGACCGTTGAACCCAAGGAAACATAGGAGGCGGCACTTGCTGAACCTGATATGACGGTGGGCAACGTCGCTGAGGCTTCGGAGCCTGAGAGGGAGGTTGAGGGGTCTGCAGCCGAGAAGGTCATTGATGTCGAGCCTGAAGTGGCGGCAGATGAAGTGATCATTACATCTGAGTCCAGGGTGGTGGCGGACGAGGCATTTGAGGCCGGCGACCTCGTGGTGACGGCGGATGAGGCGCTTGAGGCCGGCGACCTCGTGGTGACGGCGGATGAGCCGATGGAGACCGCGGAGCCCGCAGAAGTAGCGGGTGATATGGGTACGACTCTTGGGGAAGAGTTAGCCACTCTCTCCCAAGAGTCCGGCAACGCTCCAATCATTGCCCTCCCTGTGTACGATCTTCCGCCGTCTTCAGGTCTTGCGAGCACGACAACAGTCCCTATCGAGTCGGGTGATGAGGCCACGGGCGGTGGCCTTATGTCGATGGAGGAGGGAGCCGCCTCCGTTTCAGCCGGTAGCTCATCAGGTAAATCCCAAGTTGCTGTCTTTCTTTACTTTGGAATTCTTTCTGACAAATTTACCTTTTTCGTAACGCAGGTGCAGCCAGCGCCGATGCCCCACTGCTCGAGGGAGCACCTTCAACGACTGCCTTAGCGGTGGTCACCTCTCAACCTTCTCTCATACCATCGAAGATGTTGGAAGGTATGGGTTTGCAATTTATTAATCTTATCTTTTCAGACGTATAATTTGTGTACTAAAGTCATACTGTTATGTCTTTCAGGAGTGCTTTTTGACCATCTTTATCAGATGTTTCTCCCACACTTCTCCTTCTCATCCGAACTCGCTTCTTCCTCTGGTGGCGTTGGTGAGTATGATTTCCATTGATATCCTCCTTTTTGATTGATGGAATTACTTCTAAACCCTTTTTTCTCATCTCTACTGCAGTGCTACAGATTGAAGGAGGGGATAAAAGATCGGCTGCGCCACCGGTCCTTCCGGCCTTGCCACCTGCCTCAGCTGGTACGGCGACTATCACATCGATAACTCTCCCCATTTTATTTCTTGTACTGTTATCTGATCATATCTTGTTTCTTTTCAGCTGTCGTTCCGGTCTCGGCGCCCTTCGAGCCTCGCATTACAATGCCGGCGGGTCCTTATTTGAGACGTCCGTCTTCGAAAGGCGCCGCGAATAGTCTACGCATGTTGAGTGACTACGTCGAGGAACTCGACGTTGAAACTCCTACATCTGCTGCAGACTTCGCTACGGCGGTTAACCCGATGCTGGTGATACTCGCGAACTTTCATGACGAGGGTATCATCGCATCTTGGGTTAACCATTGCAGGGAGATCGAGGCTTGCCTGCATCAGTTGGAGTCACTGCGTCCCGCTCCCGAGACCTTGGTCGCCAGCAATCAAAGGGCAGCGTGGATTGAGCAGAGTGCTTCTTACTTCCGCTATCTCGAACAAGAAGTCATTTCAAGGCGTAAGGAGCGCGGTGAGACTTCGAGCAAGTCTGCCCAACTGCATGCTCGGGTGGAGGCCAATGCTGCACGGCTGAAGGTTGTCTTTGAGGGCCTTCTGCAATGTCTTTACGAAGGGTTATCATTGAGGCAACAGCTTGACGTTGTCGAGCGAGATGCACCCAGCCAAGAAGCAGCCCAGAAGGCGGCGGAGGAGCAACTTTCATCCTTCTTGCAGCAGCGAGCCCAGGTGGAAGCGAAAGTGGCCGCGGCAGCCACCCAGGAAGAGGCGCTGAAGGAAGTGCGAGAGCAGCTTGTGAATTTACTAAAGACACTTCCTCCTCAGTAGCTATCCCTCTTTGTATCGTTTGTACTTGTCGATAAAAAATGTGTATATACATTTTTTTTCTTTAATATAATGTATCATGTACCCAATCAAGTTTATGAATAAAAGATACACATTTTCCGTAATGTCTTGTGTCATTTCTCCGCCTTTTCTTTTCTTTATTATCAGCATACCACCTTAGTAACATAGTTGACGAATGATTAGAGCGAGTATCCTGACTACCTCAAGAGATAGCGATGGCTTAGGCCACAGGTTCAGATCTGCTGCCTAAGACTTTTCAACTCTATTAGCCGTGAGGGTCTCATAGAGATTTTTCTCCCTACGGATCGAAGGGATCTCGTAGGTGGTTTTTTTCTCCTTAGGAATCGTGAGGATTCCTAACTGTGGTTTTCTCTTATAAGTCGTAAGGATCCTATAAGAGAATTTTTCCCTCTTACGAGTCGAGGGGACCCGTAAGCGGTTGTTTCCCTCCTTATCGAAACTCGACTTTGGAGAGTGAGACCCGTGAATAGTATGCAAGAGACCGTTTTAGATTGACTTGCAGGGTCCTATTGTTCAGAAAGCAAGTTTTTTAATCCCTGCTGCCTGAGGCTTCATCTTGCAAGTTGAGACGAGTCGGGAATTTCCAGCGGAGACACTGGTTTCTCTGCGAGCCGACGCGAATCAGGAGGCTCTCGTCAAGGATTGTTTGTTTCCCTGCGTTGAGGAATTTGCTAGAGATTATTTGTTTCCCTAGCGCCAAGGATTATTTGTTTCCTTGGTGTTGAAACGAACCGAGAATTTCCCACGGAGACATTGGCTGCTCTGCGAGTCGATGCGCATCAGGAGGCTCTCGTCAAGGATTGTTTGTTTCCCTGAGTTGAGGAATTTGCTAGGGATTATTTGTTTCCCTAGCGCCAAGGATTATTTGTTTCCTTGGGGTTTGAAACGAGTCGAGAATTTCCCACGGAGGCACTGGTTGCTCTGCGAGTCGACGCGGATCAGGAGGCTCTCGTCAAGGAGTGTTTGTATCCGTGAGTTGAAGTGTTTGCTAGGGATTATTTGTTTCCCTAGCGCCAAAGATTATTTGTTTCCTTGGGGTTTGAAACGAGTCGAGAATTTCCCATAGAGGCACTGGTTGCTCTGCGAGTCGACGCGGATCAGGAGGCTCTCGTCAAGGAGTGTTTGTATCCGTGAGTTGAGGTGGTTGCTAGGGATTATTTGTTTCCCTAGCGCCAAGGATTATTTGTTTCCTTGGGGTTTGAAACGAGTCGAGAATTTCCCATGGAGGCATTGGTTGCTCTGCGAGTCGACGCAGATCAGGAGGCTTTCATCAAGAAGTGTTTGTATCCGTGAGTTGAGGTGTTTGCTAGGGATTATTTGTTTCCCTAGCGCCAAGGATTATTTGTTTCCTTGGGGTTTGAAACGAGTCAAGAATTTCCCACGGAGGCACTGGTTGCTCTGCGAGTCGACGCGGATCAGGAGGCTCTCGTCAAGGAGTGTTTGTATCCGTGAGTTGAGGTGTTTGCTAGGGATTATTTGTTTCCCTAGCGCCAAGGATTATTTGTTTCCTTGGGGTTTGAAATGAGTCGAGAATTTCCCATAGAGGCACTGGTTGCTCTGTGAGTCGACGCGGATCAGGAGGCTCTCGTCAAGGAGTGTTTGTATCCGTGAGTTGAGGTGTTTGCTAGGGATTATTTATTTCCCTAGCGCCAAGGATTATTTGTTTCCTTGGGGTTTGAAACGAGTCGAGAATTTCCCACGGAGGCACTGGTTGCTCTGCGAGTCGACGCGGATCAGGAGGCTCTCATCAAGAAGTGTTTGTATCCGTGAGTTGAGGTGTTTGCTAGGGATTATTTGTTTCCCTAGCGCCAAGGATTATTTGTTTCCTTGGGGTTTGAAACGAGTCAAGAATTTCCCACGGAGGCACTGGTTGCTCCGCGAGTCGACGCGGATCAGGAGGCTCTTGTCAAGGATTGTTTGTTTCCCTGAGTTGAGGTATTTGCCGAAGACATTGGTTTCTTCGGAGTTGAGATGAATCGTCGAGATCTGGCTTCGTTTTCTGGCGGAGCCTGTTGGGAAAGTATGGTTCCCTCTTGTTTGTTTATGCCCTTGGATTGTATACAGGGATCGATGTGATCTTAACTGTAGGGCCAAAGTTTTATCTTTTCTTTTTTTTTATTTCCGCGATGCTCTATCATTTCAGCTTTATATCGCGAAGGTCGCGATTGCCCAATCATTTCGGCTATTTTTCGCGGTGCCCAATCATTTCGGCTGTTTATTTTGTTTTCACTCGCTGCTTTTTATTGCGAGTTGCCCAATCATTTCGGCTATTTTGCATGCATACATTTTTACTTGCTGCTTTTTATTGCAAGCTGCCCCATCATTTCGGCTATTTCGTATGCATGTGCGGCCTACCGGCTTTTCACCGTAAACCTGAAATTAGACACCGATTTCGGTATCAGCACCGCTACAACTGGGGTATTGCCAGGAGCGAATCATCATCTGCCTCTGTCGATGTCGAACAAAGGTGGCTTAGCGACCAGGGTTAGGGTCCTGTCGGCTAAGGCTTTTGACTTCATGAGTCGTAAGGGTCTTACGAAATTATTTCTCCCTACAAGTCTTGAAGATCTTGTAGGTGTATTTTCTCCTTAGGAATCGTGAGGATTCCTAAGTGTTCGTTTCCTCTGTAAGTCGTAAGGATCCTACAGGAGGGTTTTCTCCTCATAAATCGAGAGGATTTACAAGGGTTGTTCATCATGCGAACATATCCCCAGTCACGGATGAGACTTGGTTAGGGAAATGTTTATTCACGCCCGTGGATTGTATACAAGGGCCAGTATTGGACCACTTGTAGGGAAATATCGAAAGTTGTGGGGGTTGCTTAAGCACAGGTTTAGGTCTCTGTAACTTAAGACTTTCAAATCTTATGAGCCGTGAGGGTTTCATAAGAGAATTCTCCTTACGAGTCGTGAGGATCTCGCAAGTATATTTTCTCCTTAGGAATCGTGGGGATCCCAAAGTGTGTTGTTCCCTTGTGAGTCGTAAGGATCTCACTCGGGTGGTTTCTCCTTACAAGGTCAAGAGGACCCTATAAGTGTCTTTTAACGAGGTTGCGCCCTTTCGGGTTTTCACAAAAACTCGCCGGTAGTCCTGCTGTTTTTACTCACGGAGCCTTTTCAGGTTTTCATCCGTGCCCATTTTGCTTATGGACTTACCCTCTTTTTTTTTATTTACTTTTTTTTTACGAGGTCGCGCCCTTTCGGGTTTTCACGAACACTCGCCGGTAGCCCTGCTGTTTTTACTCACGGAGCCCTTTCGGGTTTTCATCCGTGCCCTTTTTGCTTATGGACATACCGTTTTTATTTATTATATTTTTCTTCTCTTTTTTTTTGTCAGCTTACGGATGCTGCGATATTAGTTTAAGGACGTTTCGTTCCGCTATTGAGAAGGCAGGCTACTGCTTATGCAGCTTGAACTTAGGAAGATAGCGAGCGGACATAGTCGTCGTCATCTATCTTTGACCTAGGCTGTGGCTCATTAAGCGTAATATTTCTTTAGGAATCTACCGTTTATCGGCCTGAAAGGCCTTTCACCGTGCATATCCATGAGTAGATAGGCTCCACCCTGGTAGACCTTGTCTATGATGTATGGGCCTTCCTAGTTCGGCTCAAATTTTCCCCGCTTGGAGCAATTGGGGATCATAGGCCTTTTGACCACTAGCACAAGTTCGCCTTGGCGGAATGTCCTCGGTCGAGTTAATCTTTCATATGAGCGCGTCATCTTTGCTTTATAAGCTTCCAGATTTTGTTGCGCTATGAGCCGGGTTTCATCAAGGACGTCAAGCTCCTCAAGCCGAAGGTGAGCATTTTCTTCGTCCGTCGGTTCGTAGTGGACTGCCACTCGTAGAGAGGGTAACTCTACCTCGAGGGGGGGTACTGCTTCCGTCCCAAATACCAACGCGTACGGTGTTGTGTTCGTGGCCGTCTTGAACGTAGTTCGATACGCCCAAAGAGCCTCTTGCAGTCTCTCGTGCCAGTCTTTCTTATTTCGGGACACCGTCTTTTTCATGATCTTCGTCAGGGTCTTGTTGAAGGCCTCGGCTAGACCATTAGCTCGCGGATTATAAACCGAGGAATATCTCCAGTCTATGTTATACTGTTGTGCGAAGCGACCGATCTTGTGGCTTCTGTAGGCTGGCCCGTTATCGGAGATGATCCTTCGCGGAGTTCCAAACCGATATATGACGTGCGTCTTGAAGAAATGGAGGATATTCTCCGTCTTCACTTCTCTCAACGGCACTGCTTCTGCCCATTTGGAGAAGTAGTCAGTCGTCCCCAGAATGAAACGATGTCCCTTGGACGATGCTGGTTCGATGGGGCCGACTATGTCAGTTCCCCACATTTCGAACGGCCAGCTAGCTACCGTCGGGTGTAGTGGATTTGGATGCTGATGGATAAAATCCCCATGAATTTGACATGAGTGGCAATGCTTCGCATATTCGAGGCAGTCCTGAATCATCGTGGGCCAGTAGTGACCCATCCGCTTGATCTTCAACTTCATCTTTGGGCCCGCTTGATGAGAACCACAGATTCCGTCATGAACTTCCTGAACGACTCTTTTCGCTTCGTCGGGTCCCAAGCATCTCAGCCACAGAGAATCGAATGACCTCTTGTATAGAGTATCATCAACGAAGGCGAAAGACAGAGCTCGTTTCATGAGCTGATGTCTTGTGGACGCTTCTTCAGGCGTTCGGTGGGACTTAAAGTAGTCTATGAAGACTTCCCTCCAATCCTCGGCCTTTTCCCGGTCTTTTATTTGCAGAGCCATTTGCTCAGTCGCTCTCTTTTCTTCGGATGATTCCGGAGATATTTCCACTGGGGCAAGCACCCGACGGCTTTGTACCACGATTCTTATGTCATCGAGGTTCTCATCAGCCAGTTCTTTAGCGAGCTTGGCCAATGCGTCCGCTTTGCTGTTTTCTGCGCGCGGTATGTTTCTCAAAGTATAGGAAGGGATTTGGGTCAACAGTTGCTGCACCTTTTCGCCGTACTTCACCAACTCTGGTTTGCACGTTTGGTAGTCACCATTTACTTGACTGATGACCAGCTGGGAGTCTCCATATATAAGGAGGTCTTCAATTCCCATGTCGATAGCGATCTCGAGGCCTGCTATCAAAGCTTCGTATTCGGCTTCATTATTCGTCCTCGGCTCTGTTAAGGAGAAGGCGAAGTGCATAATCCCTCCTTGTGGAGTTACGAAGATGAGGCTTACTCCCGATTTGATTATAGGGGTACTTTGTTTGCGCTTTTTCATGGAAGATGCTCCGTCAAAATAAAGCTCCCATCGGGTGTCGTTCCCATCGATAGCGTCAAACGCATGTTCGTCTGGAAGATCGCAATTTAAAGGAGAATCGGCGGGTATCGGATGCTCAGCAAGGAAGCCGGCGATAGCCTGGCCTTTGACTGCCTTGAGGGGTTGATACGTTATCGAGAACTCCATCAAGAGCAGAGCTCATTTAGCGAGTCGACCTGTCAATATAGCCTTCGACATCAAATATTTAAGAGGGTCGACCTTCGAAATGAGACGGACCTCATGCGCCAGTGCATAGTGCCTGAGCTTTGTTATCGCGAAGATCAACGCCAGGCAGTGTTTTTCAATGGGAGAGTAGTTGCTTTCTGCCCCCAGAAGAACTCGACTCAAGTAATAGAGAGCTCTTTCTTTTTCTTGGTCATTCTCTTGCGCCCATAATGTGCCTAAGGAACCTTCGAGGGCGGTTGTATAAAGAATGAGAGGTTTTCCCTTAACCGGAGCAGCCAACACTGGCGGGTTCTGCAGGTACTGTTTAATTTCGTCCAGCGCGCCCTGGCATTTTTGATCCCAGACGAATGGAGTTCCCTTCTTCATCAGGTGACTGTAAGAGCGGCACTTGCCAGAGAGGTTGGCTATAAATCGCCGAATATATGCGAGCTTTCCTTGGAGAGACCGCAACTGTTTGAGAGTCCTTGGCGGAGGCATTTCCATGATCACTTTGATCTTGGACGGATCTATTTCGATACCCCGGTGTCGGACGATGAATCCCAGGAATTTGCCTGAGGAAACTCCGAATGCACACTTGAGAGGGTTCATCTTCAAGTTGTATTGTCGAAGGCATTGAAATACAGTCTTTAGATGCTCGAGATGTTCCTCGTATGATTTGCTCTTAACCACAAGGTCGTCGATATAGCATTCGACGATTTCATGTATAAGGTCATCGAAGATCTTCGTCATGGCCCTTTGGTAAGTGGCACCGGCGTTCTTTAACCCGAAGGGCATCACTTTATAACAGAATATTCCCAAAGGGGTCCGGAAAGCGGTATGCTTCTGGTCTTCAGGATGCATCTTTATCTGATTATACCCTGATGAGCCGTCCATGAAGGAGAAAACCTCATGAGTGGACGTATTGTCTATCATCAATTCGGTGACTGGCACCGGGAAATCATCCTTCGGGCAGGCTTTGTTGAGATCCCGAAAGTCCACGCATATGCGCACCGTCCCATTTTTCTTCATCACCGGGACGATGTTGGCGATCCATTCAGGGTATTGAACTTCCTGGATAAAGCCAGAGTCGATTAGCTTCTTGACCTCGGCGTTGATGCTCATCTCAAGCTCGAGCCGCATTCTTCTTGGCGCCTGTTTGACCGGCTTGACGTCTGGGGATATCGCCAATTTGTGCACAGCAACTTCTGGATCTAGTCCCGGCATTTCGGAATAGTTCCATGCGAAGCAATCTTTATGCTGTACAAGGACGTCTTTTAACGCAGCCACCCTTTCTTCGGATAACAGCTCGCTGACAAATGTCGGTCGCGGGTGGTTTAGCGTCCCCAACTCAATTTTCTTGAGGTTATCCGCGGTAGTATGTATTCCATCTTCCATTTCTTTCGGAGCTGGCGGAAATTCTGAGACCACCCTATCGTTGCTGTTTTCGAAGCACCAGGGAAGGCTATCCATGTTCTCAGGCTCTTCTTTTACTATTGTTATCATGCGACAAGTGCGAATCCTCTTCCAATCCCAATGTGGAGTTGGTTCTGTTCTTGCGGCTTTGGGTTCATGCTTCTGTGGCGGCGCTACCCTCCAGTTGTTAGACAGAGCGAACTTGCCAAGCTGAGACTGATCTTCGACCCAATTCTTGAAGGTGAAGCTGTCTTCGAGAGGATGCCCTATTACTCGATGGTAAGAGCAATAATTTGGGTCAGAGGCTTCGCCTGCTTGTTCGGGGTGCTTGGACTCCGGCAGTGTAAGCATATGATGTTTTAGAGCAAGCTCAAGTATCTTCTTCGTCTTGTCCTGAGGAAATGAGTACGCTCGACCCATTTTCTTCATGAGGGATAGATCAATAACGCTCGACTCCCGCTCGCATGGCTTCTTAGCCCCGCTTTGTTGCTGTTGAGCGCCTTTTTGGGTTTTCGACTTGTTTCTGCTTCTGCGTCGAGCCTTCTTCATAACAGGTTGACACGGAGTGACACTTTCATTTTTGATGGCCTGTTGAAGGAGGCGTTGCGTTTTGGCTCTTTCGTAGATGGCCATTTCGCGATTGTGATCATCTCGGACCTTTTGACCAGCTTCCCTTATAAGCCTGTCCATTTGTTCTTCAAACGACGGACCGGGCACTTTTGCATCAGGAACTTTTACTGGTTCAGGATTAGTGTCCTCCCGTTGCGCATCTGCTTCTTCATTGAAGTCATGCACGATGTAACAGTTGCGGAGCAGCTCTCGTTTCTTGGGGCGAATGTATCCGAGCCCGATCATTTCCATCCTCCCATTAGGCAGCTTGCGTTGAGTCCCAGGAACGTTCCAGACCCTGTCATAGAATTTGGCCTTTCTAACGGTCTGTTTGAAGGGTATCCCTTGGCGCTTCAACAGCTTCTTCAAGCATTCTGTATAATAACTGGGTAGACGGATGGGTTGAAGTCTGTCCAGCGTAGGATTTGCCCCGTGCCAGATTTCTTTCTCCACTTTGTTTTCTTCAGAGCGGTAGAATAGAATTGCCTTCTCGCCTGGGAGGGATATAGAACGTTTGCAGCTCTTCTACATTGTAAATATCGAGTGCATCCAGTTCTTTATGGTGTTTAAGCGGTACCATAGCGACTTGTAGACTTTGCTCTCCGTCAGCGGAAGCCCGTATTGAAGGTCGAGCAGAGAATACAGCATGGACCTCATCATCCGAATCACTACCAAAAATCAACGCAGGAGCGGATGGTCCCGGCTTGGTGTATTGGAGAGGACCCGAATAAACTATCTCCTCTTCCTCCTCGGTATCACTGCCGAAAACAGGGATGGTAGCGTTAGTTTTATTCTCCGACTTGCGACACCTTTCCGTGTCTTCAAAATCCGGCAAGAAGTATTTGGCATCTTCATATTTGCGAACTTCGTTCACGGAAAACGGATTCAATTCTCCCGTCACGGTATACTCGAGACCATCCCTAAAATATTTCATACACTGATGCTGTGTAGAAGGGATGATGTTGTACTCATGTAACCATGGTCGGCCGAGCAGAGCGTTGTAGCATGTCTTGGCATCTATGACGTGGAATTTAATGTCCGTGACGAGCAGTCTGAAGCGTAGCGTCAGTATCACAAATCCAAGAGTCTTTGATGATTGGGAGTCGAACCCGGAGATGGTGATCTTGTTTCGAGCGAGGTGTTGAAAGCTCATGCAAATTTCTTTTAAAACCCGCACATTGAGTAGGTTGACAGACGACCCGTTATCGATCAGGATTTTGCCTATCTTTATATCATGGCAGTATCCTGAGACATAGAGGGGGCGATTGTGTTCGCGCGTCCCAAAGAGAAGGACTTCATCGCCAAAAGTGACATCGGCCGTGTGCACTTCTTCCAGTTCATCCTTCATCTTTTCTTCGGCCAAGAAAGCCTGGAACTGCTCCGGGTCCTGTAGTGCCTTAATTAATGAATCTTTTGCCTCCTTTGATAGCAAAAGGGCGTCAAGAATGCTGAGCTATGAAGGTAGCTTCCTCAGATGCACTAAGACGTTGTAATCCACCTTATTTCTTTTCGGAGGGTCGTTGGCGCTTAGCTCCTCCACAACTTGGTCATCTAAGATGATATCTTCAGGGACCTTCTCTTTTCCCTTATCTTTTTTATTTGAGGGTCCGAGATTCTTTTCGGGCAGCGTGCGGTTACGTAGCCGGATATTTTCGCAAACCTTCGGCTCTTTTTCTTTTCCTGAAGTGGATTCTTTAAATAGGGGGCCAAGCTCCAGCTCCTCATCAGAATCTCTCCCGAACGTGAGCACTTATGATCTCCCGGTGTTGACCATGTGACAATTGCCGGTGGTTCTGTTAAGCCCTTCGGTCGTATCGTCCCGTTCTCGGCGAGTCTTGCGCTTTTCCCGCTTAAAATGCTGCCGGCGAGCAACATATCCTTGCCACCATCTATCGAAAGCATTGCACTCTTCAGTGGGGTGTGAAATCTTCCGATGATACAAGCAATAGGAAGGGTGCATTTCCGCTTCACCAGTAATTTTTCCTTCGGAGGATGGTAGCTTCATGCCCATTGATATGGCCTTAGCAAACCTTTTCCTCATCTTGAATTTACTTTTGTCCGCAGTGGGTGTACTTTGCTCCAGCGGGAGTATCTCAATTCTTTCGTCAAGGCGCTGGCGTTTGGCCCTTTCGAATATAACCTCCTCGCGCTCCCGATCAGCTTTGCTTTTTAAGAGAGCTTCATTGAGGAATGCATCGATTACTTCATCCGATGGCTCTAGAATTTTTGGTTCGGGATCTGCCCCCAGCGTTTCAGTACAAGAAGTCTCCTCATCGTCTATGAACGAGTGGGAAATCACATGACAGCTCGCCACGCATTCCTCAGAATCATCAGATGAACTTTCTCCCTCATCTTCCTCTTGAAAGACGTGATTGAGGAATTCTTGGAATGTAATGGGAGTCCGTGCCTTCTGGTTGTATTCCTCCAGCGCGTCAATTTGTTTTTGCAAGTCCGTACGCTTGTCGCCAGGCTTCACGGGCTTCTTTGACTTCTTTTTCTTCTTCTTTGAAGATTTCGACGGCTGGTTATGAATGCTTGGGCCACCTCCATCAATCTTTTGAGTTGGACGAGGCTTCAACATCCCTTCAATGATCTGCGGCTCCAACGGGTTCTTCCACTTGATCGCTGGGCATGTCTGAAGATCGTTTAGCATCCTCTTTGTCTTGGTTGATAATACAACTTCCCAAGGAGCTTCTTCAACGACGGAACATGTTGCCCCCGGCGTATTCGTCCCCTTAGATGTGTGAGGCTGCGGGGGATTCACCTTCCATTTGTCAAACAATGCGAACTTGCCTTGTCGGTACTGGTTTTCAAGCCAATTTTTGAAAACGTAGCAATCTTCGATCGGATGGCCCAGTACTCGATGATAAGGACAGTAGTTGGGCTCGCTGACATCACTTAGTTGCAACGGACGTTTTGGATCCGGCAGATTTATGAGTCGGTTGCGCAATGCCAGCTCGAATAACCTTCTCGTCTTATCTCGGGGAAAGGAGTAAGAACGTCCTAGCCTCTCCTCAAGGGCCACGTATGGACGCGTATTATTTTGACGAACAACCGGCTTCGAGTCGCTCGGTTGTTGTTGAGTATTAGCGACAATGATCGCTTTTCCCTTCCCTTTGTCATTTCGGGAGTCCGGCTTTGGAAGAGGGGGTTTATGGCCCTTCTGATCCATTTGCGCTAGCTTGTCAATCAAGGCCTGGAAGGTAGTTGTCTTGAAAAACATCATAAATTGCGAGATGGTTGCTGCGGATCAAGGGTTCCCACAAACATACCCACCGCGGGAGCTTCTTCAATGCGCTGCTCGCACTTTGACCATAAATTACGCCACCGTATAGTATATTGGATCCATGTCTCGCCTGGCTTTACCCTGGCGTTAATCAGTGCCGTCATCGGGGTACGTTCACTGGCGATCGCAAAACGTTGAGTAAACAACAGCTCCATCTCCGCGAAGGTCTTGATCGAGTCATTCGGGAGCTCAGAGTACTACTCGAACGCCGTATCTGATAAACTTCCAACAAATTGGCGAAGCAACAGCTTGTCGTCACCGCCGGTGTTGCCGCAGAGTGCCCTGAACTGGGCAACATGCTGGTGGGGATTGCCAGTCCCCTTGTAGAATGGAACTTAGGAATTGTGTAACCGGGCGGGTACTTGATTTGATCGTACCAACTTGGATATGGACGCCCTGTTCGTACGACCTGGCCAGCTGCTTCAGTCGCATGGTGAACCCGTATTTGCTGGGCTATGTACTCGTCCAAATCAGCTTTAGAGATTGTCTCTTCTTTAGCTGCTGACAGAGCTGGCGGAGGATTCGACGTCTCTCCCTTATCGTCTTCAGGGATGATCGGGGGATCTTCGGCCGGAGGATCTTGTTGTATCATCATCCCTATCATGTCTTGGAAGAGGAGGCCCATACGCTGTATGTTGGCTGCTTGTTCAGCAGCCTCTTTGTCCTTCTTCTCCAATATTCGACGAAGGAATTCGGCGTCGGTTTCTTCCTCCTGGCGTTCATCCGAGGACGTTTCAGGGTTTTCTTTTGGCCCTGTAAGTGCGGCCATAGCGTTCATCATCTCTTGGAGCTTCTGCTGCTGCTCCTGCGCCTTGGTCACTGATCGCGTAAGCGGTCGATGACCCGTAGATATGCGACTGTCCTCTTTACCAGATGCCACATAGACGGTATGAACTACAATGTCCCCTGACTTAGGGTGTTTGGGTTCACCGCCTTTGATATTTGTCATCGGCGTCGGCACTTTCTCCGGCCTTCTACTTTTATGGGCCGTAGAAGTTGAGGGGGCCGTTGCTTTGGGCACCCAGGCAGCCGTCGCCTTTCGTTGCTTGACCAGGGGATTTTCTTCCTGCCGACCTTTCGACTTCTTGTGCTGGCGAGAGAAGTTAGGATCAATAACAAATTCTCGGACTCGTCGCCATGTCTTGTAGATCCTGGAGGACAGCGACTGAAGAGGCTGCTCCGGCCTTTCTGTTTCCACTGCAGTCTCTACCGGTGGAGGAGATCTTCTGAGCACCGCAGTTGGTGAGTTCCTGCGTACCCTATTCAGCAGCTCAAAGCTGTTCCCGGTTGGAACAGCAGCATTGACTTTCACCGTTGGAGCTGGTGAAGTTATCCCAGAAGGGGAGTTGCCCCTAGTCTTCCTTATTCGGCGCCAGTAGCGTCGTCGGGCGCGACGAGTCGTCGGTATTGGTTCAGAGACAGAAACAGCCTCTTCTTGTCCCCTGTTCAGGTATGGGGTTGTTGCCGGTGTCAGCCTATTGAAGACTGATGTATTTTGATCAGCAGGAGCAGGAGTGGGGGTTGGGACGGTCAATCTTGTAAAGACCGATCTCTTAGCAGGAGAAGCCGTCTTGACGACTTCAGGAGCAGGTTTGGCTATTCTTTTTGGAATAACCTTTTCTGGGACTGCAAGCTTCATTGCGGGTCCGCGAGAGTTTTGGTCCAATCTGGAGAAGACCGAGGCACCGGTGTTGGGCGACCCGTTGAGAGGGGCCGCAGTAACTGAAAGTCGATCGAAGACCGACTTCTTAGGAGCATCTTGTACGGGTACAGGGGTGCTGAAGCTTGTTGGTGGAAGCATAGTTCCGAAAAACAGCCCCGTGGTGGCTTGAGTAATCTGCTCCACGGGCATGGTGAACAGAGAGGCCGCTTGGGGCCCGTAGGTTATGCCCCCAGTTGAGGCCGGACGCGAGTTGCAGTTGCAGTTGGAGCACTTCAAACAAGTTGAGGCCATCGATGCTTGATTCCTCTTCTGCACCAAGCGAGAGACCAAATCTTAGTAAACTTGAAATCCAAAGGCAACCGTTAACAAACCGCGATTGGTTCGCGAAGACGACACACGAAGTGTGGAGTGGAAAGAGGAAGAGGTCCCACCGGGCGTGGCAGAATCTGTTCCCCTCCGAATGGCGGCCGACGACGACGTGGACGTCTTGCCTGAGATTCGGGGCAGATGCTATATGGTTTTATCCGTCCACCTCTCCGAAGATGCCAAGTTGATTTATGACACCGTGTATCGGAGGTTTGGACGGATGCGGCCGATATAGCAGAATTCATCAGATTCCCCCTCGCTCGAGGGGTTTTTGATTGTGGGGACGCTCTTCCCTGCAGGCGCAAGCCCCTGCAGTTAATTACGCTACCGCATCGCGGTAACAACTTTCTCCTTCTCCAGAATTTCACTTCGTGTCGTGGGTGTTTGTTTTGTTTATGGTTGCCCGTGGATTGTATACGGAGACTGAGTAATGCCGTCGCTCGTAGGACGTGGATTAGTCCAAATCCGTATTTACTAAGATTTGGGTTTGGTGTTTTTAGTTTAAGGATACGTTAGCCGTATTGAGGCTAAGATCAACTTAAACGTTCGTTAAGGATACGTTAGTCCTGTTTGAGACTAAGATCAACTTAACGTGGTGATCTATTTATTATATGGCCATCAGGACTCGTCACTTCTCTGACGTCGTTGAAGAATTACAACGATAGGTGTCAGATGAGTTCAGAGATGTACCCTTGAACCAAAGTTGATTTGGAGTTTTATAGTCCATTTGAATGTTTAAGGATACGTTAGCCGTGTTTGGGGCTAAGATCAACTTAAACGGGACCGTTTAGATCCGGCAAAAGAGCATTTGGAGGCTCTATTGTTCCAGTTTAGGGACGTGGTGGTCCAATATTAGTTTAGGGACGTTTTGGTCCAATATTCCCATTTTGGGATGAATATTAGTTTAAGGACGTTTCGGTCCGATATTAGTTTAGGGACGTTTCGGTCCATTGCCAGTTTAAGGACGTGGTGGTCCATTATTAGTTTAAGGACGTTTCGGTCTATCGCCAGTTTAGAGACGTGGTGGTCCATTATTAGTTTAAGGACGTTTCGGTCCAATATTCCCATTTTGGGATGAATATTAGTTTAAGGACGTTTCGATCCGATATTAGTTTAAGGACGTTTCGGTCCACGAGTTTGAGGACCCTGCAGTCCATATTCATATGTGGTCGTCGGGACCCGTCACCTCTCTGACGTCGTTAAAGGATTACAACGATGGGTGTCAGAGGAGTTCGGAGATGTACCCTAGAACCGGTCGTAAATTGATTTAGGGAGCAGCCGTGCTCAATCAATTTAATTTAAGGACTTACGGCCACGATTGGGCTAAGTCCAATTGAAGATGTTCAGCATTTTATCTGCTTTTGCATTGCATTTCTTTTTATTTTTATTTGGGCTCTACCTATAAAGGATGCAGAGCATCAATTTGTCTTGGGCTCTGCCCATTTATAAATGATGCGCAGCATCAATTTTACTTGGGCTCTGCCCTTTATTGCTTTGCAATTTAATTTGGCCTGTTAGGTCTTTTTGACTTGGGCTTGGCCCATTTTTAAATAATGCATTGCATTTCAGGCGCTTTGCGCCAATCAAAGAGCGCAAGCGCTTGTGGTGACGACACGTGACATGCAAGCGCAGTGCGCTGCGCTTGCGCTGCTGACACGTGGCGTGCTCTGGTGAGTTGCGCCAACTTCAGAGAGCAAAGTTCTATTTCAAAAGCGCATAGCGCAAATGGTTCAGACGCTGACACGTGGCGCTCTCCCAAGAGCGCAACAGCGCAGTTTGCAAGTGCAAAGCACTCTAATTTGAGAATCCTTTAGATTCAAAAACCAAAGGTTCATAAAAGAAGTGCAAAGTACTGTTTGCTTTCTTGATCTAATTTAGATCAAAGAAAACAAGTTTCTCTTGTTTTTCTTATCTCAGAGAACCAAAGGTTCATAAAAAGTGCAAAGCACTATATTTTTTTTTATATTCAAGATCATTGATCTTGTTTTTAGATCCATGATCTGTTCATAAGAGAATTTTCTCTTTTTTCTAAAGGCTTTTTACCTTTTTTGTTCTTGAGGAGTTCTTCAGAGTTCTCTCTGTTTAATTTCTCTCAAAAATGTTGATGCTCTTGAATTGAGGTCTAGGGTCCTTTTTATAGTGCTCATAAATTAGTTAAATTTGTTAAAGAGATCTTTCTCTGAGTGATTCGGGGAATTTTCCCCACCGTTGGATGTTTGATCCGAGGGCTTCTGTTTTACAGAAGAAAATCTTCTTGTTTTGAAAAAAACAGAAAGATTTCTTTGAAATCTTAATTCTGTTTGGCGCAAACGCCACAGCGCGTGACACGTGTCAAGCAGCGCATCTGCGCTGACACGTGTCGCGCAGCGCAACTGCGCTAGCGCATCGGCGCTGACACGTGTCGCGCAGCGCAGTGCTTGCGCAACTGAAGTGTTGCTTCCTTTAATTTTGTTTAAAATAGAGCTTTGCTCTGATTGGGCGCGCCTTCTTGGGCGCTGTGCTGACGTATCAGCGCCTGACATGTGGCGCGTTGCGCCCGACATTTGAAGCGTTGCTTCAAAATTTGAATTTTGAATTTCAACAAAGTTTTGCTCTGATTGGGGAAACAGCTCGCGGTACAGCAAAATCTGGAGATATACCGAGCCCAAATGTCATGGGCCTATGATAAGATGACTCGACTCCGCGCTTTCAAGAAAGGCGAATTGGTGTTGGTCCTCAAAAGACCGATCATCCCCAATCGACATGCCACGGGAAAATTTCAGCCAAACTGAGAAGGACCATACGTCATCGAGAAAGAGTTCGACGGAGGATCCTATCAACTAATAAGTGCCAAGGGAGAAAGGCCCATGCCACCCATCAATGGCCGATATCTCAAGAAATACTACCCGTGAATGCTCCAAGTCGTAGGCGAATTGAGCTCACCAGCCCTACGGTCTAGATCATACATCCTGTAAAACCGTATACAATCCACGGGCGTAAACGACCCCTATCTCTCCCAAGTCCTGCCGGTGAGACTACTTTTAAAGTCCCACCAGCGTAAAAAAAAATGGTATGTCCACAAGCAAAACGGGCACGGATGAAAACCCGAAAGGGCTCTGTGAGTAAAAACAGCAGCCGGCGAGTTTGTGAAAACCCGAAAAGGCGCAAACTCATGAAAAGAGATAAAATACACTCGCAAAGTTCTCTCGACCTTGTGAGGAGAGAATCCCTGCGTGAGATCCTTACGACTCACAAAGGAGCAACACACTTAGGGATCCCTACGATTCCTAAGGAGAACATACACCTGCGAGATCCTCTCGACTCGTAGGGAGAAAACGCTTTTATGAGACCCTTACGGCTCATAAAATTGAAAGCCTTAGGTGATAGAGATCTAAACCTGTCTCCTGAGCCATCGCTCCCCAACGGGTAACGGCAAATGATGAGTCGCTCCTGGCATTTCACTTCAGTGTTAGCGGTGCTGATGCCGACCAAAAACCCAAATCCCAAGTTTCCCAACGACAAATGATGAGTCGCTCCTGGCATTGCTTCAGTGTTAGCGGTGCTGATGTCGACCCAAAAACTAAATCCCATGTCCTCCCGGTGCAAATGATGAGTTGCTCCTAGCATTATTCCAGTGTAGCAATGCTGATGCCAAACAAGATCCAAATTCCAAATCCCCAAACGGAGAATGATGAGTCGCTCCTGGTACCATATTCCAGTGCAGCGATGCAGACGCCAACCAAAATCCAATTTCTCAAAATTCTCCCAGCCCTACGGTTGGTCCCTAAACTGGCTACCGTATACAATCCACGGGCTCAAATAATTCTCATCATACCTATGCCCCATTGCAATCACTCGACCAACGGCCGGTCTCCGCCCTTAGAATTATGCTCCCTTTGGGAAGACCCACTCATGCGTCCTCACGATGCATGGGGAGAACAAACCTTACGGGATCCTCACGACTCGTAAGAAAACACATTCGTGGGATCCTTACGACTCACAAAGGAAAAACACACTTAGGAGTCCTCACGACTCCTAAGGAGAAAGTACACCTACGAGATCCTTTCGACTCGTAGGGAGAAAATGCTTTTATGGGATCCTTACGGCTCATAAAATTGAAAAGCCTTAGGTGATAGGGACCTAAACTTGTTTCCCAAGCCATCGCTCCCCAACAGGAAAAGGGCAAATGGTGAATTGCTCCTGGCACATGTGCTTCAGTGTTAGCAACGTTGATGCCTACCCTAACCCAAAAATACCAAACTCCAATCCAATAGACCCCTAAGTCTTTAAACTGGGAACAGATAACCCCTAAGTCGTTAAACTGGGAACAAGGGAAATTCCCTCATGGCAAATGATGATTCACTCCTGGTGCCATATTCCAGCGTAGTAATGCTGATGTCAACCCAAATTACAATCAGCAAGTCAACATCAACCTCGACACCGCAGAAAGCGGAGCAAGTCAAATCAAATCCCGACCGTCCAAGTCGCTAAAAGGGCAGCACCGACCGTCCAAGTCGCTAAAAAGGCAGAGCCGACCGTCCAAGTCGCTAAAAGGGCAGCACTGACCGTACAAGTCGCTAAAAGGGTAGCGCCGACCGTCCAAGTCGCAAAAAGGGCAGAGCCGACCGTCTAAGTCGCTAAAAGGGCAGAGCCGACCGTCCACGTCTCTAAAAGGGCAGAATCGACCGTCCAAGTCATGAAAATAGCAGTATCGACCGTCCAAGTCGCAAAAAGGGCAGCATCGACCGTCCAAGTCGCAAAAAGGGCAACACCGACCGTCCAAGTCGCTAAAAGGGCAGCACCGACCGTCCAAGTCGCTAAAAGGGCAGAGCCGATTGTCCACGGTGCTAAAAGGGCAGAATCGACCGTCCACGTCGTGAAAATGGCAGCACCGACCATCCAAGTTGCTAAAAGGGCAGCACCGACCTTCCAAGTCGTTAAAAGGGCAGAGCCGATCGTCCAAGTCGCTAAAAGGGCAGAGCCGATCGTCCACGTCGCTAAAAGGACAGAACCGACCGTCCACGTCGCTAAAAGGGCAGCACCGACCGTCCACGTCGCAAAAAGGGCAGCACCAACCGTCCAAGTCGCTAAAATGGCAGAACCGACTGCCCAAGTCTCTAAAAGGGCAGCACCGACCGTCCATGTCGCAAAAAGGGCAGCACCGACCGTCCAAGTCGCTAAAATGGAAGAACCGACTGTCCAAGTCGCTAAAAGAGCAGCATCGACCATCCAAGCCGCTAAAAGGGCAGCATCGACCGTCCATGTCGTAAAAAGGGCAGTGCCAGCTTCCCAAAAAGCGGGAACCGAATCAAGTCGCCTCCACGTAAAAGAAGATCCATCAATTTCATGCACACGACCCATATATGTGGAGTGCATTTATTGATGGGGGCAATTTGTTGGGGTAAAAATTTACACCCCGGTTGACCAAGTCAAAATCAAAGTCAACCCCAAACCAAGTAGGCTCAAGTCCAGGTCCAATGCCCGGGTCGAGCCCGAACATGAAGCGGCCGGCCTCCCCCCCATGCCAAAATAAAAATTTTGTAATAAATAATTTTATTGTATTTTCTTTTTTTATTTTTTTTGAATAAATGCAAGAAAAATGGGCATAAAGCCAAATTTTTGTTAAGCCTATGGCTTATGTGTAAAAAGAAATAGCACATGAGGCATGGGATGGGAAAAATGCCATTTTTGCAAAGCTCAAGGGGCTATATGTAAAGTGTATAGCCTATAAAGCCAAAGATAATGAAAATATCTCAACAACTTTTTTTCTCTCTCAAAAAAGAATCAAGATCTGTGATTTTCTCATTTCTCAAGGTTCTAAACCATCTTCCCCCTTTTCAATTAAATCAAGAGTTTTACTCTTCCTTTTCAAAAACTAAATAGTTTTTCACCACAAAACCTACAAAAGGGAACTTAAATCTGCCATCAGAACTTAAAAATAAGAGATTTTTAAAATCTCATACTTTTTGTTCTTCATGATCCGGCCAAAAGAGGAAGAAGAAGGAGACCCATCTTCAGAAACCCCACTTTGGGGAAGATCCAGGGCTCAAGGGGAGAAGCCCCTTCGTCAGCTTCAAAATATCCTAGGAGTTTAACTCCTCACTCACACACACACACACACACACACAAAATAATAAGTGTTCCTTTCTGGGAGTACAACTCCCGTTGCAGGGACCAAGTCCCTTTTGCCTCCCAAGCGCCCCGAGCGCCAGCGCTCTTGCGCTCGAAGCGCTAGCGCCCGAGCGCCCACGTGCCTGGCACGTGGGGCGCTAGCGCCTAAAGCACTAGCGTCCGAGCGCCCACGTGCCTGGCACGTGAGGCGCTAGCGCCCGAGCGCTTTCTTCCACGCATCCTTTGAATGCCCTTTTCCCTTATGTGTGTGTGTATGTGTGTGTGTGTGTGTATACATATACAAACATACACACATACTCCACGACACTGTCCCTGTTAGAAAAAAATTTTAACAGGGTGCTGCCCCGCACCCTTCAAGGGAGCTGCTAGCCCCCTTGACCCCCAGCCCGCTATCCGGGTAGCGGGACCCCCGTAAAAACTCTGCGGGGCTCCCGATATATCCAAAAATCCCTTCAAAACATAACACTGCACATTGAGTTCGCATGGCCTGTTTAACCCGTCAATCGGAGGTTTTCTCACTCCAAAGGCGGGGGGTAATTAACGGCAGCTTAGTCCGCGGCTGCCGGAGATTTAGATCCCCACAATCAATAAACCCCAGCCCACCCTAGGCAGGGGGAATCTGTAATGCGCCTGACGAGCACGCGCACATTCCCATCTCAATGGGGTGACGAAAAACACCCTACAGGGAGAATGAATTGTTATATTTTATTTCATCATCATGTTGCCTTATATAGGCTTACACATTTACATATAGTCTCTTAGGCTTTACAAAATGGCATTTTGCCCATCCCATGTCTCATGTGCTCATTCCTTTTGCACATGAGCCATGAGCTTTACAAAAATTTGGCTTTATGCCCATTTTTCTTACAATCATGCATAAAAAATTACATCAAAATTATTTATTGCATGGTTTCATTTTGGCATGGGGGAGGCCGGCCGCGGGGCTCAACTTGGGCATGGGCCTACTTGATCTGGGTTGGGCCCGCTTACTTGGGGTTGACTTTGACTTTGACTTGGTTAACCGGGGTGTAATTTTTTACCCCAACAATTGGTAATTGGTACATGTATATATTTGTTATACTAACGTAGTTGTTTGTAGCTTGATACATAAGATATCAGTCTATACGAGAGGAGTCCAACTTGCTCCGTGGACTATGGTAATCCATAGTATAAGGCCCCATCAAAACCCACGGGACAACGGCACGAGAGTTCATGTAGGTGTCTTTTAGTGACCATCATCGTGCCACTTTTAATACATTCCATACCAATCTACCCCTTTTAAGCCCCGTAATATATTGTGTTGAATTAAAGTTATCAGACTTGCCGAGACTATGGATACAAGTTGTTCATGTAATCAGGTTCAGGATGTAAACAAGTAGGCATGTAATCAAGTCAAGTTATAGTCATGGTTCGGTCAAGTCAAGTCTTTTTTGCATGTTGATCTTATTCTGGTATTCAGATTCAAGTATACATGTTGGTATATTGGATTCATGTTTGGATTGACTTAGACTCAG
The DNA here is from genome assembly GCA_030015575.1 of Agapanthus africanus. NCBI lineage: Eukaryota > Viridiplantae > Streptophyta > Magnoliopsida > Asparagales > Amaryllidaceae > Agapanthus > Agapanthus africanus. The sequence goes on along the minus strand of CM057342.1, from coordinate 743,362,499 downwards.
ATTGAGTCAGACACTTTAAAACAGATTTGGATCCTGAATTATATTCGGATGTTATCGGTAACTGCTGCATATGGACGACAAGATTTATGTTTTTTTCTAAGACAATTACCATTGATAATTCCGTTAAGTTTTTCTACCTTAAGTAGGCAAGCACTCACTTTCTCCGGCTCCCTGAGACTCAAGAGAATTGATTCCGCTTAAACCTATAGTACTAAAGTCCTTAATTGTGATTTTATATAACTTGAGGGGGTTTTATGAAAAATATTTTATATACTTTCAAAATAAATCTCGACTATTTATTTATGTTATTTAGGGTTTTCATGAATGTGAATTTTATAGAGTGAGATATATTAGAGAATATTTACATAGCTTGAATAGTTCAAGGTATTTTAGTGTAAAACTTGTCTTGTATTGAAACTTGATAGTATTTTAGTGAAACTTGTCATTCTTTTATTTTTAGAAAAACATGGAATTTTATTATAACTTGAAAATATGTGGTTTGATAATATTTATATAATATTAAAAATTAATTTTATTATTAATTAGAAAATCTCGTTTTTCTTAAAAATCGTATTAAAAAGACCGAATACTCCATGAGAAGGTCTGTATCTCGCTCTACTAGCCCAAGGATGTACGATAATCTGCACCATCCAATAGCGGGTCCCCTAAAGAGAGTTGTAGAGGCATAATCGCAAAGATTTTTCATAATACAATTCAAAGAAAACCGGGTTTTTATAGTCCATGGTATTTTAATGAAATATTATATTTGCCATAAAAAATATGTTTCCAAGAGTATCGTGCTATGTAAACATGTGCGTATGTGAGGGGTAGGTCATTACCCCGTGAAGTTTTCTAAAGGTATGATTAAGCAAAATAATAGAATATGGTAGATACAAAGTTCATGGTATTTAAATGTAAAACTCAATTTAAAGTTGTTTAACATGATGTTTTTGAGTGAAAGTTAATTCTAAACATTAGTTTCATGATTAACAAGTAAGGTATAGAATATGAATGAGCAAGGCTTATTAAAAAGTGTAGTTTCAAGGATTTTATAATCAAATGTCGGTATAACTCTACTTACCGACATGTTTTGAAAAAAGAGAAATTTTTTAAGAAGAAAGAGTGAAATAGGGAAGGACTTACTAGCTAATTGAATGAAAAGGAGGTAGAAGAAAATGGTGTAGTCGCCGTGGCGTCGCGGAGTCGCCGGAACTTACTTAGATCCTCGCCGGAAGTTGGTCTTGGTCTAACTCCACTTCTACTCTACTTGTACTTAGAAAAATTTGATAATTTTGGCTAGAGATTTCAGAATGAAGAAGGGCTAGGGTATGGGGTTGTATTTATAGTGTGAAATTAGGGTTTTGGAATTGAAAAAATGAATTAAAATGCATTAAAAATTGGATTGATTTGGGAAATTGAATTCTCTGTTTAAATTCAGAGTAAACAAACAGTACAGGGGTGATGGGGTAGGCCAAAGGTTTTGTGTGCAAGACATGAGAACCATTGCCCATGGTTGGACCGTCAGCGCCGGCCCCAAACCTGATCTCGCCGGCCACTTGGTTGAGGTGAGCCTTCGGATCTTTGCTACGTGTTCATCTCAGTATAAATATCATTTTACACATGTTTGTTTTTTCTGACTGTTCATTTTTGTGTGCAGGGCACGTGTAAACTTTTGGGCTTCCAAAAAGTTTAAAAGAAAAATCAGGAAAAATAATATGCGGCTGATAGAATTCGAACACAAGGGCTATATCACAACAGTGCAAGGCTTTACCAATGAGCTACAAGTGCTTTTATGCTGTTCTTAAATAAGAATAACTTTTAAATTGTGCTCAGGCTTGCAAACTCTTTTCTGTACTTTAAGCAGAAAAATTTTGTACAGAAAATTCAGAGTCATTACAGAAAGTCAGTGATGATGGGGAACTCTTCTGCTCCTAAGGTGTTAGGATATGGACACATGAACTTGAAGTTTCCTTCAAGACGAGTTCTATCTTTACATAGAGTGCATCATGTTCCTATTGTTCGTCGTAACATTCGTAGTGGATCTTGTCTAGTGAAAGAGGGTTATGAGTTTAAATTTAAATGTAATAAAGTAGTAATTTTAAATAAAGATTCTTTTGTTGGCAAAGATTATATGTTTGATGGTTTATTTAAGCTTATGGTAGAATATGTATCTCTTTCTGAAGTTAATGAAATTTCGGATTATCCTGTTAGTTTTTCAATTGAATTATCTGATATTTGGCACAGTCGTTTAGGTTATGTTAATTTTGATTCTACAAAATTTAATAATCTTAAACTTAACACCTAAACACGATATTGATCGCGGTAAGAAATTTCTAGCGTGTGTAACAACTAAACAAAAGGAAGCCTTTTCATTCAGTTGATAGGACTTCAGACTTGCTTGACTTACTTCACACTGATATTTGTAAATTCAATGGTGTTTTAACTAAGAACTTAAAGAAATACTTTATCATCTTTATTGATGACTCTAGTAAATATTGTTACGTGTTCTTGCTTAAAACCAAAGATGAGACTCTAGAAAAATTTATAATTTTTAAGAATGAAACTGAAACTCAAACTGGTAAGAAATTTAAATGGATAAGATCTGATAGAGGACAAGAATATATCTCTAATCAGTTTACTTAATTATGTCAATCTTTTGGCATAGTGCATGAGAAAACTGTTCTGTATTCTCCACAATCTAACGGTGTAGCAAAACGAAAGAACAGAACGTTAAAAAATATGATTAATAGTCTGCTTGAAAGTTTTGGACTTCCTAAATATATGTGGGGAGAGGCATTGAATATGGCTTGCCATATTCTGAATAGAGTTCTCCAGAAGTATAAACAAAGTAGTCCATTCGAACTTTGGAGAGGTCGCAATCCTAACTTGAAATACCTTAAAGTATGGGGGTGTCTTGCAAAAGTACTAGTCCCAGAACACAAAAGAAAAAAACTTGGTCCTAAGACTGTAGAAGCTATTTTTTGGGGCTATGTGGAAAACACCTATGTATTGAGATTTTTATTGATTAAGTCTGAAATTTCCGGCATAGATGTTAACACCATAGTTGAGTTTCGTGATGCTATTTTCTTTGAGAATGTTTTTCCTATGAAAAATGGTATAGCTCAAAGTGCTACTAATGAAGATTCCAATATTATCTCGACTTCCATTTCTGATCATGTGGAAAGAATGTCAAATGTGGGGCTAGGAAGTTCCAACTCTATATCTCATAGATCTGAAGAGTTGGATGAATCCAGAAGAAGCAAAAGAGAAAGGACCTTTAAGGACTTTGGAAACGATTTTTTCGTGTACAATGCCGAGGAAGATCCTGCCACTTACAGTGCTGCTATGGCCTCGAAAGATGCTAAGCACTGGAAAGATGCTTAAAAAGTGAGATGGATTCCATTGTTTCTAACGGAACTTGGGAATTAGTAGATCTCCCTCTTGGGTGCACTACCATTGGGTGTAGATGGATCTACAAAAGGAAACTGAAACCGGATGGAACCGTCGATAAGTTTAAGGCTAGACTTGTTGCCAAGGGTTTAAAAAATAGAAGGTATTGACTTCTTTGATACTTATTCTCCGATTTCCTGCATGACTACAATCAGAGTGCTTATAGCATTGGACACCACATATGATTTCACTATCCACCAGATGGATGTGAAAACCACTTTTCTTCATGGTACTCTTGAAGAAGAGATTTATATGGATCGGCCTGAAGGATTTGTAACTGTTGGTAATGAGAGAAAAGTATATAAACTTGTAAAGTCTCTTTATGGACTTAAACAAGCCCCTAAGCAATGGAATGAGTAGTTTGATATCACTGTCACTTCTTTTGGCTTCACTTCTGTTGAGTCTGATAAGTGTGTTTATTGCAAGGTCAAAGGTGATTCATGTATAATCGTATGCATTTATGTTGATGATATCTTATTGTTTGGCTCTAACATAAGGATAATCGATGAGATTGAGTCATTCTTGAATAGTAAGTTTGATATGAAAGATATGAATGTTGCTGACGTGATTCTTGGTTTAAACTTGTTGAGGACAGCTGAATGCATAACCATTTCTCAATCTCATTATGTTGAGAAGATTATATAGAAATTTGGTTATAAAAATGGTAGAACCGTCAAAACCCCTTATAATTCTTCAGTAACTATCTACAAGAACATTAGTGGTGTCTTTGTATCTTGATTGAGATATTCTCAGATCATTGGAAACTTAATGTGTGTTGCGAACTGCATGAGGCCGGATATTTCGTTCTTAGCGTCAAAGTTAAGTAGATACATTAGCTATCCAAATAGGACTCATTGGGAGGCCTTAGATAGAGTACTTCGGCACTTGAAGGGAACCATTTCCTTTGGACTGCATTATGGGAAATTCCCTGTTGTACTTGAAGGGTACAGTGATGCAAGCTGAATAGCTAGTGGCTCTGGTTGTAATGGTTGTACAGGGTATGCATTTATCTTGGGTGGCGGAGCAGCCGCCTGGAGGTCTGTTAAACAGACTATTTTGTCTCGGTCGACTTTTGAGACCGAGCTGTGTGCTTTAGACAGTACTGGATTAGAAGCTGAATGGCTTAAGGGATTTATGCCCAAGTTGCCCATGATCAGTAAGCCCATTCCAGCTATTTCTGTACATTGGGACAATATGGCCACAATTGAAAGAATTAAAAGTTCAAAAAACAGTAACAAAATATTCAAGTGAGAATCAAGACCGTGAAACAATTTGTGAAAGATGAGGTGATGGCTGCAGACTTTGTTAAGTCTAAAGACAACACAACAGCTCCCTTCACTAAAGAACTTGAGTTGTCACTAGTCCTGAAATCTAGGTTGGGGATGGGTCTGAAAATCCTTTCTAATTCACCGACAGTAGAAACCCAACCTATCTGAGTGGAGATCCCATGAAGTAGATTCAATATAATATTAACAAGTTGTTGGGTGAATTGAACACCTTAAAATAGATTAATATTCTTGTGTCTGAGTCTATCTCCTGATAAACCTAGAAGGCATTAAATATTGCTAGTATAGTAAGAGCATTTAACTCTGAATGGGATCAAGTCTTTGTGACGAGATGTGAGCAGTATATCTCTGAAGATGCCCAACTATATGAATGTGATTGTGTGGCCGCAATTAGAGGAATTGTGTTATTTCTCGAATACATTCATGAATCAGGATAAGGATGCATGGCTATAATGCATCAAAACCTGAAGATTGATACTATAGCATGTAGCATACTGTTACCAATGAACACCACCAAACTAAAAGGGTCAAGTTCAAGACTCAGTTTCACTTTGTCCCTGTGCTAATAAAATTTGATAACTAAGGCCGTGGTTCAAACCGGAAGGTACTTGCATTGAAAACATGGTACAAACAACTTCACTATTATTTATCTATGAAATTGTGGTGGATTGTTGGAATTAATTGGATTTATTTGGGTTGTGTTCCATGAAGGGAAGTCTAATTTGGTTGGATTTCATGGATGAAAAAGAGAAGAAAAAAGGACTTTGATAAAGGCTCTTTTGTTATAGAGCTTTTAGTCCCACATCGGCGATAGAATAGAAAAGAGAAGAGTTTAAATAGCATAAGGTGTTATGCAATTTTCAAAAGAATAATAAAAGCGCTATCGGAAAATGCGCGCTTGCTAAATGTGCAGTTTAATGGGCTAATTTATTTTCGAATTAAAATTGCCTCTTATTGCAATTAAATACAGACCAAATATATAATCTGAAAAATTCTCTGAAAAAATTCCTCTAGTTTCCAAAATTTCCTCTGCATATTATATTTCGAGTTTTGGAGTTGCGCTATCTGAAGTAGTTTTTGAAGAGCTGGCTCTAAGTGCGCCGTTGGCTGGAGCTGTCTCATCCAACGTAGACTATTGCAGTATTCAGCGCAATCAGGTTGGTGGAGCAATAGTTTCTTTAAGACCAGTCTTCAATAGAAGTCGATTCAGCTCATTTTGATAACAAGTGTTATTTCTGTTCGTTTAATTTTAAGAAACTGATCATGTTCTGTTTGTTCCTGATCGGTTTGTTTTGCTTTCTGAAACTGAATCTGGTTTATATAGCTGTTATGATAATATTTAATTATCTGTATGCCCTATGTTATTTTTGCAACAAATATTTCAAAATGTTACAAAATGTTCACTATTTTTTACCTATAAGATTTGCCGCCAAATAATTTGTTATTTTTTCGGTTGATTTTTTTATTTGTATTTTTGTTTATTAATTTCTTTCAACACTTTTTTATGTTCTTCTATTTCTTTTATATCATTGACCTTTGAAATTAATCCATTGTGTTTTTTCTGGTTCGGCCTTGATTATATTTTTTGTGTTTCACACATTAAGAAAAACCGGTCTTTTTTCATATTATGCGACAACAAGAAATAGATAGGATGAGAGAAAATTAACGGAATGTGATTTTCAACATCATGTATAGCATGTAGGGATGTGGCTTATACGCTATAACAAACAAGAAAGCCATCTTATACTGACAGCGGATAACCCTTTTAAACAAGGATATGCTATATACGATCCTCCATGAATATAGAAGACAGATTCGACGACGTAGTGAAATACAAAAGGTTTTCTAAAACGGCCCAAGGGTTTTATGAAATGTGCCTAAATATCAAAAATTCAATATAATAAGTTAATGATTGCCGATGAGTGCTTGAAACATTACATATGTTTGGACCCATCCTTCTATTTTGTTGACTTACAAGAGAAAAATCTCATTCCATTTTTCATAGGTTAGAACCACAAACAGCAGTTATGTACTTAAAAGGGTAAATTGTTGGAAAAAAACCCGGCCTTTTAAAAACTTGTGAGAAACTCCCCGAGCTTTTCAGACATGTTGAAACCTCCTAGGCCTGTCAATCTTTCCCTGAAATACTCTAAGTTTTGTGTATTTTGGTATATCTCAAAACTGTCCCTTGTGATCTATGTGCGCAAGTACAAAGAGACGGCTGCAAATTTGTTTGCAAAACATATGCAGTTGAGTTGCATGTAACCTGTAAGCGGTTGCCTATAATTTCTATGCCTAATTATGTTTTGTTGATTTTTTCTTGAATGACTGATCATTAAATACTCCAACCAAGCCATTTTCCCTTCAAATTCACTACTTTTCCCCTCAAAAAACCTTATTTGCCAACTGAACCATAATTATCCATTTCATTTTCTCCGTTACCCTTCTCTCATTTACTCCATTTTCATTTAATTTCTAATAACTTGTCTGTAAATTCAAATTAGCTGCATGTAATTTTTAAGCAGTTGCATGTAATTTCTAATAAGCTGCATGTAATTTCTAATAAGCTGCATATAACTTCTAAGCAGTTATCTGTAACTTCTAATAAGCTGCATCTAACTTCTAAAGGAGAAAAACAAAGGAATAGAACTAGTTGTTTTTGTTCATTTTTTTTTCTTTCTGAAGGAATGTAACTGTAATTTATGCCCACGTTAAATTCAATCCTGCCATCCAGTTGGGTTTGAGATAGAGAGCAAAATATTGATGTGTTGTGTTGGAAAAAAGATGATGATGAGGGGAGCAAAATATTGATGGGTTGTGTTGGAATTGCAAGAAGAAAAGAAAAAAGAAAAGAAAATAGAACAGGTAATGGGAAATTAAAGAGAAGAAGTTTTGAGTTATAAAGAGAAAGAAGAAGAAGAGAAAATTGTTGATGTATTCTTTATGATGTTAAAGGTTACAGGCAATTGCTTAGATGTTAGCAAGTTATTAGAAATTACATGCAACCGCTTAGAAGTTACAGACAATTGTTTACACGTTACAGGCAACTGCTTAGATGTAACAAACAATCGCTTAGATGTTACAGGCAACTGCTTACAAGTTACAAAAAAGTGGTTAGATATTACAGAAAACTGCTTAGAAGTTGCATGCAACTGCTTACAAGTTGCAGGCAAGTGAATATACAAATGTTTCCTTCTTTTTCTTTTTGCCCCTTTGCACTTTGAAGGATGTCTTCTTCTTCTTTTTTTTCTCTTCTTCTTGACTCTTATACTGCTTGTACATGTTCAGCTAAATATTCCATAAAAAGGATAGGACTTCAAGCAATTTAGATGTGGGTTTCTTCTCTTTTAGTCTCAAATGTTGGCCCTTTGATGGGAAAGCTCTAGTTTTTCTGAAACTACAAGTAACAGAGGATGATGCTTCGAGAAAAAGGAATAGGCTTTTGAATTGTAGTTTAAATTGTTTCTTTCTAGAGATTGTGAACTGGGTTTCTAATTGTCGGGACCCGGTTCTTGCTCACGGAACAAAATGCCACACGGAACAAAGTGTCATGCCAAAAGGACGGGGCCACCTCTTGAATCCGTGGGGCCTCCTCTTGAGTCCGTGGGACCCACTGTAGAACAATGGGAAATTTTCAGAATACATTTCGAAATAGGGCAAATCTGTATTATAAATGGAATGATACCACTCTTCAATACAGAAGCGCATTTTAAGTGAACTGGTACTACAGGAGCTTGAGAACTCCGTAGTTAAGTGTGCTCGAGTCAGGGAAGTTCTGGGATGGGTGACCTCCTGGGAAGTGGCCCCTGGTCGAATCCGGTTCGCCCCGAAAGACAAAACCGTGCGGTTTCGGTCAGAGCGGGCAATACTCTCTGTATTGGGGGTGGGGCATGACAGAATGGTATCAGAGATGGTCTCTCAATAGTAGGTCTGTAGTTCGAGAACGAACCATTGTTCAAAGGTGGGGAGAATGTCGGGACCCGGTTCTTGCCACACGGAACAAAGTGCCACGCCAAGTATTATGCCAAGGGGGTGACCTCCTGGGATGGGTGACCTCCTGGGAAGTGGCCCCTGGTCGGATCCGGTTCGTCCCGAAAGACGGGGCATGACAGAATGGTATCAGAGATGGTCTCTCAATAGTAGGTTTGTAGTTCGAGGACGAACCATTGTTCAAAGGTGGGGAGAATATCGGGACCCGGTTCTTGCCACATGGAACAAAGTGCCACGCCAAGTATTATGCCCAGGGGGGGTGAGGGCCACCTCTTGAGTCCGTGGGACCCACTGTAAAACAATGGGAAATGTTCGAAATACATTGTTCAAAGGTGGGGAGAATGTCAGGACCCGGTTCTTGCCACATGGAACAAAGTGCCACGCCAAGTATTATGCAGTGATGGTCTCTCAATAGTAGGTTTGTAGTTTGAGGACGAACCATTGTTCAAAGGTGGGGAGAATATCGGGACCCGGTTCTTGCCACATGGAACAAAGTGCCACGCCAAGTATTATGCCAAGGGGGTGAGGGCCACCTCTTGAGTCCGTGGGACCCACTGTAAAACAATGGGAAATGTTCAGAATACATTGTTCAAAGGTGGGGAGAATGTCGGGACCCGGTTTTTGCCACATGGAATAAAGTGCCACGCCAAGTATTATGCCAAGGGGGGGTGAGGGCCACCTCTTGAGTCCGTGGGACCCACTGTAAAACAATACGGAATGTTCCGAATACATTTCGAAAGAGAGCAGATCTGTACTATAAATGGAATAACACCACTCTTCAATACAGAGGCGCCTTTTAAGTGAACCGGCACTACAGGAAGCTTGAGAACTCTGTAGTTAAGCGTGCTCGAGTCAGGAAAGTTCTGGGATGGGTGATCTCCTGGGAAGTGGCCCCTGGTCGGGTCTGGTTCGTCCCGAAGGACAAAACCGTGTGGGTTTGGCCAGAGCGAACAATACTTTCTGTATTGGGGGTGAGTCATGACACTAAGGGTTTTGGGTCATTTCGTTTTTTGGGGCTGAGAAGTAAGAAAGTTATGTGGGTTCTATATTTTCCTCCAAAATCGTACGGTTTTGGTCAGAGCGGACAATACTCTCTGTATTGGGGGTGAGTCATGACACTAAGGGTTTTGGGTCATTTCGTTTGTTGGGGCTGAGAAGTAAGAAAGTTACGTGGGTTCTATGATTTTCCCCAAAATCAAAGGATAGAAATCAAGTTTAATTTTCTTTTGTGATAGGACCATTTCGCCAATTTCAAGACCTTATCATTTGATTTAGGAGCCATTTTGCAGAGAGTGATGGTGATGAAATTGTTCTCGTGACAGAGAAGAGGGGTCTAGGAGGCCGACGAGAAGGCGGTGAAGGTTTAGAGTTTTGGTGTCAACTTGGGACCGACGAGAGGATAGACGATAGGCTTTACGGTTAGGGTTTTCGACGACGGAAGGCGATTTGGGGCGGGGAGTTTTGGTGTCGACTTTGGGAGACGAGCTTGCGACGAGGGAGACGATGACGATGACGGCGACAAGAGAGGCATGGGTACTCTGAGGAGCTAGTGCTAACGAGAGTTCGACACACTCACACACACAGAGAGAGAGTGCGTTTTAAATGGCGGGTATTTTCATCTCTGCACCAAAATATAATATCCAGACTTTAGGCCAAGAGTGTTTAGACTAAGTTTTTAAACAGTAAGCCCTTTCTCCCTATCAAGAAAATACCAGGAATTTTTTCTCCGGTTTTTTGTGGGCGGAAGACTTTTCAACCATTTACCCAACTTTAAAATGTCACATGTTACATCACATAGTAGAAAAATTCTACTAAAAAACAACAAAGGGGTACATTCATGGGGTACATCTCCTTGTCACATACCTCGAATAATTGAAGAATTTGCGAGGTTGTGCTTGTGCCTTGTGACTTTCAAATAGTGGTAGAGGTTGAAGGATTTGTACACATCTTCTAGAACTTTTTTGGTCATGAAACCCATCACTTTGGTTTGCTCTACTTCACAAAAAATAAAATAAAAACAATTTAAAAAAAAAAGCCCTTCTAGAAACAATTGGTCCTTATAATTTTGGAAGCTTTCCATTAATGTTGTGGACTTTTTGTGAGAAAGTTGCAAACTTAGTTTGTATTTAATATGAGTTGGACATGCACCTTATTTCACTCAATTATCACCTCAAACGGTCTCAAGAGATATTTGTTGTATCTGCAAGCTTCTGCCGGTCTTCCTTCACCTGATAACTCTATTCTAACCTTTTTATTTTGTAAGCCTGAAATGAAGATATCAAAACTAGATATCTCATAATTGATATCATGACTTGCACGTCGTGATTGAAAATAAAATTAGTCGTTGGCGGGGAGGGGACTCATGAGGTAGAGGTGGTCAAGACTTGTGCTTATCTTATTTACTAACCATTGGTTAATTTGGTTTAGGATTAATGAAATTAATTAGGGTTAGGTTATATTTGGATTTGATTAGAGTTATATATAACGTTAAGAAATTCTACTATGATATCGCTTAGAAGTTGACGATGTGCAGAAAACTTAGAAAAACTAAATGATTTGTTCCGTACTCTATAAAATCCTCCTACTTTCTTGACCCAAAGAAAAGAAAATTAGATCTAAAAATTCAAATAGATTCTGACCATGGGTGATAAGGGCCTGTTAGGTTGCAAGATTATGAAATTTGGATTCCAAAATAGTACGGTCGAAAATTTCTGGATTTGGTAATTTGTTGTTTGGTTGGTTTTGGATTTCTAGTATGAGATTTGTAGATTCCTGTAATTTTTGTTTGGTTGGTGAAAATAAAATAGGATTTGAATTTGAGGATTTTAGAGAGAGAGATAGAGAGAGAATTATTAAATAAATAAAGTACACGGGTCCCATCTGAAAGTACAATGAATAGTGTCAAATGCTTGAAAATCCTATTCAGATACAATGAATAGTGTCAAATGCTTGAAAATCCTATTCAGATACAATGAATAGTGTCAAATGCTTGAAAATCCTAAAAAAAATTTAGGATTCATGAATCCATGTTTTGTAGTGGGGCCCCCATAAAAAACAAAGGAATCCTAAAAATCCAAATCATCCAACCAAACACAAAATTATGAAATTTTAGGATTCCACAATCCAAATCCTAACAAATCCTCAAACCAAACAGGCCCTAACAAAGAGGTGATGTACCTTATGATAAGCACTGTCAGGATACATTCGTCCATACCATGCAGAATCAGATTCTTATTATGGATGGTATCGAGGGACCGTTTGGTTGCAAGATTGTGTTGGATTTGGTGCTATTTGGATTGGCAAATCTAAGAATTTCATGATTTTATGTTTGGTGGGACAAGGATCGGAAAGTTTGGATTTGCTTGTTTTTTTTGTGAGGGGCCAACCAAAACCAAGAATCCATGAATCCTCTAAAAATTTTAGGATTTACAAGAATTTGCACTATTCATGGTATTTTAATTGTACTTTTATTTATTCAATAATCATCTCTCTTTATTTCTCTCTTCAAATCCCACTTTTCTTTCACCAACCAAATAAAAATTATAAGGATCTACAAATCCAATATGAGGAATCCAATACAACCAAACACAAAATTGGTTAATCCAAAATTTTCAATTGTACTATTTGGGAATCCAAATTTCAAAATCCTGCAACCAAACAGCCCCTAAAGAGACGATGTATAAATTGGTGGCTCGTCGACTACATTTCTTCCGCTAATGTTTTAGAAGATAGTGGTTGATGGGGTTAAAAATTACATCATGTTGATCAATTCAAAGTCAAAGTCAAAGTTAAAGCCAACGTCCAAGCAAGTGGGTCCAAACCCAAGCCAGGTGGCCCCGAGCCCAAGTCAAGCCCGAGCAAGAGAGGGGCTGGCCCATGCCATGTAAAGGCAGAAGAATTATGTAATGAATAAATGTGAATGCAATTTTTAGGAAATAAATAGACAAGATGCCAATTGTGTAAAAGTCTACGGCTTATGTGTAAAAAAAAGAGAGCACATGGCATGAGAAAGACACAAATATCAATTTATAAAGCCCAAGAGGCTATATGTAAAAATATAAGGCTATAAAAGGCATCATGATGAATGATAACTAACATTATTCTCTCTAAAATAGACTTTGAGCCTCCTCTTTCTGCTTCAAGGTTCTTCTTCATTATTTTTTAAAATTAAATCAAGAGTTGAACTTTTCTTTTCTAAAAAAAAAAATAGATTTTGACCATAAAACCCATTGAATAGAGAGAGGATTTACTCACTAAACCAAAAAAAAAAAAAGATTTTTAATCGCACTCTTCTCATTTTCAAGATCACAAAAGATGAGAGGAAAAAAGATAGAGAACACATCTCCAAGCCCTCATTATGGAAAGGTCTAACATTCAAGCTTTGAAGCTTCAACTAAGAAATTTTAGAAAGTTTAACTCCAAATCCAAAACCTTTCGGGGGTTTAACTCCAAATTCGGTTTGGAGTTTAACTCCAAAACCGGGGCTTAGCTCCCCTCTCCCGTCGGTGCCCCGTGGATACCCCCGAGGGCACGTGCCGCGTGCTTGACCCGCGGACGTCCGGCGAGCATGTGTCCCCGCGGGCGCCCCCGCACTTCTCGTCTTCATAAAAAAAAAGAAAAAATGTTTGTAAATAAAATAACAAGTAAAGAAAAAAATTCTATTGAATAAGTAAATTCTTTTTGTCACAGTTTTGCTCTAACAAAAAAATGAAGAAATGAACACGCCCATTCGCTTTTGTTTTAAAAAACACACATGTTCCACACTCAAAACACTTCTCCCGTTTGAAAAAAATCTAACAGGGCACTGCCCCACATCCTATAAGGGGCCTTCTAGCCCTCTTGACCCTCAGCCCACTATTCGGGTAGTAGGACCCCCGTAAACTCTGCGAGGCCCCCGATATGCCCAAAATACCCTCAAAACACAACACGCGTGTACTACACATTGAGTTCATATGTCTCTCGCTCGAAGGGTAATTAACGGTAGCTTATTTCACGGCTGCCGGAGATTCGGATCTGAAGGGATTCCTTAGCACTAGTACAAGGGTTTGGTAGCATCACACATGCCATAATTAAAATTTTAGAGGGTGCTAAAAAATCTAACCTAGGAATCAAACTAGAAAAGTTAGGGTAACAATAAAAATAACTCATACTACAAGTAGTATAGCACTAGGTAAAGAGAATACAACTTTTGTAGCTTCCTTTGTTAGACTCCTTGGCTACTTGAGAGTTGGAACGGGCTTGCTTGTGATCCTCCAAGTCCATGATGATCCACCCGGAGTCATCTTTGTCCAAGCTCCTGGCTCCATTTGATCAAGAGATGAAGTTGAAGTTAACACTCTAAACCAATTTGCTAGACTAGAGTAGAATGATGATGTGGTTTGTTTTCTCACTTCAAATCCCTAACTTGATCACTTTCTCACTCACTATCAAAATCTAGAGAGCAAGAGAGAGGAAGAAGAAAATGATGGCAACTTGAGAGCTCAAGATAATGAAAAGGATAAAGATAAAAATGAGAATAGAAATTATATATAATTTCCTCTCTCATTCTTAACCTTAGTTAATAAATATCTAGATATTTATCTTTGGAGCACTAATAGCCATAGAATGATAACTTATGGTTAATGCAAGGGTTAGTAGAGGAATAAAATAATCAACCATGAATCATTTTCAATTTCCATTAATCTCAAAAATAAATATGTATATATTTACTAACATGTGAGTCTTATATTGCCACCATCTTTGTATCATCTATCATGATACACAAGTGTATGCATGTATGTGTGTATGCACATCAATATGTGCATCAACATAAACTTATGCATACATGCATGCATACTACAAAAGACGAAAGGGTCTAAGTGAAAAAGCTAATGGTCAATGTTAAATCAACACTTGATTTAACAAACCGGTCATATCACATATAACCCGACCAATAGCAAACCGCCCGATTAATATACGGTATCACATACGCACATTTAATCGGGTCCCCGCACATATCTCATATGCATACCATATCTTTTCGCCTGGGCTAGGAAACTCCTTTGTGGGACTCTAAGACTCGTTAATACGCCGGCAGCAGGTGATGATCACATCAAGCACCCATAAGCCGTCAGCGGTACTACCTGGACGTAACGGCTACCCGGGTATTGAACGATCAGAAGATCAGCAAGCATGCCCACTCTAACTCCTGTAAAAGTCTGACAGTAACACTACCGTATAGTCTGGTCTCTTCGTCTGATATATCGTATATCTAGTCTAAGAGTGGTAAACATCGGACCCGAATAACCGATAATTCATGCCGATATGAGGCTCATAACGGGTCGAGAAACTACTGATAACACTTACCAGTAAATCTCTAAATCAGCCCTGGCTAGGGACTTCCTTGTTATGGCCAATCGAGCACAGCGCAACATCAACCCCCAATACCGGGAGAGACGAAACCCCGCCTATCGCTCATTGCCTCCATGTGACTCGGGACTGTACCTAAAAACCACCGTTTTGCATGTCCACAAGAACGTGGTAAGGTGGAAATCAAAGCACAGTGGGAATCACACAAGACTCTATGACGATCTCGGGTCTACAGACTAACTTGTACCAGTGTCACCAGAGAACTTCCATCTGACGTGAGGTGTAATACCATCTGGGAGTTCTCGGCAAGTCCGTCCAGTGTACCCAGTCTCCACTGAGCACCCGTATACCATCTCTGATGTCAAACACCAATGGATATAGGATCATCCATCGCCCATCTCATGGGTCGAGAAGCGTATACGCTAGTCTATTCTGATATATCAATGCCCTGTTACGATACACCCACGATTAGGAACATTAAAGGATGAACTTATGGACTACCATGGCCCCACTAGTATGATCTGCATCATAATCCTGGTAGTCAAGTACACATCCTAAGGACTTTCCCAACATGTAACCATAAGACGGTAAGAGACACGTATACATGTTAAGATAAAGAGCAACCAGATAGTATACTATCACGTCGAGCAAGAAATTCCTCTCTATATATGTCGAAGCATCCACTATAATATACATCATATGTACAATAATGGCTTTTAGGGCATACATACAACTAACAGGATCCCCACAATCAATAAACTCCAACTTTTCCCAGGCAGGGAGAATCTGTATACGCCTGACAAGCGCGCGCATTCCTATCTTAATACGGCGAGAAAAAAAAACTCTACAGATTCTGGCACGTCCGGGGGGACTTGTCTCTCCTCCTATATTTTGGATTAAATGATCATGCGAACTTATTCAAATCACTATTTTTACTGAAATCATGCTCTTTATGCAGCAATCAACTTTTAAGCATTCAACTTTCAGCAACAACTCGCTCAACGATGTCTTCGAAGATGAACCCGCCTCTCAATGCAATTCCCGTTTTGTACACAATGAAGATGGACGCTCGAATAGTTTTCCCGGCAAGTCCCGGGCGGCAGTGCGAGGAACTGCTGCTATAATTCTGTTTCATTTCATTCATCTCGGTTAACATCATTCCTGCTCCTCAAGCTCCAGTGACGAATAGACCGGTCTCCAAAGAGAAAAGGCCAAATGTCGTAATCATAAAGGCACCCGAGCCCAAGAGCAAGTTTTTTTCCAATGGTTCTCCATTGCTCCAGCTGGGGGCAGGGCCATCAATACCAAGGTTACGACAAAATGTCTCGGGCAAGCTCAGGCGATGCCTTTGACAACTGCTAGATCGGGTATCTTCTCCAGCCTCCCCGTCAATTGACTTGCGGCGGCATCCAAGAAAGCAGATGCCCGTCAACCCCTCTAAATAGAGAAGTTAAGACAGAAACGACTCCGATACAGAGCCAACAAAAGAGTTAGTGCTCCTGCTATTAGATATAGTGCCCTCAAGTCAATTATTGTAATTGCAGGCACGCGATTATGATAATTGAAGGAGGACCTATACAGGTAGAACAATCTTACTCAAAATAATAGTATGCTATCTGATTTGTCTTTATCATCATGTACATGCATTATGTGGTATTGCATATCACTATTACATGTTGATAAAACCTATATGATTCTTGCTTGACTACCAGCATTATGATGGCGATCATATACGTGAGAGCTGGGTGGTCTATAAGCATATCCTTAAATATCCATAGTCGTGGGAGTATCAAGACTATGCATTGATATTCCGGAGTAGACTAGTGTATATGTTTCAAGACCCCGACGAGGAGCGGTGGCCGGTATCACAAGCCATTAGTGTTGTATGACCTAAGATAGTATACAGGTGCTTACTGGAGGTGAGTATACTGGACGGATTCGCCGAGAACTTCTAGATGGTATTATACATATCGTCAGATGGAAGTTCTCAGGTGGCATGAGTACAGATTAGTCCTTTGACCTGAAGTCATCATTTGTCTTGTGTGAGTTCCCACTGTATTTTGATTACTACCATATCATGGCTCAAAGAAGTCGTGCAAACAGGTTTTAGTTGGTACAGTCCCGAGCCACATGGAGGCAGTGGTCGACTGTCAGGGATTCGTTTCTCCTAATATTAGGAGTCGATGTCGCGCTGTGTTCAATTAGCTATCACCAGAAATCCGTGGCCACGGTGGAGAAGATTTACTGATAGTTGATCAGTAATATCTCAGATGGTGATGAGCTTGACTCAGACATGACTTATCGGGTTAGTAGGAGTCTGACGTTATCCACCCCTAGACCTAATAGGCAATACTCTTTGACGAAGAGATTGGAATGTACAGAGATTGTCACATTCAGGTTCAGTAGGGTAATGACGCACTTGATTGTCGACCCCCCTTTCGACAAGTATCTGGGTAGCCGTTACGTATAGCTAGTGCCGCTGACATACTTGTAGTTAAATCCACTGCCAGCGTATTGTCGAGTCTTTAGAGTCCTACACATAGGGTTTTTCCTATTCAGGCGACAGATGTAGGAGCCGTACGGTAGTACGTGCAGAGGGTCCGATTAAATACGTGTCGCAGTATACAGATTTTAATCGGACAGTTGATAATACTGGCCGGCTTAGAATTAAGCCGGATTATTAAATCAGGTTTTGATTTAATAATTTATATATGTATTTTGATATATATATTTTAGTATTATTGTTCACTATTCATTTTCTCTCTTTGGTGATATCCGTATTTTTATACGGATACGCGTATGTGTAGCGATACATATACCAGGTGAAATATTCCGTATTTATATGGGAATGTTTCTAGAAGATGGACACCTCATATTTGTTTTTCTTTTTAGAAAAACATATAAGGAAATGAGGTGGCAAGTGAAGAAAGTGAAGTATGGTGTGAACAATGTAGAGAGGCATGGCTTTGTTTTAAAATGATTATTTCATTTGGATGCACTATTGCATAATGGTTGATTTTATATAGCCATGCCTTTCTACACTTGTTCACTTGATGATATTTTTCCTCATCTCCTCTATGGTCAGCTCTTACTTCATCTTCTCCTTCTCCTTCTCCTTCTTCTTCTTGCTATCATTTTTAAGCAAGATTCTAGATAGAAAAATATAGTGAAGTATTTCTACATCACCGGCCAACCAAACCAAGCAAGTTTGGACTGTCGGTTTGAGCCTCCTCCGTGTTCCCTCAGGTGGATCGTCTTTAGTAAGGGTGATCGATGCTCAAGCGCGTTCCCGGCGGCTATGAGCTTGGAGGGATCTTCCACAATTGGGTGGACACGCGACAAAAGTTGTATTTCTCAACCTTGGATGTTTTAGCTTACTGGTTTAGGGTGTTTGGTTCGAATCCTCGGGTTCAGGCGTCCGGTGTCCGCAAAAAGTTTTTATTTTCACTTCCGCATCGTTCACGGCCTCTGCGGCGCGGGCGCCGGATCCCAACATGGTATCAAAGCCACCCAAACACCATAAACTAGTGTTTGACGATGCTTATGTTTCAAAACCAAAAACTCCGAATTTCAAAACCCAGTTTCTGTTCAAAATATTTTTGGTCTCTATAATTTTTTTAAACAAGTGCAAAAGCTTACTCTAGACTAGATAAAAACACACAATGGAAACGAGACGATTCCATCATGTTTGGCCCAACGAGATTCTCCATATGGCCGGCCTCACCTTTTTACTGTTCATATCAGAAGCTTGTTTTCATGGTGTGTGCTGGGTTTTGTAAATTGGTATTTTTGGTGTTGTTTGATTTGTCCCAAATTTCACTTTGTGCATCTTAGCTTTGGGACAACTCGGGAGTTTTAAAAACTCGAAACTTTTGTATCGTCGGTATCTGTGATGTTATAAATGTGTTGCTGAACGTCGTCTAATTGTTATATGTTCATTTAGACGGGTTGCACACATTTTGGTGTTGCTTGCTTCTGCGGATATATATATATGGTTATGGTTTGTGCGGATTGTCGTGATGGATAGCTATGTGTGCAATGTTAGATGTACAGTTCAGATTCATTTGTATATTCACTATTGCGGGGCGAGCGTTCGACATGTAGACTATCGTCACTGCCAGTTTGTATAATCTTTTGTTGGGGGCACGAACGGATTGAGGTCGATGTCGCCGTTGTATATATATTTTCTTTTCTGTACTAGGATTATCCCGCTGAGGAGTTCTCGAATAGCCTGGTTCTAGAGGGCAACGGGCCCGCATCTCATGGAGTTGAGACCGGGGGGGCTTTACTCTAGAATTGGTGGGCTATTCGCCGCACTCGTAGGGGGTATAGGTTGACCCACAGAAGGGTGCTCAAGTTACCGAATTCCGTAAAGTGCTAGGTGACCCACTCATTTTGTTAATTAGGGTTGCCTCACTTTGGGGATTGGCGGGTAACTTTCTGTTAGTGTATATGCCCTAGAGGCCATTACTGTATCATACTAGTTTGTATATTACTTAATGGAAGCTTGGGATATTCACCTTGTATATACAATCTTGCTCAAAATAGCAGTATGCTACTTGGTTTGTTTCTACTTCAATGTGTACATGTGCTTATTTTTGTATATCGCCTATACACATTAGTGGAGCCCTTAGGATCTTTGCTTGATTACCAGCGATGTGATGGCCGTCACACTAGTGGGGCTGGGTAATCTATAAGCACATCCTTATGCAGGTCCCTGGTCGCAGGACTATCGAGACAGGGCATCGATACTCCGGAGTAGACCAGCGCATGCGCTTCTCATCCCAGTGTGGGATACGGTCTGTCCCACAGCCGTCAGTACGTCGTACTTGAGATAGTATGCGGGTGCTCGTTAGGTTACGGGTACACTGGACAGGACTCGTCGGGAACTGACTAGTTGGTATTATGCCTATCGTCAGTTATCAGTTCCCAGGTGACATGAGTACAGCTTAGTCCGCTGACTTGACACTGTCACTTCGCCTCGAGTGTGTTCCCACTGTACTTTGATCACTACCCTACCACGGCTCAAAGGAGTCGTGCAAACAGGTAGTGGTTGGGTGCAGTCCCGAAGCACTTGGAGGCAGTGACGGTTAGACAGGATTCGTCTCTCCCGGTATTGGGGGTTGACATCGCGCTGTGTCTAGGAGAGCCATTACACGAGTAGTCCCTGGCCAGGGCAAACGAGATATACTGGTAGGCTTCCAGTGTTATCTCAGGGTGTTTTGGGCTTCGCTCCGGCACGACTTGTACCGCTATTGGGGGACTGGCGTTTACCGCCCCCTAGGCCCGCCATGCGATGTATCAGACGAACAGACCGGACTGTACGGAGAATGTCACACTCAGGCTCAGTAGGAGTTCAGATGGTTTCGCCTCGTCGGTCTTCTTGTCGGCACTACCTGGGGACCGTTACGCACAGCTAGTGCCGCTTGCGGTCTGTGGTTAAACCCACTACCAGCGTAGTGTCGAGTCTTTAGAGTCCCACACAGAAAGCTTTTCGCCTTTAGGCAAAAGAGTAGAGGTCGCATGGTATTGCGACAGGTCGCATGGTTTTGCGACAGGGTTCGGTCACATCCGTGCACTTGTGCACGTTCAGTATCCGGACAGTTTACACTAGCGGGCTTTGGTTTAAGCCAGATCCTAGTGTACCTTTTGGGATTGGATTTATCCAGTGTGCATTCGTGTTCCTCGGAACGCGGATGCGGGTGCGTATGCACAGTTGACAGGGAGACAGAGGCAGCGGATTCTCATTAGGGTTGTTGACAGTTGACCGTTGACTATTTGACTTTTTGTTCAACCCTAATGAGAACATGATATGTGATTAACTATTATATAAATTAAGTATTATGGTGACATGGTTGTTGACTTTGTTGACTTGTTGACTTTTGTTGACTTGTTGACTTTGTTGACCGGTTGACTAGGCTTGACTAGTTGACCATCATGATAACCATAGCCATCATTTCATGGCAAAGACTTTTGTTTGCTTGCTCATTTGTGTAAAATGAGTGCATGAAATGATATGGTTATGGTTGCTTCAACCATCACATAAGACTTTTTTTAGTATGATGAGTTATCATGACTTTGGATTATGAGAGGGTGAGAGACAAAAGACTTGCTCATTCTTTTCTTGCTCATTCTCTCTCTTGTTCTTGAGCTCTCTTGTTTTGCTCTCACCCTCTTGCTCTTTTTCCCTCTCTTCAACCTATGGTTCTCTTGTCTCATGAGTTGAGAATCAAGAACCATAGATAAAATCCCATACAAACTCTTCTCTACTCACTCTAGTTCACAAGGTTTAGCAAACCGAGTGAACTAGTTTCTTCAAAGAACGAAGAAGGAGCCAAAGGTTGGAGCTTTCAGGTGGATCTATCTTCGGCGTACGGAGACGACGGGAAGAAGCCAATCCGGACCACCATCGGAGTTTGAAGACGAAGGAGTTCAAGACAAGCAAGGTATAACCCCCTAACCGAGTAGCTAGAAACTCGTAGTTAGGTTGTTAGATAGATGTTTAACCAAGATCCGGGTTTTAGGTCCATGTTACCACCTCCGTAAAAATCGGTTTTTACCAAATTCCGCATTTCCGAAAGTACCGGGAGAGGTAGCATGGACTTACAGTGGTATCAGAGCCTAGTTAAACTCTATCTAACATGTTAGCAAGTAACTAGAAGATCGATCAAAGAAAAAGTCCCGAAAATGAACCCCAAAAATTCGAGTTTCTGTCGATTTTTTTACTGTTCAAAAGTTGATTATTTTAACACCTAAAATCGACTCAGGCTTTTGTGTGAATAACTACCAAAGATGGTCCCACGATCGAGTCAAAGCGCCGCGGAAATGCGGCGGGAGCACGCTCCCGCCGCGGATCCGCGGCCGAGTTGACTCGGCCGAGGACAATCTTTGGTGCAGTGTTATTCTGGGGGTATTTTGGGATTTTTAGTATATGTATTTTCAACCCAGATTTTCCAGAACGAAAATTTTATTTTGGGGTCCCGAAAATCCGTATTTTTGATCGAACTTCTAAAAGACTTAAGCTAACGGGTTTTTACTGTAATGTGATATTTGTATTGAACGTCTACTAATCGCTATATGTCGATTAGTGGGGGTTATACAAATCTGTGATCTGTAATGTTGATGGAATGTGTATATGAATATGTTGGATTGTCGTGGGTGAATAGCCGGGGGTTGTGAGACGAGAGTTTTCTTTTCTTTCAATTCATGTAAATTTGTAAATTGATGTAATAATTATTTGTATGGCCGCACAACCGGGTCGGGGTTGTAGCCGTCATTGTATAATTTTTTTTTACTGTTTTTGCTCCTAGGATAGACCCATGGAGGGGGTGCACAAACTACCGGGTATGCCGAAGTGTTGAGTGGCCTACTCATGGAGATGAGGGAGGTTGCTACGCTTCGGGTACTTGGCGGGTAGTTTGCCGCACCCGTAGGGGTCTTGGGTGGGGTATTGGCTATTCACCGCGACCGTGTAATCTGTCTTTCGTTACAGGCTCGTACGAATTACAGATTCCTAGTATATCCAATGTATTCATCTGTGATCTGAAATGTTTATCATTGCAGTATATCTATATATGATATTATTTAGGCGTTGCTTATGTTTTACAGACGCGCTAGCCCAGCCCCCGCTCTGTCGTTAGTTAAGTAACCTAACGGGTAATGACGGGGCCCAGTGGCGAATGCGAATGGCATAAGCGTACGTCATATTTTGGTTGTTTTCTGCAATGGTAGGATTAAATGATGGGACGCATTAAAAGAACTAATGCAAGAATATCACGCATAAAAAGAACTAATGCAAGATAATAAACCAAGTTAAAGTCGTTGGAACACTTTCGAAAAACCACTCGGTTCTTTTCAAAACCAACTTTTAAATGCGGAGCTTGAGCCACTCCTTTTAAAAGCTATCTCGTTCCATCGACCAAATCAAGTTCACTACGTTCACGGTTTTGCCAAAACCATTCGTAGCCCTCCGTCGTTTCGTATGAATATTCAATAGTATTCAAGCTGTGTTTGTTGACCTTCGTCAAGGCATAGTGATTGGTAGCTGTTGGGTATTCATATGTAGCATAGATAGATGCGTTGGTTTGGGACATTCGCATTACCTTGTTGACCTTCGTCAAGGGTATATACGGGTGGATTCAAATTAACCTGGATAATGACGGGCAGAACTTGACATGTGACTTATGATTTGTTGACCTTCGTCAAGGTCATAAGAGCATGGGGCAAAAATCCACATCGGGAGTTTCATAAGTACTGAAACTTGCTAGATTTGCATACCATTTGGAGTGTGATGATTCTGGTAGGATTCCTTCAGTTTCGTCGCGCGATGATATTTGGATCCCGATCCTACTGTGAGTATATGCTACTCCTCGGGAAATTTTCTCACTAAACGATCAATGCTATAAACCTAGTAGGTGCCTAGAAAGGTGTTAGCGGGGCTACGCCCCCAGGGAAAAGAGGTTCTTTAATTAAGGAACTTCGCGAAAGCGTTGGAAAACCTCCCTCGAAGTACCGACACCGGCCTGGCTGAACGGTTAAGCAAGTATTGTGCGGTGGGATTGATCCCGGCTAATTCTTCCTTTATGGTTTGAGGAGGGATTCGAGAAACAGTGGGAGCCATCCTGTTTAGACAAACTAAAAACCACTCTAAACTTGCAAGAGCATCATGCTGAGTGTTTCTTCTTCTCTCTCCTAATTGCAGCAACCAATCGACATGACTGGACTTAAGTTACTTCTAGATAAAAACATACTGACAGGGCCAAACTACAAAGATTGGCTCAGGAATGTCAAAATGGCAATCACTTACGACAAGCTGGGGTATCTTCTTACCACCAAAGCTCCCCCTGTCCCTGGTCCCACTTCCAGCGTCGCGGATAAGGAAATTCGCAAGACTTGGGAGATTGATAGCGCGAAGGCCAAGTGCCTCGTACTTGCCTCGATGGACAACGAACATTAGAGGATGCACGAGAATATGGACCTTGAATCCATATTTCTCCATACAAAAGAACTGTATGGAGAGCAATCACGTATCGCAAGATACGAAGCGTCGAAAAAGTTATTTTCGGCAAAGATGGCCGTCGGATCATCAGTAGCCGAGCACGTGCTAAAGATGATCGGCTACATTGAGGAGCTCGCGGACCTAGGGACCACATTGGAGAGTGAACTCTATACGGATATAGTTCTCCAGTCCCTTCCTTCCACTTACGCCCAGTTCATACTGAACTTCAACTTACAAGAAAAAGAGGTTGAACTTTCAGAGCTCCTCAACATGCTGAGGAGCGCAGAGGGCACCCTACAGAAAGGTAGGGAAACATCCACTTTGTTTGTAGGAGGATCATCTTCTTCTAGGTCCAAGGCGAAAGCCAAGGGAAAGAAGAAGAAAGCCCCCGCCAAACCAAGGGGCGGTGTTAGTAAAGTGGATACGAAGGGAAAAGCTAAAGCAGCAAAGAAAGCGGAGAAGCTTGTGGATAAGGAAGAATGCTTCTTTTGTCATAAGAAAGGTCACTGGAAGAATGATTGCAGGGCCTGGAAGGCCAGAACACAGGAATTGAAGCAGGTTGCAGCTTCAGCTTCAGGTGTGTATGTTATTGAAAACTGTCTTTCAATAAACTCTACTTCCTGGGTATTGGATACCGGATCAGGATCTCATATCTGTAATTCTTTGCAGGCGTTGAGAAACCGTAGTGTTTTGAAAGCAAGTGACATGACCCTCAGAGTTGCGAACGGAGCTAGCATGGATGCTAAAGCCGTGGGGGACTATCACCTGGGAATGTCAGATGGACATGTTTTGGTTTTGCGTAATTGCTTTTTTGTACCCAACGCAACTTGTAATATCATTTCTGTATCTTTAGTTTCTAAAGAAGGTTATGAATTTGCGTTTGTAAGTAATGTTGTAAACATTCACCTTAATCAAGTTCTGATTGGGTCAGGTACATTGAGTAATGGTATATACGTATTGAACCAACCACAGATTTTCAGTGTCCAGAATACACACAAAAGAAAGTCTCCGGAAATGAATCAGACTTTCTTGTTGCATTGTAGACTGGGTCACATCAATGAGAGAAGGTTGACGAAGTTACATACAGAAAGGTATTTGAATGCGTTCGAATATCAATCGTATGCCACTTGTCAATCCTGTCTCAAAGGAAAGATGACAAAGACTCCGTTTACTGGACATGGAGTAAGAGCGAGCGAGCTCTTGGGACTCGTACACAGTGATGTGTGCGGTCCAATGTCTACACATGCGCGAAGCGGATATTCTTACTTCATTACTTTTACGGATGACTTCTCAAGGTACGGTTATATCTTCTTAATGAAACATAAGTCCGAAGCCTTTGGAAAATTCCAGGAGTATAAGAATGAAGTAGAGAAACAGACCGGCAAAAGTATTAAGATTCTAAGATCGGATCGAGGTGGAGAATACTTAAGTGCCGAGTTCCTGGACTATTTAAAAGAGAACGGAATTCTCTCTCAGCTTACTCCTCCATACACCCCGCAACATAACGGTGTATCGGAGAGACAGAACAGAACCCTATTGGATATGGTTCGGTCCATGATGAGTAACGCTGAGTTACCACGATCATTCTGGGGATATGCACTAGAAGCAGCTGCGTATCTCTTGAACAAGGCTCCCACCAAGACTGTGCCTACCACCCCATATGAGATGTGGACTGGGAAGAAACCCTGTCTTAAGTATCTTAAGGTATTTTGATGTCCAGCTTTTGTAAAAAAAGCAGCATGCGGACAAGCTTGAGGCACGTTCAGTACAGTGTAAGTTTGTAGGATACCCAAGGAACTCCAGGGGGTATCTTTTCTATTCCGCTGAGGAACAAAAGGTTTTTGTTTCTCAGCATGCCCGCTTCTTGGAAACTGAGTTTTTGGAAACCCAGATAAGTGGGAGCACAATAGAACTGGAAGAAGTTCCAGAACCACAGACTGTTACTGAAAGCTCAGTGGAACCAGAAGGTTCAACAGAACAGGACATTCCTACGCCGCTCCGCAGGAGTAGTAGGCAGACTCATCCGCCCGAGAGATACTACGGTTTTCTCATAGACGGGGATAGAGAGGATTGCATCATAGATTATGATGAGCCTACTAGCTTCCAGCAGGCCGTTCAGAGCGTTGACTCAGTGAAATGGCTGGATGCAATGCGGACCGAAATGGAGTCCATGTACACCAACAAGGTATGGACGTTGGACATTGCTCCAGACGGGGTAAAACCCGTAGGATGCAAGTGGATCTTCAAAAGGAAGATTGGTGTAGATGGACAGGTTGAGACCTATAAAGCTAGGCTGGTAGCAAAGGGTTTTCGTCAAAGACCTGGCTTGGACTATGACGAAACCTTCTCTCCAGTAGCCATGCTGAAATCCATTCGGATCCTTCTTGCCATTGCTGCCTTCCACGATTATGAGATCTGGCAAGTGGACGTAAAGACCGCTTTTCTAAATGGAAATTTAGAGGAGTGTGTCTATATGGACCAACCAGAGGGTTTCATTCAGAGTGGGAGCAGCGGAAAGGTGTGCAAGTTGCTTAAGTCCATCTATGGACTAAAGCAGGCATCGCGGAGTTGGAACATCTGCTTTGATGAGACGGTCAAAGAATTTGGCTTTATCAAAAATCCAGATGAACCATGCATCTATAGTAGATTTGTAGCGAGAACTGTAGTATTCCTCGTTTTATACGTGGATGACATTCTCTTAATAGGAAATGACATTCCTATGCTACAATCTGTCAAGGGGTTCTTGTCACACAGGTTCTCCATGAAAGACCTGGGTGATGCCTCATACATCCTGGGGATCCGGATCCATCGTGATAGATCCAAGAGGATATTAGGACTTTCATAGTCCAGGTACATCGACACCATACTGAAAAGATTCAGTATGGAAGATTCCAAGCGCGGTAACCTACCGGCTTGTCACGGGATCACCCTCTCTAAAGAGATGTCTCCCAAGACTGATTTGGAGAGGGATCGCATGTCTATTATACCCTACGCTTCTGCGGTAGGCTCTATAATGTATGCGATGTTGTGTACCAGACCGGATGTAGCTTATGCACTGAGTGTGGTAAGCCGGTATCAGTCAAACCCTGGGGAGAAACACTGGATAGCGGTAAAGAACATTCTCAAGTATCTGAGAAGGACTAAGGAGATGTTCTTGGTGTATGGCGGAAAAGACCTCCAGATCGAGGCCTTTGCTGACTCCAGCTTCCAGAGTGACAAGGATGATTCCAAGTCCATGTCGGGTTTTGTCTTTACCCTCAATGGAGGGGCGGTGTGTTGGAAGAGTTCCAAACAGGAAACCGTTGCAGACTCGACGATGGAAGCGGGATACATCGCTGCATCTGATGCCGCAAAAGAAGCTGTCTGGATGAGGAAGTTCTTGAAAGAACTTCAGGTGGTTCCGTCCATTGTTGATCCAATACCTCTGTATTGCGACAACAACGGGGCTATAGCTTTAGCGAAGGAACCCAGGTCCCATCAGAGATCCAGGCACATCTTGAGGCGGTATCACCTGATCAGGGAGATCGTAGATCGCCAGGAGATCGAGGTTCGGAGAGTCGCTTCAGAAGATAACACTGCAGATCCATTCACCAAGGCCCTGCCCCAGACTCAGTTCGAGCGGCTGATCGAGATGATAGGTCTTCGATATGCCAGTACATGGTCTTAGTGCAAGTGGGAGATTGTTAGTGTATATGCCCTAGAGGCCATTACTGTATCATACTAGTTTGTATATTACTTAATGGAAGCTTGGGATATTCACCTTGTATATACAATCTTGCTCAAAATAGCAGTATGCTACTTGGTTTGTTTCTACTTCAATGTGTACATGTGCTTATTTTTGTATATCGCCTATACACATTAGTGGAGCCCTTAGGATCTTTGCTTGATTACCAGCGATGTGATGGCCGTCACACTAGTGGGGCTGGGTAATCTATAAGCACATCCTTATGCAGGTCCCTGGTCGCAGGACTATCGAGACAGGGCATCGATACTCCGGAGTAGATAAAAACACACAATGGAAACGAGACGATTCCATCATGTTTGGCCCAACGAGATTCTCCATATGGCCGGCCTCACCTTTTTACTGTTCATATCAGAAGCTTGTTTTCATGGTGTGTGCTGGGTTTTGTAAATTGGTATTTTTGGTGTTGTTTGATTTGTCCCAAATTTCACTTTGTGCATCTTAGCTTTGGGACAACTCGGGAGTTTTAAAAACTCGAAACTTTTGTATCGTCGGTATCTGTGATGTTATAAATGTGTTGCTGAACGTCGTCTAATTGTTATATGTTCATTTAGACGGGGTTGCACACATTTTGGTGTTGCTTGCTTCTGCGGATATATATATATGGTTATGGTTTGTGCGGATTGTCGTGATGGATAGCTATGTGTGCAATGTTAGATGTACAGTTCAGATTCATTTGTATATTCATTATTGCGGGGCGAGCGTTCGACATGTAGACTATCGTCACTGCCAGTTTGTATAATCTTTTGTTGGGGGCACGAACGGATTGAGGTCGATGTCGCCGTTGTATATATATTTTCTTTTCTGTACTAGGATTATCCCGCGGAGGAGTTCTTGAATAGCCTGGTTCTAGAGGGCAACGGGCCCGCATCTCATGGAGTTGAGACCGGGGGGGCCTTACTCTAGAATTGGTGGGCTATTCGCCGCACTCGTAGGGGGTATAGGTTGACCCACAGAAGGGTGCTCAAGTTACCGAATTCCGTAAAGTGCTAGGTGACCCACTCATTTTGTTAATTAGGGTTGCCTCACTTTGGGGATTGGCGGGTAACTTTCTGTTAGTGTATATGCCCTAGAGGCCATTACTGTATCATACTAGTTTGTATATTACTTAATGGAAGCTTGGGATATTCACCTTGTATATACAATCTTGCTCAAAATAGCAGTATGCTACTTGGTTTGTTTCTACTTCAATGTGTACATGTGCTTATTTTTGTATATCGCCTATACACATTAGTGGAGCCCTTAGGATCTTTGCTTGATTACCAGCGATGTGATGGCCGTCACACTAGTGGGGCTGGGTAATCTATAAGCACATCCTTATGCAGGTCCCTGGTCGCAGGACTATCGAGACAGGGCATCGATACTCCGGAGTAGACCAGCGCATGCGCTTCTCATCCCAGTGTGGGATACGGTCTGTCCCACAGCCGTCAGTACGTCGTACTTGAGATAGTATGCGGGTGCTCGTTAGGTTACGGGTACACTGGACAGGACTCGTCGGGAACTGACTAGTTGGTATTATGCCTATCGTCAGTTATCAGTTCCCAGGTGACATGAGTACAGCTTAGTCCGCTGACTTGACACTGTCACTTCGCCTCGAGTGTGTTCCCACTGTACTTTGATCACTACCCTACCACGGCTCAAAGGAGTCGTGCAAACAGGTAGTGGTTGGGTGCAGTCCCGAAGCACTTGGAGGCAGTGACGGTTAGACAGGATTCGTCTCTCCCGGTATTGGGGGTTGACATCGCGCTGTGTCTAGGAGAGCCATTACACGAGTAGTCCCTGGCCAGGGCAAACGAGATATACTGGTAGGCTTCCAGTGTTATCTCAGGGTGTTTTGGGCTTCGCTCCGGCACGACTTGTACCGCTATTGGGGGACTGGCGTTTACCGCCCCCTAGGCCCGCCATGCGATGTATCAGACGAACAGACCGGACTGTACGGAGAATGTCACACTCAGGCTCAGTAGGAGTTCAGATGGTTTCGCCTCGTCGGTCTTCTTGTCGGCACTACCTGGGGACCGTTACGCACAGCTAGTGCCGCTTGCGGTCTGTGGTTAAACCCACTGCCAGCGTAGTGTCGACTCTTTAGAGTCCCACACAGAAAGCTTTTGGCCTTTAGGCAAAAGAGTAGAGGTCGCATGGTATTGCGACAGGTCGCATGGTTTTGCGACATGGTTCGGTCACATCCGTGCACTTGTGCACGTGCAGTATCCGGACAGTTTACACTAGCGGGCTTTGGTTTAAGCCAGATCCTAGTGTACCTTTTGGGATTGGATTTATCCAGTGTGCATTCGTGTTCCTCGGAACGCGGATGCGGGTGCGTATGCACAGTTGACAGGGAGACAGAGGCAGCGGATTCTCATTAGGGTTGTTGACAGTTGACCGTTGACTATTTGACTTTTTGTTCAACCCTAATGAGAACATGATATGTGATTAACTATTATATTAATTAAGTATTATGGTGACATGGTTGTTGACTTGTTGACTTTGTTGACTTGTTGACTTTTGTTTACTTGTTGACTTTGTTGACCGGTTGACTAGGCTTGACTAGTTGACCATCATGATAACCATAGCCATCATTTCATGGCAAAGACTTTTGTTTGCTTGCTCATTTGTGTAAAATGAGTGCATGAAATGATATGGTTATGGTTGCTTCAACCATCACATAAGACTTTTTTTAGTATGATGAGTTATCATGATTTTGGATTATGAGAGGGTGAGAGACAAAAGACTTGCTCATTCTTTTCTTGCTCATTCTCTCTCTTGTTCTTGAGCTCTCTTGTTTTGCTCTCACCCTCTTGCTCTTTTTCCCTCTCTTCAATCTATGGTTCTCTTGTCTCATGAGTTGAGAATCAAGAACCATAGATAAAATCCCATACAAACTCTTCTCTACTCACTCTAGTTCACAAGGTTTAGCAAACCGAGTGAACTAGTTTCTTCAAAGAACGAAGAAGGAGCCAAAGGTTGGAGCTTTCAGGTGGATCTATCTTCGGCGTACGGAGATGACGGGAAGAAGCCAATCCGGACCACCATCGGAGTTTGAAGACGAAGGAGTTCAAGAAAAGCAAGGTATAACCCCCTAACCGAGTAGCTAGAAACTCGTAGTTAGGTTGTTAGATAGATGTTTAACCAAGATCCGGGTTTTAGGTCCATGTTACCACCTCCGTAAAAATCGTTTTTTACCAAATTCCGCATTCCCGAAAGTACCGGGAGAGGTAGCATGGACTTACACTTTCCGTACTCATAGGGGTGTAGGATCTTCATTGCACCGGCTATCCATACGACCGGGGAACGTTATGTTTCATTTATGGCTCAAATGAAATGCGGGACTCCTAGAGTATCCGCTATTCTATATTATTGTTCGCATACTTGTGATGATTTTATCTACTGTGATGACTATTATCTGCCTGCGATATTGATATATATATATATATATATATATTATATATTCAGTAGATGCTTCTATATGTTTTGCATCCGTGCTAGTCCAGTCCCCGCTCTGCCGTTAGTTAAGTAACCTGATGGGGCCCCATGGCGAATGCGGATGACATATAAAAAGCATGTTATTTTGGTTGTTTTTTTATGGCTTAGAAACATAAAATGACGGGAATGCATTATCGATATAGTGCAAGGAAAAATAAACCTCAATGATGTTGTCGGAACCAATTTTAAAACTGCTCGGTTTTCTTCAAAACTCATGGTCTGTCACGACCCGCAGAGTACGGAACGTGACTGGCACTTAAGTTTACGAAACGTCTTAAGACGTCCGTAAAATAAGTAAGCCAAAGCCCAGAAACCAAAACCAAATAAGCAAAAGAGTGAAGAAAAACCAATCAATTGAAAGCGAGTTTATCAAATAAGTCATATCAAACATTTTTAAAAACAATATCAATTGTTCCGAAAATTTCGGCAGAGTCTCCTTTGTAAATACTGGCCCCCAAAATGGGTACAATAAGAATATATATAAATCCAACAAATAAGGCATCCCTAAGCGGGAGCTAGCTCTTCACCATAAGGCGGTCACAAATCCCACGCAATATAAAACAACATGCAAAATAATCATAAGGAAACATAAGAAAAATCGTATGTCGACTCAAGTGAGCTCGACCCCAAAATACAGCATAAAAACTTCACAAATCTCACAGTCTCATCTCTAGGTCAATATACAACAATACTGGTAGATACAGTAGATGGAGTACTCTAGATACAATTAATACACAAGGTGGTACAAAATAATGATACAACCCACCTACGAGTAAAAGCCTCGAGTCCAGGCAAAAGAGGCAAAAGAAGCAAGTGCGCCCGCCGCTACTGTACTGACGGAGCGGACCTGCAAAAGGCTGTGGCACAACGGGGGTGAGTTGCCAACTCGTAAGTAATAATAACATCTATATAGGCTATCGCAAGCATGCACACAAGCATCCTAGCATCTATAATACATGTATGACAGGATATACTAGCAAGTATGTATGCAACATGAATGTACTAGAAGATATGTATGCAATTATGAATTAACTCGTGATCTGAATGTGTAAGTATAAGAAAATCATATTTTTTCCTTTAGGAATCTCTTTTGAAATATCAGCACAATACCAATAGAATCTATAAGAATCTGTGTCCAGCATCGACACCTCAAAACTATCTCAAATCTCATATCAATGTATCTCTGGCCTCAGCCGTCCGGCTGACCCATCTCAAATATCAATATCTCATCATCTCGCGGCCACGGTCGGTATCCTCTCGATATCCGCCGTGCCAAAACAGTCACCGGTAGGTAGTCCATTCCCTGCCAGGCTCAACGTCAACAACACATTCCTCTTGCCCCGGGGTACCTTACCGGGCCCACCATGTACCCGTGACGGTTCCTCCACTCCTCGACACGGATCTCGAAAACCACAGCAAACTCATGGTGGACGACACTTTACATCACTAGAAAACCGCAACTTTTTATATTTTAAAAGATCATAAGTTGTAAATTTTGCGGCTTTCCCCGAAATCCAGAAATATCATAAATCTCAATAAATCATCATAAGTGCATATGCCAATGATAATGAATGCATATGGTATCAATAACCAAGTTGCAATGTATGATTAATAAACTAGGCATGAACAATTGATGTAATGGTATACATGCACATGAATAGCAATTCTACAATGTTATTTTAAGGATTTATTGCAATAGTACAGGTTTAAGTATCAAATATGGTGGCAACATTCTAGATTATAAGTTATATAGTGTCGTGGCATGGCAATTACCAGGGCGTGTGTGTTCGCATGAATAGTGCTCGTGCTGCATATAAAAACTCTGGCAATGGTGCAGGTGTCCTATAGAACGGGTTCGCATATGTCTAACAATATAAAGCATGGATGTAGCAAGATGTTACGCAAGCATTTACTCCTAATTACTAATATCACTAGAAATCTTTAAACTACTTAAACTATCGGGCGAGTTGCGCCATCCGAACGATAGTCCCCCGTAGATGTTACATCTACTCACCGGAATCCCCAGCTAGCTATGTCCAATCACCGCCCTTCCTTTTCGTGCCGCGTCCGAAGTCTCCGCGACCAAACCTGGAATTTGCACCAATACAAAACATAAGGTTACATATCATGAAACGATGCAAATCCCAACGAAAACATCAACGTTCACGAGTTAGGCACGACGTGCACAATGTGCGCGGAACACACACGAAAATCACCAAAACTAACTATAATCGTCGTTTTGGGCGCCCGGCAAAGCTAAAACCCGATAAAACCAAAAATCCGCATTCACACACCCTAAAAGTCGTAGGAGAAGCCAATACAATCATCAAGGTATCACAATTCATTCATCACTTAATTTTAATAAAAACCTAGTAAGCATTTGCATTCCAAAATCGGTGCAAACACCGTCGCTTTGCGGCAAAAGACTACCATCAATTAAAACATCCAACCGCACAACTAGTTAGCCACAAACACTATAATTACAACACAATAACCATGCTTCAAAACCTATTTCCATACACAAACCCCTTTCTTGATTTTTGTAATTAGCAATCACAATCAAAATTTCACACTAAATTAGCTTAGATTAGCAAAATTTGAAGCCACTTAAGCAAAATAACCTCATCAACTTAGGTTAGCAACCAACTAGATAGCAAAATAGATTTAATTAACTAATTGTGCTAAAAACCCTAATTTAAAACAAACTACCCTCTTAAAAACTAGATTAGAAATTAACGCTAAAACAATTTTCAAAGTTCTAATTAGCACACTTTAAACTACAATTTAACCAAAGATTAAAATTATACCTCACAAGCCCAAACCCTATGTTGCTAAAGCCTCCCAAGATGCCATCTTTCTCCAAGATTTAAACCAATTTGGGTTTGAGAAGAGAGGGAATAAGGCTTTGCTTTGAAGTTGTGAAGGAAATTGTTGATTTTTGGAGCAATTTTGGATGAACTTTGATGAAGAAAAGAGATGAGACAAGGAGGGGGGGATGGGGCTGCTATTTGCTGCAGAATTATCGGCTGATGTGGAGTGGGGAGAAGTGTGGGGGAGTTGGGGAAAGTTTCTCAAAGTCAAAACACCAAACATACAACCAAAAACCCATACTCCAATTATTATATTTTAATACTTTTCACATTGAACTTTTAAAATGAGTTGAAAACAAAATTGAGGGGGGGAGTGGGCTGCTGCAGCAGTGGTGGGGCCGGCCATGATGGAGAGAAATGAGTGAGAGAGATTTTACAAGGAAATTCTATGCAAAAAGACCCCCCACAAGTCCAAAATTGCAAGTTTTAGTTCAAAATAATTATTTTTTTGTTTTCCATCATAAAAACCCATTAAAACTTGAAATAAAAAACTAAAAATTTATATTACAACTAGATTTTAATTAACATGATTTTAAAGCTTAAATTTAGCCCATTTAAATTTGTATTTATCGCTAATTTTATGTATTTTCTTACCGGCTTAAAATAATATTAAAAAATTGAAAAATAGGGAAAAAATTTTAAATGACCAAAAATTAATAAGTAACTCATTAGCTACTAAAAACTAGCAATTACCTATCCAAATTAGGTATAATTAGTCCTAAACTGCAAAATAACAACAAAGACGGTTTACGGAAAAATACCGAATTTTCACCGATTTCCAGGAAAACACCAAAACGACTTTTCAAGGCGCTACAATCTTCCCCACTTAAAGAAATTCGGTCCCCGAATTTAAAAAATATAGCTACACGTACCTTCAAAAAGATGGGGATATTTCTTCCTCATCTCGTCCTCGGTCTCCCAGGTAACCTCCTCGCTGCTCGGGCTACGCCAAAGGACCTTGACGGTTGGTATAACTTTCGATCTCAATTTTTTTTCACCTGCCGATCCAGGATGGCCACCGGCTGCTCTACAAAAGAAAGGTCGCGCTCCAGCTGGACTGTCGGGTGCTAATCGCATATGAAGGGTCGTGAAGGTACTTGCGGAGTATCGAAACATGGAAGACGGGGTGAACATCGGGAAAGCTGGGTGGAAGAGCCAAACGATATGCAACTGCGCCGACACGCTCGAGAATCTCGAAGGGACCCACAAACCTGGGACTAAGCTTTCCCTTTCGCCCAAAACGCATCACGCCCTTCATCGGAGAGACCCTCAGAAAAACATGATCGCCAACTGCGAACTCTAGCCTGCGACGGCGCCTGTCTGCATACGATTTCTGCCTTCTCTGAGCTACTCTCATCCGGTCTCGAATCAACTGTATTTTCCCGGTCGTCTCCTCCACAAGCCGCGGCCCCAAAATACTGCTCTCGCTGAGCTCTGTCCAACAAACGGGCGATCTGCATCTCCTCCCATACAATGCCTCGAAAGGTACCATCTGAATAGTATCCTGGAAGTTGTTGTTGTAGGAGAACTCCACTAAAGGTAAATGATGATCCCAGCTACCGCCGAAGTCTAAAACGCACGCTCTAAGCATGTCCTCGAGAGTTTGAATGGTCCGCTCTGACTGTCCGTCGGTCTGCGGATGAAACGCTGTGCTGAAGCTCAAACGAGTGCCTAAAGCCTCCTGAAGTCTCTGCCAAAGTCGGCTGGTGAACTGGGTGCCTCGCTCTGACACGATACAAGTCGGTACGCCATGCAACCGCACGATCTCGTCGATGCAAAGCTGGGCATACTGAGCAAGGCTGAAAGTGGTCTTCACTGGTAGGAAATGAGCCGCTTTCGTCAATCGATCTACGATCACCCAGATGGAGTCGTACCCTCGACTGGTCCTGGGTAGACCCACAACGAAATCCATCGAAATCTGCTCCCATTTCCACTCTGGAATGGGTAACGGCTGTAGCTCTCCTGCGGGCCTCTGGTGCTCGGCCTTGACTTGCTGACAAGTCAGGCATCTCGATACAAACTCCGCAATGTCCCTCTTCATCTCGTCCCACTAGTAGGTCTCTCTCATATCATGGTACATCTTGGTGGAACCGGGGTGGACACTATACACTGATCGGTGTGCCTCCTCAAGAATGTCGTGCCGCAATCCATCAGCATCTGGTACGCACAGTCTAGATCCATATCGTAAAATCCCCTGATCATCAATCACGAACTCGGAAAATCTGCCCTGTCCCATCTGTGCCATGATCTCTGAGCAATGGTCGTCTCTGCGCTGTGCCTCATATATACGGTCAAGCAACTGTGGGCGTGCACGAACATGCGCGAGCTGTCCCCCTGTCTGAGTGAACTTGAACTCAACTCGGCTGTCGCATAAAATCTGCTAATCTGCTGACGACTGCCTCTGCACTGCGCGCAAAAAGGATAGACTACTGTAACACCCGGCCCTCCTTATACCAATATTTGAGTTTCTCGTTAACTTATGAGATTTCAATCTTTTTATAACTAATTATTAACTTATTTATTTTGGGAACTCCTTTAGACCCTAAACTCCCAATCATTTGTACCCCGCTATTTTCTCAAACCATAATTCCAAACCCTTATTTTCCCCTTTCCTATTTATATAAACCCCGATCTCGATCTAGAACTCCATTTCATTTTTAGTATTTTTCCCCAAGCCATTCTTTATAACTTAATTTATTTTCATTAAACCCCATTTTCTTTGAGCATTGCCCAGCCCACTTTTTGGTTAATAAATTTATCTTTCCTTAATAAATCTATGGCCCGCCCGACTCAGCCCCAGCCCACTCCTCTAATTTATTTTCTTACCTTTCGGCCCGGCCTACTCCTTTATTCCCTATTTTTCTAAAGCTCTCTTGGCCCGGCCCACTGACTGCAGCCCGCGTTCCCTCACACACGACCCGTGCCCGCCTCCTCACACACGACCCGACCCGACCCGCCTTCTCCTGTTCATCTTCCAATTTAAAAACTCCAACGGCACCTTCCCTCAATCCCGCTCGCGACCACGTCGCGCGTTCCTCGCCTCCATCAACGCCCCACTCCTGCCGTTACGCCCTCGACGCGCGCCTCTCTCTCTCCTCTCATAACTTCCTCCCCTATCTCATTCGCATCTCCTCTCTCCTTCTTCAACTCCCTCTCTCGAGCACCTCCCCTGAACCTCCAACCTCCGACGTTCCTCACCTCCATCCCGACCACCCCCTTGTACTCGACGCCGGCGAACCCACCTCTCTCTACCTCAACTACGCCACCTTCATCTCCCTCACCGCCAACCCTACACCCGAGCTTGGCCGCCCCTGTGTCGACGACCAGCGAACCCCTCATCCTCGTCGTCGTCATCCTCTTCACCATCCCTTTCTCTCTCACTCTCGTTCTCCCGATCTCTCTCTCTCTCCCGATCTCTCTCTCTCTCCCAAACTCTGCCCCCTCTTCTTCTCTCTCTCGTCTCAGCTCCCTCTATTCTCCTTCTCCCTCTCTCTGTCTCTCCCCTCTCTCTAGCTCCCTGCATTGCTCCCTCTCTTTTCACTCTCTAACTCTCTCTCTCACTCACAGTTTCTCTTCTCTCTCTCTCTCTTCTCTCTCTCTGAGCCTCTCTCTCTCTCTCTTCTCTCTCTCTGAGCCTCTCTCTCTTCTCTCTCTCTGTAACCCTCTCATCTCACTCTTTGCATCTCTATCTTCCTCTCTCACACCCTCAAATTCTCTCTCTATATATCTCATTCTCCCATTTTCTCTCTCCCTAACACTCTCTCTCTGTCCCTCATTTCTCTCTCTCTAGCACTCTCTCTCTCTCCAAATCTGAAACCGTCTTCCCATCCTCCATCAACCTACACCACCGCACGACATTGCCGAGGCCGCAACAACCAACTCCACCAAAACTGCGAGCCGTCGTGGCCGAGACTCGAATTCGAGCCAAGTCGAGTGCCGTGAAGTGTGTGTCGCGCGTTCGTGGCGTTACCGTCAGCGTCCAACCCCAAGACGTTCTCAGGCAAGTTTTTACTTGCTTTCATGCTATTCTGTATATATTACAAATCAGAATCGTAGATATAATCCATGTTTGCTTGATGCTATATATTGTCACAAAACTGTTCGATGCTCGTTCCCATAGAAAATCATTATCAGATTTGACGGAACTGGACATATTATATTGGCCCTTGTAGAGATGATTAACGTGTGCAAATTTCATTAGAAAATACGACTGTTAATAGTTAAAATGACTACCCCCAAGTTTGATCGTAAAACTGAAATTCTGTTGCACCTGAAAATAGTTAAATTCATCATAAATCATATACATATTAGATTGGTGCGTTCGAGGGCTCAAATTGAAGCTAACTCGACGAACTTTAATCCTGTGCTAGTTTCCAGACATTCCTGTACTTAAATTAGGATGATAATTGTATCGGAGTGCGACTCTGGACTGCAGTCCAGAGTGACTCCAGTATTTGCTTGCTGTTTCGTATTGGATACCATAGAATTTCCTTAACTCATAAGTTGCGGAACTCCGCTGTTTATTATAGATAAATATGTTATCTAGACAACACAATTGATTTCATCCTGTTTCGTTACCATTTGATATTTAATCTGTAATTTAACAGATCGGGACACATAACAGTCCCAGCAGAACCAGAACTGACATGTTAATATTAAACTGATCATAACTCCTAACGTACAGACGCGATTGAAGATCCGTTTATTGCGTTGAAAACTTTACTGAAAACCATAGAATTCATTCAACTGTAGCGTCGCTAAATTATGATCCCAACTGGGGTTAAAATGCGTTGCAAAATGGACTTCTGATTCTGAAATTGGATTTCCAGCCGCGAGCGCTTAAAATGAAATGGTTATAACTAATGATCCTGGAACCCGATTGACTTGAAATGAAATTCTAGGGATGGATAACTGAACATACTACTTATCACCTGTTTATCGTTTCGCTAAATTATATACATATGTTTCATGATAAATTGTGCAAGTGATAGACGATTGTTTTATAACACCTTGGTTGTGCTTCTTACACTGCCCATGCATCATATTATACCTATATCATTGTAGTGATAACCTAGTGATATCGTGCATTCACCCAGTGTTAGATTTTAGTGATGATTGTGACAAGTACGTCAGTGTTCGTGTATCCGTGATTAAGTGAAAGTGATACGTACTTGTACACAATCAGTGTCCCTTTTATTCTATTGCATTGTCGACGTCTGTGGGATGCGTGTACGTGTGACTATAAGTGGTATGGGACACTTATGGAAGCGCTTGCACGGTTGTCACAGATAAGGCATCCGACACTGCCATTTATCTTAGGTATTAGTCGGGACGTGCTTGATGGAGGTCCTGCCTCCAGTTCTCGCGCAGACTTGTCACGGATCGATTAGTATTTAGGGTTATGGTTAGCGTTTGATGTAGACCTCGGGGTGTGGGGTAGTTCAAGTGTGAATTCAACAGAATCTCGGGAGTCCCATGCCGGCTTATATATTTAGGGAGTTATATGGAGATTTACAGGGTATGTGCTATAGACACCGTGATACACTCGTTACATGTTGGGCCCGTGGTCCCTTGCCCTTGGGTTCTACCCTTGGGTGGAGGACACTCGCGAGTGGTTGACTCTCACACTTGGACTGACGATAGGCTTATTGACCTGTGCAGTGAGACTTAGAGACTGATAGGGTTACTGTCGTTTACATTCCTTATATACTGTGTTGACATACATGACATATCGTTATACTGCTTTACTGCTCCGCTGCATTTATCTCTGCTCATTTATAATCAGGTTGTTATTGATTTACTGTCATTCATATCCTTTACCACTGTTAGAACTGTTACTTGATTATATACATTATACTGCTATTGTGTCGCTCTGACGACCTGAGTATGCATGCTCAGAGTGAGGAGAAGATTTAGCTTGGACCAGAACTAGACGTGCATCACAGACTTCTTGACTCGCCTTCCCGAGTTACATTATTTTGTTCCACTTCAGGTCAGTCTTTACATCGTTTCTTTCAGTTACTGCATTTCTCATTACCTGTGCACTATTTACTGTTTACCATGAGAAACTAGAAGCCGAAGTGTGACTACGGCAGGACTTTTCCTTAACCGTAGGAGCATGGCTGGCCTTGTCTACCCCTCGTATTCCGTATTTTGGGAAGCGGGGCGTGACATGGTTTAGTTGGTATCAGAGCCAGGTTTTGCATCAATTGGGATTGCAGTTTTCCGTGCATAGTTTGGCAATCTAAGACACTCCTTGGTCTAGGTTGTAAACTTGTCATTCTTGATTCATATTCACGTAGTGTGTTCAGCTATCCACTCGCTATGGTTTCGGGTGACTTGACGAGGATACGTGTTTGCCATTGCACTACCGTACTCTAATCAAGTGACTAAAGTGATACAGTTGATTCTCCACTTGTAATGATATTCATCATCTCTGATATTCTTGAATCCTTGTTCTATCCATATCATATTTTGATTCATTTAGCGTGTGACTCATATCATTCTCGAAATTGTTGTTTCAGGATCATGTCTTCCAACGACTCTTCATCCTTATCCGCTCCCCAGAATCAGACCGTTGAAATCCTGAGTGTACTGCAAGATTTGAAGGAAGTCCAAGAGCGAACAAACGACTTATTAGCTGAAGGACTGAGAAGACAGGTGAGTCAGACCCCAGCGGGAGCATCCTATCAAAAAGGGATCCCTATTGGACGAAGGAAGGAGAAGAAGATGAAGCGTCAACAGAAACATCAGAAGAACCTTTGCTGTGGATATTGTAAGAGGCCAGGACATCTTCAGAGGGATTGTCGCCGCGCCCAAGGAAAATGTCTAATTTGTGGATCCAGCGAACACATCATCAACGGTTGCCCAGAAAGGAAAGAACTGCAAGGAAGAAACTTGTCTACTCTCCCCACTTCTGCCAAGTGAGGATTGCCGCGTAGTTCGGACTTCGACGATAAGGCGGATCAAACGCAGGATTCAACTCGCGTGACGAGAATGCAATGTTATAGTAGTCGAAGAATAATTTTCATGTTATCTACTTTCAGTAATAATAATGTTATCACCCTTTATGAATATTTCTTTCTGTTTGAAATCATGTATCCTTTGAACTTTTAGTTGAATGCAATGAAATTTGAATCATAATATATGTATCGTTCTCATGCTTTCTCTATGTCACATTCTATTCATTATCACAGTACTTTCATTCGAATCTTTCAGTTCCTGCAACCGCATATTTTTCCTATATTGCGTACCCCGAGTTTTCCTTGATATATTCCACTGTCTAATCATGACTTCTCTTTCAGGCCATGGCCCACCCTGGAGCAGCGCCGCATCTAGACGAGAATGCACAGTCATGCGTTTCCTTAGACCGCACACTGATGGATTCCGACGATGAGATCAACGGTCCCCAGGTCAACTTCGAAAACAATGATTCAGAGGACGAAGGAGCAGCCGCCCCAGAGTTTGGCATGATAGCTGATTTTGACGAAGAAGAAGTAGATCCTGAAGAGAACCTAATAGAGGAAGATCCCGAGGGAGATCCAATAGAAGAAAATCCAGTGGAGGAAGACCCCGTGGAAGAAAACCCAGAAGGAGAGAATCACATGGAATCAGACCTCGATGAAGAAGTTATATCCGAGGATGAAGGACCAGAGGATCAAGACCCTGCCATGGAAGAACTTCCTTTAGCGATACCTGCGAGGCGCTATGGAAATGGACGGCCCTACCTGAGCGCGCGGGCCTACCGCAACCTGCTGAATCTCCACAGCCGTGACTGACGGAATTTCTTTTGATGTTGTCTTTCTGGCCAAATAAATTGTGTATAGTTTAGGGCCACCTTTCGTCCTTGAGAATGTCTTGTTTCAAATATTCTTGAATAAAGTAAACCTTCTGGATTCGTAAACCTTTTGATTTTGTTTCGACTGATACTTGTTTATTACCCACATCTATTTATTTTCTGCCGAGATCCCTGACTGTCCCCCTACTCATTATATAGTTTCTCACCCAGTTTCGATTAGAAAGTACCGCACTCTGATCCTGGGAATGAGCCACCATTCATCCTTCGTCTGTACCCTATTTGAGATCCTTCTGGGAGGAGAATAGTTCCTGTGAAGCTTCTGAATTCTTTAACTCTTCAAATTTTGATTCGTGTGTTGTACCAACTGTTGTTTCCACCACACTTTTCCGTTGATATTCCTCTGTTGCTCATCCTTACTTCATGCGTTGACCCTATCCCAACCTCCTTGAACTTCAGCCTAAAGCAACTACACTCCAAATTTCTGACTAAGCCACACTTCCTTGTAATCACTATCCCAGCTAGCCCTATTCATATTGGCGGATTCTCTATTACCCCAAATATATTTAGAGACATTATTATTCAAAAATTTAGTTTCATTATTTTAAAAGAGTGTGTGTTACTGATTACTCTATTTTTGTGTATTTTTGTACACTATTAGTATTCTTATTTTCAGTAGCGCGACCTTACACCGCGCATATTTCGTTACATGTTCCTAAATTTCACTATACAAGCTTCCTAAATTATTTTAAACCCGTTTTAACGATACAGTATTCTAAAATGTTATAACCTACCGATTAATTTTTCCACTGCTTTATTCTCATTATCTTATTTTCGGGTTTTGTACCTATATCTGCTATTATAAATGGTCGTGCCTTAATTACTTTTTGTGGGGCTACTTTTGATATATTAATATGTGCATTTATCGAGTACACCTCGAATATCATTATTCGTTGTTGTTGTTATTGCTAATTTGTATACATATAGTTGCCCCTATAGTGATTCCTGTCTGATATCTATTTAGACCTGTCGGGTGTATGTTGTTCCTACATATTTGTACCTTCAATTTCTTTGTTCACGGTTTCTTTATGAACCTTTATGTGTTAGTTTGCAATATAATAGCCTTCACCTATATTTGTATAACTTATCGTTTATTTTAAATTTCGAGGACGAAATTTTTATAAGGGTGGTATGATGTAACACCCGGCCCTCCTTATACCAATATTTGAGTTTCTCGTTAACTTATGAGATTTCAATCTTTTTATAACTAATTATTAACTTATTTATTTTGGGAACTCCTTTAGACCCTAAACTCCCAATCATTTGTACCCCGCTATTTTCTCAAACCATAATTCCAAACCCTTATTTTCCCCTTTCCTATTTATATAAACCCCGATCTCGATCTAGAACTCCATTTCATTTTTAGTATTTTTCCCCAAGCCATTCTTTATAACTTAATTTATTTTCATTAAACCCCATTTTCTTTGAGCATTGCCCAGCCCACTTTTTGGTTAATAAATTTATCTTTCCTTAATAAATCTATGGCCCGCCCGACTCAGCCCCAGCCCACTCCTCTAATTTATTTTCTTACCTTTCGGCCCGGCCTACTCCTTTATTCCCTATTTTTCTAAAGCTCGCTTGGCCCGGCCCACTGACTGCAGCCCGCGTTCCCTCACACACGACCCGTGCCCGCCTCCTCACACACGACCCGACCCGACCCGCCTTCTCCTGTTCATCTTCCAATTTAAAAACTCCAACGGCACCTTCCCTCAATCCCGCTCGCGACCACGTCGCGCGTTCCTCGCCTCCATCAACGCCCCACTCCTGCTGTTACGCCCTCGACGCGCGCCTCTCTCTCTCCTCTCATAACTTCCTCCCCTATCTCATTCGCATCTCCTCTCTCCTTCTTCAACTCCCTCTCTCGAGCACCTCCCCTGAACCTCCAACCTCCGACGTTCCTCACCTCCATCCCGACCACCCCCTTGCACTCGACGCCGGCGAACCCACCTCTCTCTACCTCAACTACGCCACCTTCATCTCCCTCACCGCCAACCCTACACCCGAGCTTGGCCGCCCCTGTGTCGACGACCAGCGAACCCCTCATCCTCGTCGTCGTCATCCTCTTCACCATCCCTTTCTCTCTCACTCTCGTTCTCCCGATCTCTCTCTCTCTCCCGATCTCTCTCTCTCTCCCAAACTCTGCCCCCTCTTCTTCTCTCTCTCGTCTCAGCTCCCTCTATTCTCCTTCTCCCTCTCTCTGTCTCTCCCCTCTCTCTAGCTCCCTGCATTGCTCCCTCTCTTTTCACTCTCTAACTCTCTCTCTCACTCACAGTTTCTCTTCTCTCTCTCTCTCTTTTCCTTCTCTCTCTCTCTCTCTCTCTCTCTTCTCTCTCTCTGAGCCTCTCTCTCTTCTCTCTCTCTGTAACCCTCTCATCTCACTCTTTGCATCTCTATCTTCCTCTCTCACACCCTCAAATTCTCTCTATATATCTCATTCTCCCCTTTTCTCTCTCCCTAACACTCTCTCTCTGTCCCTCATTTCTCTCCCTCTAGCACTCTCTCTCTCTCCAAATCTGAAACCGTCTTCCCATCCTCCATCAACCTACACCACCGCACGACATTGCCGAGGCCG
Source organism: Agapanthus africanus (assembly GCA_030015575.1). Lineage (NCBI taxonomy): Eukaryota > Viridiplantae > Streptophyta > Magnoliopsida > Asparagales > Amaryllidaceae > Agapanthus > Agapanthus africanus. The sequence continues at coordinate 743,317,908 of CM057342.1, read as the reverse complement.
CAACAACCAACTCCACCAAAACTGCGAGCCGTCGTGGCCGAGACTCGAATTCGAGCCAAGTCGAGTGCCGTGAAGTGTGTGTCGCGCGTTCGTGGAGTTACCGTCAGCGTCCAACCCCAAGACGTTCTCAGGCAAGTTTTTACTTGCTTTCATGCTATTCTGTATATATTACAAATCAGAATCGTAGATATAATCCATGTTTGCTTGATGCTATATATTGTCACAAAACTGTTCGATGCTCGTTCCCATAGAAAATCATTATCAGATTTGACGGAACTGGACATATTATATTGGCCCTTGTAGAGATGATTAACGTGTGCAAATTTCATTAGAAAATACGACTGTTAATAGTTAAAATGACTACCCCCAAGTTTGATCGTAAAACTGAAATTCTGTTGCACCTGAAAATAGTTAAATTCATCATAAATCATATACATATTAGATTGGTGCGTTCGAGGGCTCAAATTGAAGCTAACTCGACGAACTTTAATCCTGTGCTAGTTTCCAGACATTCCTGTACTTAAATTAGGATGATAATTGTATCGGAGTGCGACTCTGGACTGCAGTCCAGAGTGACTCCAGTATTTGCTTGCTGTTTCGTATTGGATACCATAGAATTTCCTTAACTCATAAGTTACGGAACTCCGCTGTTTATTATAGATAAATCTGTTAGCTAGACAACACAATTGATTTCATCCTGTTTCGTTACCATTTGATATTTAATCTGTAATTTAACAGATCGGGACACATAACAGTCCCAGCAGAACCAGAACTGACATGTTAATATTAAACTTATCATAACTCCTAACTTACAGACGCGATTGAAGATCCGTTTATTGCGTTGAAAACTTTACTGAAAACCATAGAATTCATTCAACTGTAGCGTCGCTAAATTATGATCCCAACTGGGGTTAAAATGCGTTGTAAAATGGACTTCTGATTCTGAAATTGGATTTCCAGCCGCGAGCGCTTAAAATGAAATGGTTATAACTAATGATCCTGGAACCCGATTGACTTGAAATGAAATTCTAGGGATGGATAACTGAACATACTACTTATCACCTGTTTATCGTTTCGCTAAATTATATACATATGTTTCATGATAAATTGTGCAAGTGATAGACGATTGTTTTATAACACCTTGGTTGTGCTTCTTACACTGCCCATGCATCATATTATACCTATATCATTGTAGTGATAACCTAGTGATATCGTGCATTCACCCAGTGTTAGATTTTAGTGATGATTGTGACAAGTACGTCAGTGTTCGTGTATCCGTGATTAAGTGAAAGTGATACGTACTTGTACACAATCAGTGTCCCTTTTATTCTATTGCATTGTCGACGTCTGTGGGATGCGTGTACGTGTGACTATAAGTGGTATGGGACACTTATGGAAGCGCTTGCACGGTTGTCACAGATAAGGCATCCGACACTGCCATTTATCTTAGGTATTAGTCGGGACGTGCTTGATGGAGGTCCTGCCTCCAGTTCTCGCGCAGACTTGTCACGGATCGATTAGTATTTAGGGTTATGGTTAGCGTTTGATGTAGACCTCGGGGTGTGGGGTAGTTCAAGTGTGAATTCAACAGAATCTCGGGAGTCCCATGCCGGCTTATATATTTAGGGAGTTATATGGAGATTTACAGGGTATGTGCTATAGACACCGTGATACACTCGTTACATGTTGGGCCCGTGGTCCCTTGCCCTTGGGTTCTACCCTTGGGTGGAGGACACTCGCGAGTGGTTGACTCTCACACTTGGACTGACGATAGGCTTATTGACCTGTGCAGTGAGACTTAGAGACTGATAGGGTTACTGTCGTTTACATTCCTTATATACTGTGTTGACATACATGACATATCGTTATACTGCTTTACTGCTCCGCTGCATTTATCTCTGCTCATTTATAATCAGGTTGTTATTGATTTACTGTCATTCATATCCTTTACCACTGTTAGAACTGTTACTTGATTATATACATTATACTGCTATTGTGTCGCTCTGACGACCTGAGTATGCATGCTCAGAGTGAGGAGAAGATTTAGCTTGGACCAGAACTAGACGTGCATCACAGACTTCTTGACTCGCCTTCCCGAGTTACATTATTTTGTTCCACTTCAGGTCAGTCTTTACATCGTTTCTTTCAGTTACTGCATTTCTCATTACCTGTGCACTATTTACTGTTTACCATGAGAAACTAGAAGCCGAAGTGTGACTACGGCAGGACTTTTCCTTAACCGTAGGAGCATGGCTGGCCTTGTCTACCCCTCGTATTCCGTATTTTGGGAAGCGGGGCGTGACAACTACCCCCGGGCCTCCTGCTCAAAGCATCTGCCACTACATTCGCCTTGCCTGGGTGATATAAGATCTCGCAGTCGTAGTCTTTCACCAACTCCATCCAACAACGCTGTCTGAGGTTCAGGTCTCGCTGCTGAAATATGTATTTTAAGCTCTTGTGGTCTGTGAATATTTGGCACGACTCGCCATATAGGTAATGTCGCCAAATCTTAAGTGCAAAGACCACTGCAGCCATCTCCAAATCATGAGTGGGGTAGTTCTGTTCATGTTTCTTCAATTGCCGAGAAGCATATGCGATCACCCGGCCATGCTGCATCAATACGCATCCTAACCCCACTCGCGAAGCATCACAGTAGACCACAAATCCGCCTGATCCCGAAGGCAAAGATAATACCGGCGCTGTAGTCAAACAAGTCCGTGGCTGCTGAAAACTGCGCTCGCACTCCTCTGTCCAAACGAAAGGAACTCCCTTCCGGGTCAAACCGGTCAAAGGTGCAGCTATACGGGAGAAGTCCTGAACAAAACGCCTGTAGTAACCCGCCAGGCCTAGAAAACTACGGATCTCAGTAACCGATGTAGGTCGGGGCCACTGCTGAACAGCCTCAATCTTCTTCGGGTCCACACATATGCCGTCTCTCGTAATCACGTGACCCAAGAATCCGACGCTGTCCAGCCAGAATGCACACTTGGAGAACTTTGCGAACAGCTGGTGCTCTCTCAGAGTCTGTAACGTAATCCGCAAGTGCCGCTCGTGCTCCTCTCTGCTCCGAGAGTACACCAAGATATCGTCGATAAACACGATGATGAACAAGTTAAGATACGGCCTGAATGTACGGTTCATCAAATCCATGAATGCTGCTGGGGCGTTGGTGAGTCCGAACGACATCACCAAAAACTCATAGTGGCCGTAGCGCGTGCGGAAAGCTGTCCTTGGTATATCCTCCTGTCGAACTCGCAGCTGATGGTACCCTGATCGTAAGTCGATCCTCGAAAAATACCCCGCACCCTGAAGCTGGTCGAACAAATCATCAATGCGTGGCAACGGATATCTGTTCCGCACGGTAATCTTGTTCAGCTGGCGGTAGTCGATACATAAGCGCAAACTTCCATCCTTCTTCTTGACAAACAGGACCGGAGCACCCCACGGAGAAACACTAGGTCGAATAAGCCCCTTATCTAACAAATCCTGCAACTGACCCTTCAGCTCTCGAAGCTCTGCCGGGGCCATCCGATAAGGCGGTAAAGAAATAGGCCCCGAGCCGGGAATCAAGTCAATGCAGAACTCAACGTCGCGCTCAGGTGGTAGCCCAGGCAGCTCATCAGGGAAAACATCTGGGAACTCACAAACAACCGGGACCCGGTCCAACGGAACCTCTGCAGCTCGAGTATCACAAATATACGCTAAGAATCCCTGACATCCCTTCCGCAAGAGCTGACCAGCGCGAAGAGACGAAATCAAGCTGGGAAGGGTGACGCTGCGGTCTCCCTGAATAACAAGGATTGGATCTCCCGGAAAGCTAAATCTGACTGCTTTCTCACGGCAGTCCACCGAAGCATAACAAGTGGCTAGCCAATCCATGCCCAGAAGCACATCAAAGTCCAACATATCGAGAAGAATCAAATCAACCGACGATTCCCTCTCCCCGATACGAACGGAACACAATCGAAACACAAAACGAGCGACAAACGACTCACCTACCGGGGTAATAACAACAAGCGGCTGATCTAACGACGACGACTCACGACCCAACATCGGTGCAAAGTGTGTAGATACGTACGAATGTGTGGAACCTGGGTCGAATAATACCCATGCGTCGAAAGAACAAACTGGAAGGGTACCTGTCACAATGGCGTTGGATGCATGTGCATCCTGCGGTGTCAAAGCGAACACTCGGGCCTGTCCTCCACCGATAGTGGGCTGTCCTCGGCCTCGGCCTCTGCCTCCTCGTCCCCTCTGGATAGGACCGCCGCGTCCACGGCCTCTGGGTGCACCTATCTGACGTGGAGCATCGCCAGTGGTAGGAAGTAGAGCTCTCTGAGGAGGAGGAGGTGATGGTAGTAGGGTAACATGTGGAACTGTCGCTGCTCCCTGTCGTCTCACCGGACAGTTTCTGATACGATGATGCAGGCTACCACACCAAAAACATCCTAACCATGGCTGCTGACAATATAGGTGATGGCGATACAACTGGCCCCTAAAGAATCCGCCACGGCCTCTACGAACACGCCTAGGTGCTAACATATCAGTGCGAATCCGACTCGGTCTCGAAACGACCGTAGGGGGAGTAGTATCCGATCTCTGCGCTCGATTGACCTCTACTAAGGATCCCACCATCTGTCGTAGCTCCTGCATACCTCCCATCATCTGTCGTAGCTCCTCCATACCAGAATCTAGCCTGTCCATGCGACCTGGGGAATGCGGATCAGTCTGTCCCTGAGGCGTAGGTATACCTCCCTACTCAGTCCTCGTTTCGGACGAGCCTGCTCGGATCTCATCACGGGTGGCAGTCCTCTGCGCTCTCGTAGCCTTCGGCGGCATAGTGGCTGGTACAGGAAAAAGGATAATAAGAACAGTGCAATAGAATCATAGGATACACGGAATTGAAGAAGGAATTTCAAACAAGTATATCCTAAAGTCACCTAGGCGGAGTACCGTATCGCAAGTATGCCGCGGACATACGCACGCTATGTTACCCTGCTTAAGTCACTTACTCCATCTACCAAGGTCATCCTACACTCAGAAAGGTAAAACCTATTTCTCTGATACCAACTTTGTCATGACCCGCAGAGTACGGAACGTGACTGGCACTTAAGTTTACGAAACGTCTCAAGACGTCCGTAAAATAAGTAAGCCAAAGCCCAGAAACCAAAACCAAATAAGCAAAAGAGTGAAGAAAAACCAATCAATTGAAAGCGAGTTTATCAAATAAGTCATATCAAACCTTTTTAAAAACAATATCAATTTTTCCGAAAATTTCGGCAGAGTCTCCTTTGTAAATACCGGCCCCCAAAATGGGTACAATAAGAATATATATAAATCCAACAAATAAGGCATCCCCAAGCGGGAGCTAGCTCTTCGCCACAAGGCGGTCATAAATCCCACGCAATATAAAACAACATGCAAAATAATCATAAGGAAACATAAGAAAAACCGTATGTCGACTCAAGTGAGCTCGACCCCAAAATACAGCATAAAAACTTCACAAATCTCACAGTCTCATCTCTAGGTCAATATACAACAATACTGGTAGATACAGTAGATGGAGTACTCTAGATACAATTAATACACAAGATGGTACAAAATAATGATACAACCCACCTACGAGCAAAAGCCTCGAGTCCAGGCAAAAGAGGCAAAAGAAGCAAGTGCGCCCGCCGCTACTGTACTGACGGAGCGGACCTGCAAAAGGCTGTGGCACAACGGGGGTGAGTTGCCAACTCGTGAGTAATAAATAACATCTATGTAGACTATCGTAAGCATGCACACAAGCATCCTAGTATCTATAATACAGGTATGGCAGGATATACTAGCAGGTATGTATGCAACATGAATGTACTAGAAGATATGTATGCAATTATGAATCAACTCGTGATCTGAATGTGTAAGTATAAGAAAATCATATTTTTTCCTTTAGGAATCTCTTTTGAAATATCAGCACAATACCAATAGAATCTATAAGAATCTGTGTCCAGCATCGACACCTCAAAACTGTCTCAAATCTCATATCAATGTATCTCTGGCCTCAGCCGTCCGGCTGACCCATCTCAAATATCAATATCTCATCATCTCGCGGCCACGGTCGGTATCCTCTCGATATCCGCCGTGCCAAAACAATCACTGGTAGGTAGTCCATCCCCTGCCAGGCTCAACGTCAACAACACATTCCTCTTGCCCCGGGGTACCTTACCGGGCCCACCATGTACCCGTGACGGTTCCTCCACTCCTCGACACGGATCTCGAAAACCACAGCAAACTCATAGTGGACGACACTTTACATCACTAGAAAACCGCAACTTTTTATATTTTAAAAGATCATAAGTTGTAAATTTTGCGGCTTTCCCCGAAATCCAGAAATATCATAAATCTCAATAAATCATCATAAGTGCATATGCCAATGATAATGAATGCATATGGTATCAATAACCAAGTTGCAATGTATGATTAATAAACTAGGCATGAACAATTGATGTAATGGTATACATGCACATGAATAGCAATTCTACAATGTTATTTTAAGGATTTATTGCAATAGTACAGGTTTAAGTATCAAATATGGTGGCAACATTCTAGATTATAAGTTATATAGTGTCGTGGCATGGCAATTACCAGGGCGTGTGTGTTCGCATGAATAGTGCTCGTGCTGCATATAAAAACTCTGGCAATGGTGCAGGTGTCCTATAGAACGGGTTCGCATATGTCTGACAATATAAAGCATGGATGTAGCAAGATGTTACGCAAGCATTTACTCCTAATTACTAATATCACTAGAAATCTTTAAACTACTTAAACTATCGGGCGAGTTGCGCCATCCGAATGATAGTCCCCCGTAGATGTTACATCTACTCACCGGAATCCCCAGCTAGCTATGTCCAATCACTGCCCTTCCTTTTCGTGCCGCGTCCGAAGTCTCCGCGACCGAACCTGGAATTTGCACCAATACAAAACATAAGGTTACATATCATGAAACGACGCAAATCCCAACGAAAACATCAACGTTCACGAGTTAGGCACGACGTGCACAATGTGCGCGGAACACACACGAAAATCACAAAAACTAACTATAATCGTCGTTTTGGGCACCCGGCAAAGCTAAAATCCGATAAAATCAAAAATCCGCATTCACACACCCTAAAAGTCGTAGGAGAAGCCAATACAATCATCAAGGTATCACAATTCATTCATCACTTAATTTTAATAAAAACCTAGTAAGCATTTGCATTCCAAAATCGGTGCAAACACCGTCGCTTTGCGGCAAAAGACTACCATCAATTAAAACATCCAACCGCACAACTAGTTAGCCACAAACACTATAATTACAACACAATAACCATGCTTCAAAACCTATTTCCATACACAAACCCCTTTCTTGATTTTTGTAATTAGCAATCACAATCAAAATTTCACACTAAATTAGCTTAGATTAGCAAAATTTGAAGCCACTTAAGCAAAATAACCTCATTAACTTAGGTTAGCAACCAACTAGATAGAAAAATAGATTTAATTAACTAATTAATGGTGTGCTAAAAACCCTAGTTTAAAACAAACTACCCTCTTAAAAACTAGATTAGAAATTAACACTAAAACAATTTTCAAAGTTCTAATTAGCACACTTTAAACTACAATTTAACCAAAGATTAAATTGTAGTTTAAAGTGTGCTAATTAGAACTTTGAAAATTGTTTTAATGTTAATTTCTAATCTAGTTTTTAAGAGGGTAGTTTGTTTTAAACTAGGGATTTCCAGGAAAACACCAAAACGACTTTTCAAGGCGCTACATGGTCGTATTCTTTTACTATGCATAGATGTATTCAGTTAGGAATACCCTGCACCTCATTCTATAAGAGAAGAGCCTTGATCTTTTCATTGGGAGTTCGCTCTTAAGCAAAAGTTTATGTTACTAGTTTTAAAATGTGGAGCTTAAACCACTCCATTTCAAAACCACTCGAGTTCTTTCAACGATATTAAGTTCATTACGTTAAAGGTTTTTTGCCAAAAACCAGCCGTAACCCTCCATCATTTCAGATTAGTATTGCTTAGTATTCGTGCTACGTATATTGATCTAGTCAAGGCGTAGTGTTCGGTAGTTCTGTAGTACTTTTCTGCTGCATGGTTATGCGATTGGTTAGGACAGTTGTACGGTCATGTTGACCTAGTCAAGGGCTCGTATGGGTGGGTTTAATTAATCCAGGATAATGACGGGTTGAACATAACTTGCGACTTATGATATGTTGACCTAGTCAAGGTCATAAGTCGTTAGGGGCAAAAACCATATCGGGAGTTTCAAACATACGAGAAACTTACCAGGCATGTGCATACCTTCTGGAGTGTGGTGACTTGAGTGGATTCCATCAAGTTATCACATGATGATAGTTGGATCCCGATTCCCACTGATGAGTATTTATTACTCCTCGGAAGATTTTTCACTTAAATGATCCCTACTAGTTCTCCTTTTAGGGTTTGAAGGAGAATTCGAGGAAACAACGGGAGCCATTCTGATCAGATAAAGTGATAACCAATCTGATCTTGATAGAGTGCACGTTGAGTGTTTTTCTCTCTCTGTGGTACAGCGACCCATGACTTACCTTAAAAACTCATGAACTAATTTGACCGAACCTTCTTACACCATTTGGTTTTGGCTTGTCTTGATTCGTGACAAAGTCGTATATATCTCTGCCACTCCTACTTTACCCTTTGCATTTCTTCGGAACATATCATATCACTGCGATGATCCATATTGCTTGGAATGACCATCGTATAGTTACATATGAACTCGAAGAAGTTACTTCAGTCGAGGATGACCACCGGTTCTGAAGAAATTGAATAGGATTATTCGGTTGTCTCTTCCTTTTACCTTCTCTCAGGTTGCGTGTAACGCCCTACGCCCCAGTACTGATGGTATTGTCCGATTTGGCCGAAACCGAATGGTTTTGTCCTTCGGAGCGAACCGGACCCGACCAGGGGCCACTTCCCAGGAGGTCACCCATCCCAGGACTTCCCTGGCCCGAGCATGCTTAACTACGAGTTCTCAAACTCCTGTAGTGCCAGTTCACTTAAAAGGCGCTTCTGTAATTGAGAGTGGTATCATTACATTTATAATGCAGTTCGGTCCTCTTTCGGAATGTGTTCCGAAAATTCCCCATTGTTCTACGATGGGTCCCACATACTCAAGAGGTGGCCCCCACGGATTCAAGAGGTGGTCCCCGCCCCCTTGGCATGACAATTGGCGTGGCATTTTGTTCCGTGTGGCACTTTGTTCCGTGAACAAGAACCGGGTCCCGACATTCTCCCCACCTTTGAACATTGGTTCGTCCTCGAACCACAGACCACTACTGAGGGACCTGCATGAGCCACCATAAATGTAACGCCCCACGCCCTAGTACAGATAGTATTGTCCGATTTGGTCGAAACCGCACGATTTTATCCTTCGGAGCGAACCGGACCGAACCAGGGGCCACTTCCCAGGAGGTCACCCATCCCAGGACTTCCCTGGCCCGAGCACGCTTAACTACGGAGTTCTCAAACTCCTGTAGTGCCAGTTCACTTAAAAGGCGCCTCTGTAATTGAGGGTGGTATCATTACATTTATAATGCAGTTCGGTCCTCTTTCGAAATGTGTTCCGAAAATTCCCCACTGTTCTACGGTGGGTCCCATGGACTCAAGAGGTGGCCCTCGCCCCCTTGGCATGACAATTGGCATGACACTTTGTTCTGCGTGGCATTTTGTTCCGTGAACAAGAACCGGGTCCCGACATTCTCCCCACCTTTGAACAATGGTTCGTCATCGAACCACAGACCTACTGCTGAGGGACCTGCATGGGCCACCATAAATGTAATGCCCCACGCCCCAGTACAGATGGTATTGTCCGATTTGGCCCAAACCGCACGGTTTTGTCCTTCGGAGCGAACCGGACCCGAAAGGGGCCACTTCCCAGGAGGTCACCCATCCCAGGACTTCCCTGGCCCGAGCACGCTTAACTACGGAGTTCTCAAACTCCTGTAGTGCCAGTTCACTTAAAAGGCGTCTCTGTAATTGAGGGTGGTATCATTACATTTATAATGCAGTTCGGTCCTCTTTCGGAATGTGTTCCGAAAATTCCCCATTGTTCTACGGTGGGTCCCACGGACTCAAGAGGTGGCCTCCACGGATTCAAGAGGTGGCCCCCGCCCCCTTGGCATGGCAATTGGCATGGCACTTTGTTCCGTGTGGCACTTTGTTCCGTGAACAAGAACCGGGTCCCGACATTGCGAGAGCTCCTTGATTAGAAGAGTACACATGTTATGCTTATTGGAGTCTTCTTCCAAACCTTAGGCTGGTGCCGAAAAGTAGGGAAGGAAGAAAACCAGTTATCGCAGAGACGGTATGCAGAAGGTAAGATGTGAAGTCATAGAAAGGGACTGAAGTGAAGGTAAAGGAAATTTCGACTGCTGTTTTGAATCTGGATAATTGAAAAGGCATTATTAGGAATAACTGACTATCCCCTTTTGAAACATTTTCATGTTTCAGTATTTCTGTGTATATGTAATAAAGAACTGTTTTCCCAATCAATTCTAACTCCATGGTATCTATTTACCAGATTTGGATCTCACATCCGTACGGTGTTACAGATGATGACTAGGAGTAGAATATTGGGAAATGGGCAATTTGATCCTCAATATCGAAATTCATCGTAATTGATGATATTGGATTAAATCGTCTGGTTTTGCCTGACGGCAAATATTTGGTTTTGAATAACCGTTGTTATACACCAGATTTTAAAATGAAATATCTGTACGTTTATTTTTATAAAGTGAAATATACATTTTGAAAAATGTGTTGTAAACATTTACCTTTACAGTTGAGGAGAAGATAAGGTGCATTGAATAACGGTGTAAGAAATTCTTAACCAAGATACAGTTTTCAGTTTCAAAACACAGAATTTGAGTTAATATACGCTTGGGACTTATACAAGGAGAGTAGCCCAATACACCCTGAGAAACTACTGGAATACCTACCAGTAAATCTCGCTTGCCTTGACCAAGGATTTTGTGTAATGGCCTTCCGAACACAGCGCGATATCAACCCCAAATACCGGGAGAGACAAATCCTATCTAACCGCCACTGCCTCTAAGTGCTTCGGGACTGCACCCAACTACTACCTGTTTGCACGACTCTTTTAAGCCGTGGTAGGGTAGTAATCAAAGTATAGTGGGAACACACTTGAGGCGAAACAGCAGTGTCAAGTCGACAAACTAAGCTGTACTCATGTCACCTGGGAACTGCTACCCGACGACAGGTATAATACCCACCGACAGTTCCCGACGAGTCCTGTCCAGCGTACTCATAACCTAATGAGCACCTGCATACTATCTCCAGTACGACGTACTGATGGCTGTGGGACATACCATCTCCCCTGCTGGGATGAGAAACGTATACACTAGTCTACTGTAGAGTATCGATACCCCGTCTCGATAATCCTACGATTAGGGATCTGTATAGGATGTGCTTATAGACCACCCAGCCCCTACTAGTGTGATTGCTATTACAACGCTGGTAATCAAGTAAAGATCCTAAGAGCTCTACCAATATGTATAAGCAATATGCTAAGAAAACACATGCATATATTGAGATAGAAACAAACCAGGTAGCATACTACCATTTCGAGCAAGACTGTTACTATATCCGTGTATATCCCAAGCTCCCATTAAATAATATACAATCCAGTATGATACAATAATGGCCTCTAGGGCATATATCACTAACAAAAACATGCATAGCATATCAAATATTCTTAATCAAGTTTCTTAAAAATTTATTACCATATAAATATTGTTAAAGATGCATAACATAATAAATATTCTTAATCATGTTTCTTAAAGATTTATTACCATATAAAGTAATTAAGATACTCTCTCTAATTTAATAAATATTACTAACATTATTCATGGAGATTTTGTGTAGATTCAGTTCATATCAAGAGATCAAGATATTCAAAATGGTAGGATCAAAAATCTGCTAATAAAATCGTAGGATCTGAAAACTTGGAAAGTGGATTTTTATGGCAAGTCTAAACTTATGAGATCTAGGATTTCTGATTTGAGAGCTATATAAAGGACCGAGGGCTATATAAAGGACCGAGGGTTAAACTTAAAACTTATCACCTTTTACATTAGGCAAATCATCGTCAAAGAACAAGCGATCCACGACAGATCCAAGATTCGACGTGATAGGGCGATATGAAAATCGACGGAGTATCTACTTCCTACGAGGCAGAGATCGAGAGCAATTTCTTTCTCTTGTAATCTAAACTCGTAGGATTTGTACTTGTAAAGTTGATTGATAAAGGTAGATCATTTTGTTGAATTATTTATTTTCTGCATTTTAATTATGATCTCATTCTCTATCCTTTTTTCTTCTCACAATATGCGTGAGTAATTCCTAACTTGCCAGGATTCGTAGAATTAGGGTAGAACAATGAATGAGAAAATATTTTTACTTCTTTTAAATCTTATGAAGTTTATAAACTTTAGCCAAAAAATCGTTAATATCCTAATCGGGCGCGCTACTAATTTATTTCTAGTCTCAACTGCGATTTGAGATCAGATTAACAACTGTTTTGTTAAGGGCTATACATGAATAGAGATCAATGAAAGAACAATGGTCAATAGTGTGGAAACCCTAGTTTCTTCTAAGAACTCTAATTCTCATTCATCACTATCAATTTAGTTTTAAATCCATCAATAGATAAAAAGAGTAATCTTTATTGGTCATTCATGACTACTAAATCCCAACGAATCCTACAAGTATTCTTCTTATATATTCTATATCCTTATTTAAACTAGCTCTGAAAAAATATATATTCTACATCCGTATTTACCATAGATCTAGAATCTATTCTTCACTATTCTCTATTCTCCTTTCTCTTTTCTAATCAACATGTCTAAAGCAACGAATTCCTGAGGACGACCCGTACTCATCTCGGATAGCTACACGCGACACCGTTATTGATTGCGGTTATTCTACATACACTTTTTCACGATCAATCAGTCGTGACTAGCAATAAATTGGTAGCGCGCCCAATTAGGATTTTAACATTTGTTTTGCTAAAGTTTATGGACTTTAAAATATATAAAAGAACTTAAATGATTTTATTATCTATTGATCTACCCTAGCCTACGAACCCTAGCAAGTTAAGAATTCTCGATCATGGTTTGAGATTTAGAAGAAAGGAAGAAGAGTGAAAACACGATTAAATGCAGAAAGTAAGTGCATAAAGTAAATACAAAAAGAAATAAACTAAAATCTACCTTTATTAATCAACTATTTCATACAGATGCTTAGTTTATTTTATTTTCGTAGTTTAAATTTACCAATGTGATCTCATAATGGACGTGATTCAGATATTATTCTTTATTAGATTTTTATTCGTTTTCTCTATATACATTTCTTGACTTTTATCTACTGTAGCAGATGGACATGTGTTAATTAGATTTTATTTACTGTTCTTCATATCTGATTGGCAGCCGTAATGTGATTATGGAGGGATTTTTACTAGCCATAGGTAGTATGGTTGGCTCTGTTAAGTGTCGTTTTTACGTATTTTTAGGAAGCGGGACGTGACACATGAGAAAGACACAAGTGTCATTTTGTAAAGCCTAATGGGCTATATGTAAAATGTAAGCCTATATAAAATATTATGATGAATGATAACTAACATTATTCTCTCTCTAAAATCAACTAAGTGTTTTGAGTCTCCACTTTCTCCTTCATTGTTCTTCTTCTTCATTTAAAAAAATTAAATTAAGTGTTAAAACTCTTCTTTTCTCAAAAACAAATAGATTTTGGCCATAAAACCCATTGAATAGAGAAAAGATCTACTCTCTAATCCAAGAAAAAGAGAATTTTAATCTCACCCCTCTCGTTCTTCAAGATCCTAAAAAAGATGAGGAAGAGGAAAGAGAACCCATCTTCAAGACCCTATTTTGGGGAGGTCTAAGGCTTGAGAAAAAAGCTAATGGAACTCTTTTCATCATTCGAGGCCCAAGATTCAAGTTATGAAACCTTTGGGAGTTAAACTCCAAATCCAAAACCTTCGGGGAGTTTAACTCCAAATCCAAACCTCTTCAGGAGTTTAACTCCAAATTTTGGTCGGGAGTTTAACTCCAAAACCGGGACTCGGCTCTCCTTTTCCGTCGGTGTCCCGCGGATGCCCCCGCGGGCACTGGTGGCGTGCGTGCCCCGCGGGCGTTTCTCGTCTTCATAAAAAAAAAGAAAGAAAGAAAAAGAAAAAATGTTTGTAAATAAAACAACAAATAAAGAAAATTTTGTTAATTCTTTTTATCACCATTTTGCTCTAACAAAAAAATATAATGAAATGATCATTCGCTATTGTTTAAAAAAACACACACGTTCCACACTTAAAATACTTCTCCCGTTGAAAAAAATTTCTAACTTGACGCTGTCCCGCATCCCATAAAAAGGGTGCTAGCGTCCTTGACCCCCAACCCACTATCCGGATATCAAGACCCCCATACACTCTGCGAAGCTCTCGAAATGCCCAAAACACTCTCAAAACATAACACCCGCATACTACATATTGAGTTCGCATGATCTGACCTGTTAATCGGAGGTTATCTCGCTCCTAAAAACGAGAGGTAATTATCGGTAGTTTAGTCCGTGACTGCCGGAGATTCAGATTTCCACAATTAAAAAATCCCAGCATGTCTTAGACAGGGGGAATCTGTATACGCCTGACAAGTGCGTTCATTCCGATCTAAATCGGGCGAAGAAAAACATTTATTCGCGGTCAGGGAACACTCAAATTGCGCACACAAAAAAGGAAACTATAATAAAATCCAATGGACCCCAGCCCAAAATCCTTCTAGAAGCAAGAATCCAACGGCCAGGCTTCATTCTCAAGGTCCAAGTCTGCCACCTCCACGTCGGTGCATGAATGTTGGGGCCCACTGCTTCACGGATTCTAGTTGGCTCAGTACCTGTGGCGCCCATAAGAAACCACCTCCACACTCTCGCTCTCTCTCTCCCTCCTATATAAACCCTCCCTCTTCTCTTTCTCTCTCTAGTCTAGAAAAAATATATATCTATATACAAAAATGGCTGCAAATTCTTTAAACTTAATCGGGTTCGGATCCTCTCGTATCTCCTCCCAAACCCGACCCAATAACCCGAGAATCATCGCGTCGGTGGCCGCGGAGCCGGAGAGGAAGAAGAGCCCTTACGAGGTGCTGAGAGTGAAGGATACGGCGACGCCGGTGGAGATTAAGGCGGCCTATCGGGCCTTGGCGAAGCAATACCATCCGGACGTGGACCGGGTCGGTAACGGGTCAGAATTTATGGAGATCCAAGTGGCGTATGCGGTCTTAACTGATCCGGTGGCCAAGGCGAGGGTCAATCTGGAGAGGAATGTGAGACGGGTCGGGTCGTACCCGAATCGGGGGTTTGCGACCCGGAGACGGTGGGAGACCGACCAGTGCTGGTGAAAATGATAGGCATTCGAGGGAAGATTAGGGGAGTTTAATTGTAGATATTTTTTTAGTTTATAAACTTTTTGTAAGTGAATTATATAAATATCTTTCATGTCTCTTTGGATTTTTACCATATTCGCATTTATTTATTTTCGTGAATTGAGCTATGTGCGTGTTGGATACGTCATTTTCGACCCCTTCCAGCATGTTTTTTGTGCTATTAATATACTTACACACAAATACCATATGGTTTTGAGCAAAAGATTGATAGAAATAAGCGTTAATCATGTAAAACCTTCAGAGTTTTACCAATATAACATTTGCAGTGTTTAAAGAGATTTATCAGCACAAATATCCTTTCAAACTTAATTTTAGCCTAAAAATTGTTTGAATGTGTAGTTATCAAACAATTCATGTCGCTAATAAATGGCTGTTTGGTTTATTATAAGAGGATAATGGAGGAAAGATGCCATTGGATCGAAAAAATACATCTTCTCTCGTTTTTTCCGCCGATCGGTATCCACCATCTTCATTGTTATCATCTAAGATGTGGTTACACCAAATTTCATGTGATTCTACAACCATTTCACCGTTGATTTAGCAATGTAAAAAGTTCTATTATCGGTAAATCGTTAATTTTTAACCCACTAAATCAACGGTAAAAAAGTTGTAGAATCACATGAAATTTGGTGTACCCACATCTTAGATGATAACAATGAAGATGGTGGGTGCCGATCGTCGGAAAAAAATAAGGAAAGGCATATTTTTTCGACGCCATAGGAGGAAATTCCCTCCTATGGCCTCTTTACTCCGTTAACCTCTTATTATAATGTGTTTTTGTGCTGTTTAGGATAAACTTTTGGGTGTTTTTAATATTGCTGGTAATTTAACAGAAATGGTGTTTGTGCTGATAAACCTCTCTGAGGATATAAGTCTTCTACTAGAAGAAAAAAATTATAGGGCTGTTATGCATTTAACCCAAGAGAATAAATAATTTTCTTATGTTCAATCACAATCGGACTTTTAAAGTATGTCTCTTTGGCTAAAAAATATCAAAATGAATTGGAATGCTTTTGGAGAAACTTGATGAGCAAATTCAACTCAAATTGATTACATTAAAACAGATTAAGGAAAGATTTTTCTATAAAAAAAAATATTCTTTGAATCATTCTATTATAAAATCTTCTAAGCACAAACTTATGTTTGAAAACATTCTAATTCTACAAGGTTTTGCGAATAATCACATACCTTAAGAAAAGCCCTATTATAAGATTTAATTGAGAGATGCCAATGGAAATTACATGCACCTACAACTAATACAAAAATCAATCATTATCTTCTAGAAGATTATAAAGTAGAGATTAGAGCACAATATTTTTTAGTTAAATATGAAAAGTGAGGGGCCATCACTATATAGTCTTGCAAATCATTTCACAGTTTCAGGTCAATGACAACACACCATGGACCCCTCTTTGTTTCATGTGGGGGATTTCTTCTCTTTTTGGTGTGAAGTCAAAAAAGCAAGAAAAATATGTTTTTAATTTTGGATTGTGTTTTTAAAAATAATTTAATTTAGAGTGTGGAATGTGTTTATTATCACAAAATAATTTCCTATAAGGGCATGTATCATATTTTTTTTATTCAAATTTTGTTGAATTTAAGTGAAAAGAAGATAAAATACTTGCAACCGTTTAACATTATTGCAATTTTTTTTCCCCATGTTTCCTTGCTTATAATTTAGCAAACAACTATCGAAGAACAACTCTATTTTGGTTTTTATGAAACTTGACAGCTTAGCAAATGTGAATGTAGTCGTATATTTTCTATTTCTCTTTTTGTTTTTTCCTCGCTCATTTTTTTCTTCAACAAGTGTGTAGTGTATAAGTTATCACCATATATGATTAGTTGTTTCTTGACCAATTTACCGAAACATGTACAGATTTGATATAACTTAAAAGTAAAAACTAATGAATAGAATTCATTGAATCTTCTCATTTTCTCATTCCGTACACAATCCATATAAAACATCTAGAAGGTTATATTAAGAAACAAATGGACAATTATTAGAAAATAATTTTCCATACAACTGTCTCTCTTATTTTTCCAGCCCTTTCATTTTAATTTCCACATCAGCAACTTAAACCTTAATTTGATATGCGGGGCCCACCCATCTCAAACCACCCTTTCCGAGTGATGTAAACCGACCCGGATAATCAGATCCAGATCCGTTTTCAAATTCGACAACTTGCGGATATGGATACTAAAAACCCATATCCGAGCAGATTTTATTAGTATCTGATTCAAATCCGGAACTGACTTGGATACAAATTTCCAATCGGAATCCGGATCCGGATATCCGAACTAATAGTATGCACTATCAAACTACTAATTACTATAGTTATAGCTACACTTATGGATGGCATGTGCACTTAATGTTATATGAAAAACCCCTAATTTGAAGCTACTGAGACTTGTGGACTTAATGGGAGTGTTTGAATCTAAAAAAGTTGGTTAACCTATTTAAATACTTTTTTAGTTGTAGTCATGATTCATGACTTTTTATATCTATTCGAATAGTATCCATATCAGATTTTAGAGGATATGGTTTTTACAATATCCGATCCATACCGTATTCGATTTTAGCGGATATGGAGAGTAAATTATTGTTGCTGACAACTATCTGTATTCGTATCCGCATCTGTAAATAGGTGTCGGATAAGGATACGGAAATGCCTGTAATGATTCTGAACTCTCTGTACAGAATTATTTGTTTAAATGTATAAAAAATGGTATTTCATCCTGTGCAGCAGTTATAAGTTATTTTTTTCATTAAAATTAAGAAGTAATTTGGAGCTCACTGGTAAAAACTCTATACCGCTTTAACATAGTTTATGTGTTCGAATCCTATCAGTTCCAAAAAATTTTAAGATTTTTCTTTTTAATTTTTTGGAAGCCCAAAAGTTGCACGTGCAACTCACGGAGAATCTAAAAGTTTCAGAAAAATCAAATAGGCGCAAAGAAGAGTAAACACAAATCTAAACACATGGCACGAATCTCGAGGCAAGCCATCGAAATCCGACCGCCAATTTCTCCTTTCTGGACCCCGCCGACGGTCCAATTTGCCATGTTTGCCTCCGTGCATTGCACACATGCCTCTTCAGGTCCCCTCTACTATCTTGCACTGTTTGATTTCTCTGCAATTAAACAGTGACTATTCAATTCACCATTTAATATCAAATTTAATTCTTTTAATCCAATTTTTTATTCCTAAATCCTAAATTCTTTACTAAAATAGCACTCCATTATCTAATTCTCCCCCATTCTAAAATTTCTATCAAAAATTCTCTCAAACTCTCTAAATACCAAGTGGAGTTAAGGACCCAAGAGAAATAACAAGTCAAGCTCGACGACCGGAGAATTTCCGATGAGACCACGACCCCGAAGGCTTCCCCTCTCCCTTATTGATAAGCTAAAACTCATAAGTCTCTCTCTCTATTTCTTTTCATCTTAAACCACCTTCTATAAGCACATTTATAAAGTGGAGTCTGCCCCGATATAAGTTCTTTTTTTTTACAATTGTACTCTACTTTATAAGTAAAATAGGTTAAACTAATATTCCCACACCACTCTTAAACTTATTTATATCATTTAGTTTTTAATTTAATAAAATTTTCCATATGAAATAATTATAAAACGAAATTTTCAAAAAAATACCATAAAGTTTAATATAACCGTAATTTCAATAACTAGAGTATATATTTTTAGATCATTCACGGGGTAACGACCTACCCAACACGCACACTATGGTTTCATAGTACGAGATTCTAAATATAGGGTTTATTTAAATAATAGGTTATACATTAAAATACCACATTTTTTTCAAAACGGGTTTCTTTTAATCGATATTTTTAAATGCTTAGCAATTACGCCTCTACAACCGTCATTAGAGGACCTGCTAATGGATGGTACGGATTATCGCAAATTTTTAGGATAGTAAAGCGAGATGCAGAACTCCTTATGGAGTATTCGGTCTCGAAAGGAAATAAAATTACGGTTTTTAAGAAATAAGGCTTTTCTAAACAAAACAAATTTTGAAAAAAAAATTATATAAACTTATGAATCCGTATTTTCAATAAAAATAAATTATGAAACTATATTTTTAAAATGAAAAATTAGAATTTTTAATAAAATACCAATAAGTTTCCAAAAGCAGTAATTTTCATAAAAATACCATAAGCTTTCAAAAATCTAGATTTTATCATTAAAACACCACAACAATTAAAATATATATCTATGAAAAGCCTAAATATTATAAATCACTCTCGAGATTTATTTCTAAATAACATTAAAGTATTTTTCATAAAACTCTCTCGAGATATGCAAACAATATTTAAGAACTCTACATTAATATAGCTTTAAACGATATCATTTTTCTTGAGCCCCAGGGAGCTGGAGAAAGTGAGTGCTTGCCTATTCAGATTAGACAATTTAACGGAGTTATCAATATCAATTGTCTTAAAAAAAGATACAAATCCTGCCGTTCGTGTGCAGCAGTTACCGATTTCTTCCAAATATAAGATTTTTAACAGTTTAAATCAATTCATATGGAAAAAGATCTAAACTTGAACACAAACTCGAACTCTAACCCAACTAGAATCTAAACTTGAACATGAACTCGAATTCAGTCTCCTCAAACTAACTTGACTCGAACTAACTAGAGGGAGCTCTTCTTCCTCTAGTTCTCCTCCATTCTAAAATTTCTATCAAAAATTCTCTCAAACTCTCTAAATACCAAGTGGAGTTAAGAACCCAAGAGGAATAGCAAGTCAAGCTCAACGACCGAAGTATCTCCGATGAGACCACGACCCGAAGGCTTCCCCTCTCCTTTGTTGGTAAGCTAAAACTCGTAAGTTCCTTTCTCTTTATTTTTTTTCATCTCAAACCGTCTTCTATAAGCACATCGATAAAGTGGAGTCTGCCCCGATATAAGTTCTTGTCTTTTTACAATTGTACTATACTTTATAAGTAAAATAGGTCAAACTAATATTCCCACACCACTCTTAAACTTATTTATATCATTTAGTTTTTAATTTAATAAAATTTTCCATGTGTAATAATCATAAAACGAAATTTTCATAAAAATACCATAAAGTTTAATATAACCGTAATTTCAATAACCAGAGTATATATTTTTAGATCATTCACGGGGTAACGACCTACCCCACACGCACACTATGGTTTCATAGCACGAGATTCTAAATATAGGGTTTATTTAAAGAATATGTTCTACATTAAAATACCACATTTTTTCAAAACGGGTTTCTTTTAATCGATATTTTTAAATGCTTAGCAATTACGTCTCTACAACCCTTATTAGGGGACTCGCTAATGAATGGTGCGGATTATCGCACATTTTTGGGATACTAAAGAGAGATGCAGAACTCCTTACGGAGTATTCGGTTTCGAAAGGAAATAAAAATACGGTTTTTAAGAAATACGGCTTTTCTAAACAAAACAAATTTTGAAAAAAAAATTATATAAACTTATGAATCCGTATTTTTAATAAAAATAAATTATGAAACTATATTTTTAAAATGAAAAATTAGAGTTTTTAATAAAATACCAACAAGTTTCCAAAAGCAGTAATTTTCATAAAAATACCATAAGCTTTCAAAAATCTAGGTTTTATCATTAAAACACCGCAACAATTAAAATACATATCCATGAAAAGCTTAAATATTATAAATCACTCTCGAGATTTATTTCTAAATAACATTAAAGTATTTTTCATAAAACTCTCTCGAGATATGCAAACAATATTTAAGAACTCTACATTAATATAGGTTTAAACAGTATCATTTCTCTTGAGCCCTAGAGGGCTGGAGAAAGTGAGTGCTTGCCTATTCAGATTAGACAATTTAACGGAGTTATCAATATCAATTGTCTTGGAAAAAAATACAAATGCTGCCGTTCGTGTGCAGCAGTTGCCGATTTCTTACGAATATAAGATTTTTAACAGTTTAAATCAATTCATATGAAAAAAATCCAAACTTGAACACAAACTCGAATTCTAACCCAACTAGAATCTAAACTTGAAAATGAACTCGAATTCAGTCTCCTCGAACTAACTTGACTCGATCTAAGGTTGCAATTGACATGACTCGCATTTTACTCGACTCACTCGACTTCATTCTATACCTTTTGCAATCTATGGTTTCGATCAAGATATGTTATAACCAATCAATCAATTTAATTAATTATATTATACAGTTATAGACTAGTTATACTCGGGGTGCTTGGAATAGTTTCTTGTATGAATCCAACGAGGCTTCAGGAGTCCCGTATTATTTTTTTTATTTACTCGGATATCAGTTGTGTAATACCCAGTCCCCTTTTGTATGCCAATACCAATATTTAAATAAAATGTTAGTCTAAATAGTTTACCTATTTTATTTTTATTCTATTTATTTAATTTATATTTTATTTCTTTCCTATACCTACATATTCTAATTATTTTTGTTTCCTACAACCTAATCCAAGGCCCAAGCCCAATAGCTCAAACCCTCCACTTTATTTTCCCCAACAGTTTCTTTCTTCCCTTTCAAATTCAAAAATTATTCTCCTTTAAAACCCATTTAACCCAAATCCTACCCCAATTAATTTCATTTAATCCCTAAATAAATCCTAATAATCATAAATTAAATTTTCAATCTCTCTCTCTCCCCCTCTCCCTCTGCTGTTCACTCTCTCTCTTCCCCTCATTAAAACTCCCCCTTCTCTCAACCCCTCGTCTCCTCGATCCTCTAAACGCCGACCGCCTGCAACCCTGCATGACCGCTCCTCCCATCATCTCGACCAGCCCATCGGCCACCGGAGCTTCCTCCTCCGTCGACGAGCACCCTTCCTCCTCCTTATACAATCAACAACCACGATGAGCTCCATCTCCGCCGTCCACCACATCACCACCCCCGATTGCAACCACTCTCCCTCTGACAACCTCGTCTGCATTTCCTTCACCTCCTTCTACTCCTCTTTCGACTTAGAAACCCACCACCCTGCAATCAGTATCGACGAACCTCAACCACTAGCGCTGCCTCCCTCTATCGCCTGCCACGTGCTCCCCTTGCCTCCAACCCCCCGCTGTCCTCCTTCTCCGACCACCTCACTCTACCTCCAACGCCTAATCGCCACTGACATCCCCTCACCACAGCCACAGCCGCAACCCCAAGATGCCCCACACTCAACCGCAACTCCTAGCTGCTGTCCGAGCTCTCTGCGCCGTCGGCCACTGCCAGAGCTTCAGGCCACCGCCGCCAAACCCTGGGCCACCAAATCCCTCTCCATCGCACCCACCGAGCCATCAAGCCCAAGCTCAAGCTCCACTGAGGCCAACCCTTATCGTGTTTGCGTCGTGCTGTTGCCATAGA
The DNA here is from genome assembly GCA_030015575.1 of Agapanthus africanus. NCBI lineage: Eukaryota > Viridiplantae > Streptophyta > Magnoliopsida > Asparagales > Amaryllidaceae > Agapanthus > Agapanthus africanus. The sequence continues at coordinate 743,295,000 of CM057342.1, read as the reverse complement.
TCAGTATTGCTGCCGTGTTGTTGCCGCATCGCCGTCGATACGCCGTCAGGCAAGTTTCCAAGACTTGCTTCCATGCTATAATACTATTATTTCGATATATTATCCGATGGTATCACGTGATTAGTAATAGGCCATACTTAATTTGAATTGATTTGGAGCCGAGTATTAATCGAGTCCAACACCTCGTGTTAAAATCGTATAGAAGTTCGTAAGTTATTTCTCTTATGAATTGAACGAACATAATGGATATTTCCGACAATAAACGACGGATTAGTTTAGGTGTTCGATACATATTTTCGTACGAAAATCCAATCTAGTTTCGCGGAATTTATGGTTACTAGATTACTTTAGAGACAAAGGATAACGTGTAAAAAAGTTGGTTTGAAAATACGGACTTAAACACTATAGAATGTCAACCTCTTTTAGGTCCGCCAAATCTGAAATTTCTCGTACAGCTAATTTGTGAAAATCATAATAATTTGGATATATACTGGAATGCATTGTTCGAGGGCTCGTATCAAAGATGACTCGACAGCCTATAACTGCATATAATTTATATTTCATTTATATTTTAAACAGTGATGAAAACTGTTCGGGAATGCGGCTCTGGACTGCATTCCAGAGCAGCACTGCTTGTTGACGCCTGGATTAAAAGGTTTTTACAACTCTGTGTGAATATGGTATTATGCGGAACCCTATACTTTTGTGAAGATTAATCTGTTATCTAACTATTGGAGGTGTTTTCATTCATTTTTACTATCGTTTGCTATTTTAATTATATTTTAAATCATCAATACATACCAGAGTCTCAAGTAGGGACAGGACGTATATCCTGATCTTAAATAATGCATATCTCCCAGAAAACAGCGGATATTGTCAATCCGTCTGGCGCGTTGGAAACCTAACTAATAAACCTAAATATTATCCAACTATAGAGTTGCCTAATTATGATCACAACAGGGTGAAAAATGTGTTACGAAACGGAATTTCAGTTCATGAACTGAACTTCCAGCAGAGAACACTTAAAAAGAAATGACCGTAATTCGCGAACCCGAAACCCGAAACCCGATTGACTTGAAACTAATTTCGTTGAATTTCTGACTAAGTTTACCTTTTACCCATTCTGTATCATTTTTCTTAATTCTGATCGTACGATTTAATGTGATTTTTCTAAGTTCCTAGGACGTGTAATGACTTGTACTGCATATGATTTGTTTAGCAGCATAATTCACATATTACCTGACGGCGATACCTTTAGCAATAGTGAGCGCCATTATTAATTCTTAATGTATAATGCATTGTCGAACGTGAGTGGTATCGTTTTAGTTGTATCGAGTACGCCAGTAAAAAGTGAACGAATTGTGATAGTGAACTGCACAGTGAATAGTGGATAAAGGAGTGTTATCGGTGCGTACTTGTATACAACTGGCCCATACTTATAGATAGTGAAATCTGGGGGGAAAACGGGAAATCGAAGTGGAAAGGAACTAGTATTTAGCGAGATTAGCGATTTAGAGGATGATCATTCGAACAACGACACTTATATATATTAGGTTTGGACTTAGTGGTCCGGCTGACAGGGTTATGTCCCGGGCAACAGTGAGCCGTAGTCTCGGGTACGCACGAGACCCTCGTTAAACATGATCACTCCTTTCTGCAAACTCGATTTCAAAATTGACTTAGAGTCCAGTAGGAATACAGGTCATACATTGCATTGATTATTGACATATCGATTACCTGTATTTATTGTCTCCACCGTTATTACTTTTATTTCTTGCCTCATTATTATTATCATAATATTGCATTTACGTCACCCTGACGACCTAAGTATGCATGCTCAGAGTTTGGAGAGGACCCAGTTCAGGAGTCAGACCTACCATTCGAGCTCGCAGAGGTCTAGACGGTCATGCCTTCAGTACTTTTACCGCTTTCCATAACTCAACATTGTATTCACACTTGGCTAGTAGTTTGCTTTTTTTTTCGAACTATTGTAAACAATGAACAATGAAAGTTGGTATAATAAACTAGTGATGTGTTTCCTTTACTTCTGTGCTGTGTTTACTGATTACCATGTAATGGTAGAAGCCGAAGTATGACTACGGCGGGATTGTTCCCTGACCGTAGGAGTATGGCTGGCCTAGTTGCCTTCCGTATCCTGTATTTTGGGAAGCGGTGCGTGACAAGTTGGGTCGACTCATTCACAGTCTAGAGCCCCGATAGTAACATATGAAACGAGCCCGTGTTTCTTTACTTCTGGGGCCTCACTCTTGAGCTCGTGAATATTTCTACGGCTGCGTTGACATTCACAATTAAAACTTAATGTTAACATAATGTTAACATAATGATCATAGAGATCTATAGTACATATTTATCCATGATCATATACTTTTACTCTGTTAGTGATATATGCCCTAGAGGCCATTATTGTATAGTACTAGTTTGTATATTATATTTTGGAAGCTTGGGATATACACAGATTTTATGACAGTCTTACTCAATATAGTAGTATGCTACTTGTTTTGTTTCTATCTAAATATGTGTATATATTTCTTTTGATGTATCGCTAATACATATTGATAGAGCCCTTAGGATCTTTTGCTTGACTACCAGCGTTGTGATGGCAGTCACACTAGTGGGGGCTGGGTAGTCTATAAGTACATCCTTATTCTAATCCCTAGTCGTAGGATTATCGAGACAGGGCATCGATACTTCAGAGTAGACTAGTGTATACGCTTCTCGTCCCAGCAGGGGAGATGGTCTGTCCCACAGCTATTAGTACGTTGTACTGGAGATAGTATGCAGGTGCTCATTAGGTTATGAGTTACACTGGACGGACTCATGGGGAACTGTTGGTCGGTAATATACCTATTGTCAGGTAGCAGTTCCCAGATGACATGAGTACAGCATAGTCCGTTGACTTGACACTGCTGCGTCGCCTCGAGTGTGTTCCCACTGTTCTTAGATTACTACCATACCACGACTCTATTGAGTCGTGCAAACAGGTAGTAGTTGGGTGCAGTCTCGAAGAACATGGAGGCAGTGGCGGTTAGATAGGATTCGTCTCTCTCGGTATTGGGGATCGATATCGCGCTGTGTTCGAAAAGCCATTACACAAAGTCTCTGTCCAGGACAAGTGAGATTTACTTGTAGGTACTCCAGTAGTTTCTCAAGGTGTTTTGGGCTCTACCCCGGCACGACTTATTGCGCTATTAGGGATCTGACGGCTACCGCCCCCTAGGCCTGATATGCGATACTCTTAGACGAACAGACCGGACCGTACGAAGATTGTCACAGATAGGCTCAGTAGGAGTTCGGATGAGTTATTCTCATCATCCTTCTTATCGACAGATACCTGGGTAGCCGTTACGTGCAACTAGTACCGCTTGCGGCTTGTGGTTAAACCCACTGTCAGCGTAGTGTCGAGTCTTTAGAGTCCCACACAGAGGGTTTCCCTGCATCGGGCAAAACATGTAGAGGTCGTATGGTTTTACGACAGGGTTCGATCACGTACGTGTACTTATGCATGCATGATGATTCGGACAGATAATACTAGTGGGTTTTGGTTTAAACCGGATCCAGGTATTGTACTGATGGATTATTTTCGTCTCTTTTGTATTCGTATTTTTCGGAATACGGATATGGGTATGTATGTACACTAGAGGGGCATTTTCGTAATTTGTTCAAAGATATTTCTAGAAGAATACACCTCATATTATCTATTAATTATTTTAGGTTAAATGGTTAATGAATTATGAGGTGGAGGAAATAAGGTGGAAGTATGCATGATTTGGAGTATGGCTCTCAGTGACACATGGAGTATTTTCAACCCATGATTCACGAAGGTGATTATTGAACCATTCTTATTTGGTTATTAGGTTTATTTTATGAAAAAATAAGATAGAGTTCAGTTTACACCAAGAGTTCATTCTCATATTTTCATGCTAAGTTTTCACTAGCTTTTCTTCATATAGTTCTTCTTCTACCTCTAGCTTTTCTTGTCTCATGTGTTGAGAATGATAAAGCTAAAAAAGTCTTACCTATCTATCTATATTATCTACATCACCTAGGTCATCTAGTATAGCGAAATAGGTGCCCTAGCTACTTCGGTTTTGAGGTAGGAGCTCGATCTACAGACTCTCGGGTGGATCGTCTTTGACTCGAGGAGGTGCTATCCGTACTACTCCAAGGAGCTCACACAGGAGAGGAGGACAGCGAGTACAAGAAGAACCGGTTACTTGAGGTATAATTTTTTCACTTGTAGTTGAAACCTCATAGACTTGTAGTTAGTTAAGGTTTAGTTTCGATCTTGGTGTTTAGTCGATATTACGAAGCATATTATTACTGTTTTTTACATATTCCGCCTCCCCGTGAATCCGCGGGGTGCGTGGTATCGACTTACAGTGGTATCAGAGCCAGGCTAAACCTTTACTAGATTATTAGCAAGTGTTAGAACTTCGATCATCAGAAAAAACCGAAAACGAAACACCAAAACCCTAACTTTCTGTCAATTTTGAAAACTGTCAGAAAAATTATTTCACAGATACTAAAATGCATGCAGGGTATTTTAAGAACAGTGAAAAAAAACGAGTCCATGAATCGCCAAGACGGCCGCTTAAGCGCGGCGAATCGGTGCGATTCACCGCGGTTCCGCCGCTGAGTGGCTGATTCACCTCATTTTTCTTCTGTTGTTTCTTATTTTTTGGTGTTCTTCCTTTAGGGATATTTGGTTTCTTCCCGGTAACTTTTGTGTGCTGGTTTGCATTTGGGGTAGACACGGAAAATATGTTTCAATCGAATTTCTTTCATTCTTGGCTAATTGGTTCTTCTGTATTGTTATATGTGTTTTTTAACTTCCGCTAATTGTTATACGTCGATTAGTAGGGGTTGCACATATTTGTGATTGGTTTGTGTATATGAACATTATTAGATCGTCGTGGATGAATAGCCGGGGATGTGAGAAGAGAGTTGTTTTTCTTTCATTCGATATAAATTGTAATTTGATGTAATATTATTTTTGCGGGGGACATCCGGGTTGAGGTTGTAGCCACCGTTGTATTTTTTTCTTCTGTTTTCTGCTTCTAGGATAGACCCAAGGTGGGGTGCACAAACTACCGGGTTTTTTGAAGTGCCGAGTGGCCTACTCACTTTGCTGGGGGAGGTTGCTTCACTTTGGAAATTTGGCGAGTAGTTTGCCGTACCTATAGGGGTCTGGGGTGGGGTTTGGCTATTCATCACGACCGTGAAATCCGTCTTTCATTACAGGCTTAAACGAAACGCTGAATTCCTAGTATATCCAATATGTTCATCTGTGATCTGTAATGCCTTTTATTGCGTGAGACGAATGATTATTATATATATGTTATATAATAGACGCTGCTTATGTTTTGCATCCGCGCTAGTCCAGCCCCTTGCTCTGGCGTTAGTTAAGTAACCTAACGGTGTAAGACGGGGCCCAATGGCGAATGCGGATGGCATAAGCGTACGTTATATTTTCGTTTCTCTCTGTAATGATAGGTGTAAATGATGGTACTGCATTAGATTAATGCAAAGCAAATAAACCAAAACTGAATCGTTGGAACAAATTTTAAAACCACTCGGTTTTTTAAAAAACAGCAGAATTTTAAATGCGAAGCTTAAACCGCTCCTTTAAAAGCTATCAGGTTCCTTCGATTAAATCAAGTTCATTACGTTCACGGTTTCGCCAAAACCATCCATAGCCCTCCGTCATTTCAGTTGAATATTCAGTAGTATTCAATCTATGTATTTTGACCTTCGCCAAGGCATAGTGATTGGTAGCTGCTGGATATTCATCTGTTGCATAGATAAATGCGTTAGTTTGGGACAATCGTATTACTATTTTGGCCTTCGTCAAAGGTATGTACGGGTGGGTTTAAATTAACCTGGACAATGACCGGAAGAACTTGACATGTGACTTATGATATGTTGGCCTTCGTCAAGGTCATAAGAGCATGGGGCAAAAATCCACATCGGGAGTTTCTAAAGAAACTGAAACTTGCTAGTGTTGTATACCATTTGGAGTGTGATAATTTTGGTAGGATACCTTCAGGATTATCACACAATGATATTTGGATCCCGATCCTGCTGTGAGTATATGCTACTCCTCAAGAGATTTTTCCACTAAACGATCAATGCTATAAACCAAGTAGGTGTCTAGAACAGTGTTAGCGGGGCTACGCCTCCAGGGAAAAGAGATTATATAATTAAGGAACTTCGCGAAAGTATTGGAAAACCTCTCTCGAAGTACCAACACCAGCATGGCTTGAAGGATAAGCAAGTATTGTAGGGAGAGATTAATCCTGACTAATTCTTCTTTTATGGTTTGAGGAAGGATTCGAGAAACAGTTGGAGCCATCCTGTTTAGATAAACTTAAAACCAATCTAAACTTGCAAGAGTATCATGCTAAAGTTTTTCTTCTCTCTCTCCTAATTGCAGCGACCAAGATGATCGGCCTTAAGTTACTTTTAGATAAAAACATATTGACGGGGCCAAATTATAAAGATTGGCTCAGGAATATCAAGATGGCCATCACATATGAAAAACTGGGATATCTTCTTACTACTAAAGCCCCCGCCGTCCTAGGTCCAGATTCCACCGTCGCGAATAATGAGATCCGTAAGACCTAGGAAATTGACAGTGCGAAAGCCAAGTGCCTCGTGCTGGCCTCTATGGACAATGAACACCAGAGGCGGCACGAGAATATGGATCTTGAATCCATATTCCTCCATACCAAGGAGTTATATGGAGAGCAAGTATCGCAAGATACGAGACCTCGAAGAAGCTATTTCAAGCGAGGTTGGCCATCGGGTCATCTGTAGGGGACCACGTCCTTAAGATGATCAGCTTGATTGAAGAGCTCACGGACCTGGGGACCACGTTGGAGAATGAGCTATACACAGACATAATTCTACTGTCCCTCCCCTCTACCTATGCTCAGTTTATCTTGAATTTCAATATTCAGGGTAAAGAAGTTACACTTCTTGAACTCCTCAACATACTGAGGAGCGCAGAGGGCACCCTACAGAGTCCAGGGAGACTCCCGCTCTGTTTATTGGAGAATCTTCCTCTACTAGATCTAAGGAGAAAGCCGAGGGGAATGTTTCCCCCAATAAGAGAGCAAGGATCTGTTCAAAATTTGAACTGAGGCAGTGCCTCACGTGCAAAGCACGAGAGCGCCAGCGCTCGGAGTTAAAAACCCTGAGGCAGCGCCAAGAGTTAAAAAACTCTGAGGCAGCGCCTCACGTGCAAAGCACGAGAGCGCCAGCGCTCAAAATTAAAAAAAATCTGAGGCAGCGCCTCACGTGTAAAGCACGAAAGCGCCAGCGCTCGGAATTAAAAACCCTGAGGCAACGCCAAGAGTTAGAAACTCTGAGGCAGCGCCTCACGTGCAAAGCACGAGAGCGCCAGCGCTCAAAGTTAAAAAACTCTGAGGCAGCGCCTCACGTGCAAAGCACGATAGCGCCAGCGCTCAGGGTTAAAAACCCTGAGGCAGCGCCAGAACTAAAACTTCTCCACCCTTAGATCAAAGATCCAATGGAGATGATAAATTATCAGAGCACAGAATTAAATTCTGATTGAGAAAATACTCCTCAAATCTTTCTAAATAAGAAAGATTGTTCTCTGTAAATCAGAGCACCGTTGGATCAATGATCAAATGGTGGTTAAAAATCACCAACATACAGAATTAAATTCTAATTGAGAAAATACTCCTCAAATATTTCTAAACAAGAAAGATTGTGCTCTGTAAATTAGAGCACCATTGGATCAAAGATCCAATGGTGATTAAAAAAATCACCAAGATACAGAATAAGTTTCGTATGGAAAAATATTTTCCAATCTTTTTAAAAATAAGAAAAATGTCTTCTGTAAAACAGAAGTCCTTGGATTAAAGATGCGACGGTGGATAAATTCCACATATCAATTAAGAAATCCCTCAATGAGATATTTTCTTAACTGAATCAACAAATCAGCCTCCCCTATATAAAGGACCCAAGACTTCAAGTCTTGTACAGAAGAACCCCCCATAAACTTCAAACTTCAGAGACGAGAGCAATTTCTTCTCAAGGTAAATAAAAATAAGAGAGATCACAGCATCTCCTCCATATTTAAGAGTTTAACTCTCACATTAGAAGAACTTAGTTCTTTTTCCAGATCTCAGATCTATAAGATAAAGTCTTTCATAAGTGAGAATCTAATTTTCAGAGAATTGAATCGAGCAGAATAGAAAATTCAGTGCTTAGCACTCCAAGCCTGGCGTTTAGCGCCGAGCGCTCCACGTGCTCCTCACGTGGGCGCTATCTTATAAGAAGAGCTTAGCACTTAAAGTCTGGCGCTCAGCGCCAAGCACTCCACGTGCTCCTCACATGGGCGCAATTTAATAATAAAGCGCTTAACACTTAAAGTCTGGCGCTCAGCGCCAAAGCGCTCCACGTGCCCCTCACGTAGGCGCTAATAAATTAAAGAGCGCTCTGCACTCAATAGTTGGCGCTCAGCGCCGAGCGCTCCACGTGTTTCTCACATGGACGCTGTTTAATATAAAGCACTCCGTAAATAGAGCCCAACGCTATAAAGAGTGTTTAACACTCAATAAAAAAACAACAAAGAAAGGGGGTGAGCATCAAAGCTCATATCAATGCTCAGCATTATTGAACAAAGGGGATTGAGCCCAAATAAGTAATCAGGTGGGCTGAACCCAAGGTTGGCCAAACCCCAAATCGACCGAGCCCATAGGTCTTTTACTAAATTGGCCTTAGTGCCAAACGGGACTACCAAGTCCCTGATGAGCATTCTTTAGTTCAAGGGTACATCTCTCCACACCTCTGATACATGTCGTTATAATTCTTCAACGTCTTCAGAGAGGTGGAGGGTCCCAATAACCAATAACTCTTGGCGCACCCTCAAACTGATGAGTCAAAACTCTACGGACTATGACGTCCTTAAACTTATGAACCGTAACGTCCCTAAACTAAACTCTATGGACTATGATGTTCTTAAACTTATGGACCGCAACGTCCCTAACTAAACTCTATGGACTATGATGTTCTTAAACTTATGGACCGTAATGTCCCTAAACTAAAACGATGGAGCCCAAATGCTCTTTCATTGGATCTAAATGATCCTAAAACCTTATTGAGTAGATCTTAGTCTAAAATTAGACTAACATATCCTTAAAAAATATTTAAGTTGATCTTAATCTCAAATTTGGTTCATGATCCTTAAATCAAACCAAACCCAAATCTAAGAAAATACGGATTTGGACTAATCCCCGCCCTACGGGCGACAACATAAATTAGTCTCCGTATACAATCCACAGGCAACTAAAAATAAAACAAACACACACGACACGAAGTGACCTTCTGGAGCAGGAGAAAGTGGTTATCGCTACGCGGTAACATAATTAACTGCAGGGGCATGTGCCTGCATGGAAAAGCGTCCCCACAATCAAAACCCCTCGCAAATAAGGGGGAATCTGACGAAGTCTGCTACAATGGCCGCATCTGTTTAAACCTTCGATACACGGTGCCATACATAAACTTGGCATCTTCAGAGAGGTAGACAGATAAAACCAAATAGCATTTGCCCCCAAATTCAGGCAAGACGACCTACACGGTTTCGTCTCTGTTTTCGGCGGTAAACAGATTCTGGCATGCCCGGTGGGACCTTTTCCTCTTTCCACTTCACACTTCATGTGTCATGTGTCGCGAACAAATCGCGGTCTGCTATGGTTGCCTGTGGATTCGAGGTACTAAGATTTGGTGTCTTGCTCCAGTGCAGAGAAAAGAAGATCAATGGCTTCCAGCTGCACCAACTGCAACAACTCCCGCTCCGTCCTATCTTGAGGAGTAACTTACGGGCCCCAAGTGGCCTCCATCTACACAATGCCGGTGGAACAGGTGACACAGGCCACCACTGGATTGTTCTTCGGGACCATGATCCCACCAATGAGCTTCAACTCCCCGGTGCCATCACAGGAAGCTCCGAAAAAGTCGGTTTTTGATTGGCCTGCAACTACCACGGCCCCTCTCAACGGGTCGTCCAAGTCTACCGCCTCAGTCTTCGACAGGCTGAGCCTAAGCTCAAAAGGGCCCATGAAGAGGCTCGCAGTACCAGAGAAGATTATCCCAACTCCTGCTACAGATGGGGTCGTCCAAACTACTTCCCCTACTCGAAAGTCGGCTTTCGACAGGTTGACCATTCCTTCCCAGCAGATGTCAGTCTTTGACAGGTTGGCACCAATAACAACCTCTCCTCAAAGCAGAGGGCATGACGAAGCTGCTCCAACGATAAAGGTGATCCCGGCTACACGACATGCTCGACGTCGTCACTGGCGCCGAGTGAGGAAAGCTGGGAGCAATTTCCCTTCTGGACTTACCTCACCAGCTCCAATGGTGGAAGTTGATGTTGTTGTTCCAACTGGGAACAGCTTTCAGCTGCTCAGGAGGGTGTGCAAGAACTCTCCAACTGCTGTGTTGAAAAAGTCTCCTCCACCTGTGGAGAACGTTACAAAGGAAAACCCAGAACAGCCCTCTCAGCGGCTGTCCTCCAAAATCCACAGGGTTTGGCGAAGAGTCCAAGACTCTGTGATCGACACAGACTATTCCCGCCAACAGAAGAAAATGAAGGGCCGGTAAGAGGAGGATCATCCCATCACCATGCTACAGAAGGCGTCGTCTGCAAGGGTGCCTGTTGCAGCCCCTCAACTTTGACCGTTCATAAAAAGAGAAGGCCGGAGAAGATCCCCATGTCTATGACAAATCCCAAGGGCACCGAACCTACACGCCCCAAGTCTGGGTGCATGGTAGTGCACACCGTCTACATGGCTTCCGGAAAAGAGGAAAGCCGTGCTTCTGGGGGTCATCGACCACTTACGCGGTCCGTAACAAAGGCTCAGGAGCAACAGCAGAAACTTCAGGAGATGCTAACAAAGATGGCCGCGCTTACTGGGCAGAAAGAAAGCTCGGAAGTATCGTCAGAGCAACTCCAGGAGCAAAAAACCGACGCCAAGTTCCTCCGAAGAGTGCTCGAAAAGAAAGATAAAGAATCTGTGGAACAAGCGGATAACATAAAACAAATGGCGCTCCTGTTCTAAAATATGGTGGGGATGATGATCCAGCCGGACCCTCCAGCCGAAGATCCCCCAATAATCATTGAAGACGACAGAGGGGAGATATCAAACCCTCTTCCCACTTTATCAGCATCCACGGAGGGGACGATCTCGAAAGCTGCGCTTGATGACTACATAGCTCAACAAATATGAGCTCATCAGGCAACTGAAGCAACTGGCTAAGTCTTCTGAACTGGGCGACCATATCCAAGCTGGTACGATCAAATTAAGTACCCGCCGGGATATACGATCCCTAAATTTCACGTGTATAAGGGGACAGGCAATCCCCATCAACACGTCGCTCAGTTCAGGGCTCTCTGTGGCAATACTGGAGGTGATGACAAACTGCTACTTCGCCAGTTCGTCGGCAGCCTAGCAGAGATAGCTTTTGAATGGTACTCGGAGCTTCCGAATGATTCCATCAAAATATTTACGGAAATGGAGTTGCTATTCACCCAGCGTTTTGCAAGCGCTAGCGAGTGCAACCCGATCACTGCATTGATCAATGCCAGGGTGAAGCCAGAAGAGACATGGGTTCAGTATGCGATTCGGTGGCGGAACCTATGGTCGAGATGAGAACAACGTATAGAAGAAGCTCCTGCCGTGGGCATGTTCGTGGGGACCCTAGATCCGCAGGCAACTATATCCCAGTTTATGATGTTTTTCAAGCCGACCACTTTCCAAGCCTTGATTGAAAAGCTGGCCCAAATGGACCAGATGGGCCATAGACCCCCTCCTCGAAAACGGAGCTTCAAAATAAAAAGGGCAAAGGGAAAGCGACCTTCGTCGCCAACGCTCAGCAACAGCCGAGTGATCCGAAGCCAGCTGCTCGCCAAAACGATAAAAAGCGATCACTCGGAGAAAAGCTGAGACGTCCTTACTCATTCCCTCGGGATAAAACGAGAAGACTGTTCGAACTGGAGGTGCGCAACAGGCTCATCACTCTGCCGGATCCGAGACGCCCACTGCAACCAGGCGACGTCAACAATCCCAATTACTGTCCCTACCAAAAAGTAGTGGGTCACCTAATCGAAAATTGCTACATTTTCAAAAACTTGATTGAGGACCAGTATCAACAAGGCAAATTCGCGCTGTCTGAAAACTGGAGGGTGAACCACCACAACCGCACGCTCCTAAAAAGGTGGACACACCGGGGGAATCATGCTCATTTATAGAGCAAGCTCCATGGGAGGTTGTTCTTTCAGATAAGACTAAGAGAATGCTCATGAATCTTCAAGCATGTCTGGCAATTAGATGGAAGAGCCCACTGGAGCCAGAGATCATTGAGGGGAAGCTGAAACCGCGCCCAACGCCGAGAGTTGGTAACAATGGGCAAAATACCCAGGCCCAACCGTCAAAGTCTTCAAAGAAAAAGAAGAAGACCAAAAAGCCCACGCAGTCTGATGACAAGCGCACGGACCTGCAAAAGCATATAGACGCGCTGGAAGAATATAACCAGAAAGCGCGAACCCCGGTCACACTCCAAGAGTTTCTCAACCATATCCTTAAGGGCGGAGATGACGACGATGATGAGGGACAAGACTCGTCAGAAGAACCGAGGATTATGTGGCAAGTTGTCACATGCTCTCTCATTCACCAATAAATAACGAAGAAGCTTACTCGGCATCAGAAAATAATATAGAGGAGTTGGGGGTAGGGTCGGTGCCAAAATCGTTGGAACCGTCAGACGAGATGATTGACATGTTGCTGAATGAAGCCCATTGGAAGAGCAAAGCTGATCAAGAGCGTGAAATGGCCATATTTGAAAGGGCCAGGCATCGGCGTCAAGTTGAAGAAATCAGGGTAGGGATGAGTCGCAAAGCGCTCCAACCAGATCGAAACACGCCTGCAGCAGACAAAAACAGGCTTAAAACGAGGAAACGGTTCGCTAAAACCATGTCAATGGGAATGAAGCTGCCATCTTTCAAAGAAAATACTCCTGGCGGTATACACCTTGACGAAGCGGATACACATCCTAACTACTGCTTATACCATCAAAGGATTGCACACCCTACTGAAGAATGCATGGCTTTTAAAAAGTGGTGGCAGTGATACGTTGCTCACCGACAACATTTCAAGAGAATGAAGCGCAAGACTCGTCGGGGGCAGAGAAGCACGACAGATGAGCATAAAAGAACTGCCGGCAACAGTCACATGGTTGATTCCGGGGGATCGCAAGTTCTCATCTTCGGAAACGATTCTGATGAAGAAATAGCCCTTGGCTCTCTCTTTAAGGAATCCACCTTAGGAAAAGAGGAAAAGATAAAGAACTGCGAAAACATTCAGCTACGTAGTCGTACGTTGCCCGAAAAGAATCTCGGACCTACAAATAAGGGATCGAATAAAAAGGATAAGGGGAAAGAAAAAGTTTCTGAGGATATCGCCCTCGATGACCGAGTCGTCGAAGAGCTGGTAGCCAAGGACTCGCCCAAGAAAAGCAATGTGGATTACAATGTCCTAGCACACCTGAGGAAGATACCCTCACAGCTAAGTATTTTGGATGCCCTTCTATTGTCTAAAGAGGCATGGGATTATCTGATCAGGGCCTTACAAGAGCCTGAGCAGTTTCAAGCTATCCTTGCCGAAGAAAAGATGAAGGACGAGCTGGAAGAAGTGCACACAGCTGACATCACCTTCAGTGATGAAGACCTCCTCCTAGGGACGTGCGAGCACAACCGTCCCTTGTATGTCACCGGGTATTTCCATGACATCAAGATAAGGAAAATCTCAGTTGACAACGGGTCCTCTGTCAACCTCCTAAATGTGAGGGCGCTAAAAGAAATCTGCATGAGCATTCAGCATCTCGCTCGGGATAAAATCACCATCTTCGGGTTCGACTCCCAGTCATCACGGATGCTCGGGTCTGTAATACTGACGTTACGCTTTGAGCTGATCGTCATTGACATCAAATTGCATGTTATTGATGCCAAGACCTGCTACAACGCTTTGCTCGGCAGGCCTTGGTTACACGAGTACAACATCATCCCTTCTACACAACATCAGTGTATGAAGTATTTCAAAGATGGTCTCGAATACACCGTGACGGGGGAACTAAACCCATTCTCCGTAAATGAAGTCCGCAAATATGAAGATACCAAGTACTTCCTACTAAATTTCGAAGACACGAAAAGATGTTATAAACCGGAGAACAAACAAAAAGCTATCGCCACTATCCCGGTCTTCGGGAGCGATACTGAGGAGGAAGAAGAGATAGTATATTCGGGGCCGCCCCAATGCAACAGGCCGGGACCATCGACCCCTATTCTGGTCTTTGGCAGCGACTCTGAAGACGAAGTCAACTTGGTGTTTTCGGTCCGTCCATCAGTGCAGGCCTTCACTGGAGATGATCAGAATTTGCAAATAGCCATGATTCCGTGGCAGCATTACAGAAAGCTTGATGCGCTTGAGACATATAGCGTGCAAGAGCTACAGACATTCTACGTCCCTCCCAGGCGAAGAGGTGAAAAAGCGATCCTATTCTATCGATCCTGGGAGACTAAAGTCGAAAGAGAAGTCTGGCATAGTGCCGATTTTGCGCTTGATAGGCTCCAACCCATCCGTCTTCCCAGATACTACATGGAGGGATTGAGAAGGTTATTAAGATGCCATGGCATACCTTTCAAACAGACTGCTCGACAAGCTCAGTTCTACAACAGGATTTGGAACGTCCCCGGAACTCAGCGAAAATTGCCCGACAGGAAAATAAAAACGATTGGGCTTGGATATGTCCAGTCCAAGAAATGGGAGCAATTCCATGACTGCCATGTCATAAATGATCTCGATGAAGAAGGGGATGCTCTTTTAAAAGACGCTGACGTTGAACCAGAACGAGGTCCTGTCATAAAAATGCCGAGTCCGTCGTTTGAAGAACAAATGGACAAGCTAGTAAGGGAAGCGAGTCAAAAGGTTCGGAACGACCACAGCTGCGAAATGGCCATTTACGAAAAAGCCAAGACGCAGCGCCTCCTTCAGCAGGCCACGGAGGATGACAATGCTTTCCATCATCAGCCCTCCATGCACTCCCAAGATAAGAAAAAGGTCCGACGCGAAGGCAAAAACAAGTTAAAGAACGGAAAAAACGTTCGACAGCGGCAAAATGGATCCAAAAGGCCACGCGATCGAGAGAAGGTTAGCCGGAATCCGTCTCTTATGAAAAAGATGAGTCGAGCATATTCTTTCCTTCCAGAAAAGACAAGGAGAATCTTTGACCTTGTCATGAAACATCAGATGATGACACTCCCGGAGTCACAGCACCCCGATCGAGCAAACGAGGTTCATCACCCGGATTATTGCTCCTATCACTGAGCAATAGGACATCCCCTTGAAGACTGCTTCACCTTCAAAAACTGGGTCGAAGACCAATATCAACTCGGCAGATTCGCTCTATCCAACAGTTGGAGGGTAGCCGCACCGCAAAGGCATGTGCCAAAAGCAACGTATATAGAGAGAGTAGAACCGGATCAACATCGGTCTTGGAAACGATCTCGTACCTGTCATGTGATAACGCTGTCGGAAGAAGGAGTGCATGAGAATATGGATGACCTCTCATGGTGCTTCAAAAATGAGGACGAAGATGGGTTGATCTCAGAATTTCCACCGGCGCCAAAAGAATTGGAAGATGAGAAACACACCACGGCGGACAACCTGAAAAGAATCGACTTGGGGACGACAAACGACCCACGGCCAACATTTGTCAGTGAGCTGCTGTCTAAAGAGAAGGTGGCTACGCTAAAGGACGTGCTCATGCAGTATAAAAACTGCTTTGTATGAAACTATTCCGAGATGCCGGGGCAAGATCCAGAAATAGCTGTGCAATAATTGACGATATCTCTGGACGCCAAGCCAGTCAAACAAGCACCAAGAAGAATGCGACTCGAACTTGAGATGGGTATCAACGCCGAAGTCAAGAAGCTAATCGACTCCGGATTCATCCAGGAAGTTCAATACCCCGACTGGATCGCCAACATTGTCCCAGTGATGAAGAAAAATGGGACGGTGCGCATCTGCGTGGACTTTCGGGACCTCAACAAAGCCTGTCTGAAGGATGATTTCCCCGTACCGGTTACCGAGTTGATATTAGACAGCACATCCACTCACGAACTCTTCTCCTTCATAGACGGCTCATCAGGGTACAATCAAATAAAGATGCATCCCGAAGACTAGAAGCATACCACTTTCTGGACTCCTCTGGGCATATTTTTCTACAAAGTGATGTCCTTCGGTCTGAAGAACGCTGGCGCTACCTACCAGAGAGCCATGACGAAGATTTTCGATGACCTCATCCATGAAATCGTCGAATGCTATATCGATGACCTCGTAGTGAAATGTAAATCGTACAAGGAACACTGGGAGCATTTGAAAATAGTATTCCAACGTCTTCGTAAGTATAACATGAAGATGAACCCTCTGAAATGCACATTTGTAGTTTCCTCAGGTAAGTTCCTAGGATTCATCATACGACACCGGGGTATCGAAATAGATCCATCCAAGATCAAGGCGATTATGGAAATGCCCACTCCAAGAACTTTAAAACAATTGCGGTCTCTACAAGGGAAGCTCGCGTATATCCGGCGGTTCATAACCAACCTCTCCGGAAAATGCCGTACCTACAGTCACCTGATGAAGAAGGGAACCCCGTTCGTTTGGGATCGTAAATGCCAAAGTGCACTGGAAGAAATCAAGCAATACCTGCAGAATCCGCCGGTACTGACCGCTCATGTCAAGGGAAATCCTCTCATCATGTACACAACTGCCCTTGAAGGTTCCTCAGGCGCACTATGGGTACAATAAAATGACCAAGGGAAGGAGAGGGCCCTCTACTATTTGAGTCGAGTTCTACTGGGGGCAGAAAACAACTACTCCCCTATCGAAAAACACTGCCTGGCGTTAATCTTCGCTATAACGAAGCTTCGGCATTATGCTTTGGCGCATAAGGTCCATCTCATATCAAAAGTGGATCCTCTCAAATATTTGATGTCACTTGCCATACTGACGGGATGGCTTGCTAAATGGGCCCTACTCTTAATGGAATTCTGATAACATACCGATCTCTCAAGGCAGTGAAAGGCCAGGTCATCGCTGACTTCCTCACTGAGCATCCGATACCTGCCAATTCACCCCTAAATTGTGAATTTCCAGACGAGCACACGTTTGACACGATCGACAGGGAGAGAGGAGAGAGTGATACCCGATGGGAACTCTACTTCGATGGGGCATCTTCCATGAAAAAGCGAAAGCGCAGCTCCCCCATAATCAAATCTGGGGTAGGCCTCATCTTCGTGACTCCACGAGGAGGGATAATGCGCTTTGCCTTTTCCCTAATGTTCCCCTCCGAACGGCGGCCCGGACTTCGCGTCCGTTGCCTGAGGTTCGGGG
The DNA here is from genome assembly GCA_030015575.1 of Agapanthus africanus. NCBI lineage: Eukaryota > Viridiplantae > Streptophyta > Magnoliopsida > Asparagales > Amaryllidaceae > Agapanthus > Agapanthus africanus. Next base: position 743,277,502 of record CM057342.1, on the reverse strand, counting down.
CAGATGCTATTTCGTTTTATCCGTCCACCTCTCCGAAGATGCCAAGTTGATTTATGGCACCGCGTATCGGAGGTTTAGACGGATGCGGCCGATGTAGCAGACTTCGTCAGATTCCCCCTCAGGGTGAGGGGTTTTTGATTGTGGGGACGCTCTTCCCTGCAGGCGCAAGCCCCTGCAGTTAATTACGCTATCGCGTTGCGATAACAACTTTCTCCTTCTCCAGAATTTCACTTCGTGTCGTGTGTGTTTGTTTTGTTTGTGGTTGCCCGTGGATTGTATACGGAGACTTAGTGATGTCGTCGCCCGTAGGACGTGGATTAGTCCAAATCCGCATTTACTTAGATTTGGGTTTGGTGTTTTTTTTTAGTTTAAGGATGCATTAGTCGCATTGCGGCTAAGATCAACTTAAACATTCGTTAAGGATACATTAGTCATGTTTTAGACTAAGATCAACTTAACGTAGTGATTGATTTAATTATCTGGCCGTCGGGACTCGTCACCTCTCTGACGTCGTTGAGGGATTGCAACGACAGGCGTCTGAGGTGTTCAGAGATGTACCCTTGAACCAAAGTTGATTTGGGGTTTTATTGTTTATTTAAAGATCTAAGGACACATTAGCCGTAGCTGGGGCTAAGATCAACTTAGACGGGACCGTTTAGATCCGACAAGAGAGCATTTGGGCTCTATTGTGCCAGTTTAAGGACGTAGCGGTCCATTGCCAGTTTCAGGGACGTGGTGGTCCATTATTAGTTTAGGGACGTTTCGGTCCGTTGCTAGTTTAAGGACGTAGTGGTCCATATTCCAGTTTAGGGACGTAGTGGTCCATTGCTAGTTTAAGGACGTAGTGGTCCATATTCCAGTTTAGGGACGTAGTGGTCCATCGCCAGTTTAGGGACGTGGTGGTCCGATATTAGTTTAGGGACGTTTCGGTCCGTTTTTAGTTTAGGGACGTTTCGGTCCGTCGCCAGTTTAAGGACGTAGTGGTCCATATTTAGTTTAGGGACGTTTCGGTCCGTCGCCGCCAGTTTAAGGACGTAGTGGTCCATATTAGTTTAGGGACGTTTCGGTCCGTCGTTAGTTTAGGGACGTTTCGGTCCGATGTTAGTTTAGGGACATTTCGGTCCGCGAGTTTAAAGACCCCGCAGTCCATATCGATGTGTGGTCGTTGGGACCCGTCACCTCTTTGACGTCGTTGAGGAATTACAACGACGGATGTCAAAGGAGTTCGGAGATGTACCCTCGAACCGGATGTAAATTGATTTAGAAGAGCAACTTTGCTCAGTCAATTTAATTTAAGGACTTATGGCCAAAATTGGGCTAAGTCCAGTTGAAATGTTCAACATTTTATTTGCTTTTGCCTTGCATTTCTTTTTTTTATTTTTATTTGGGCCTTGCCCAGAAATGATGCAGAGCATCAATTTGTTTTGGGCTCTGCCATTTTAGGAATGATGCAAGGCATCAATTTTATTTGGGCTCTGCCCTTGTATAAAGGATGCAAAGCATCAATTTATTTGGGCTCTGCCCATTTATTGCCTTGCAATTTAATTAGGCCTACTAGGTCTTTTTGGTTTGGGCCTGGCCCTTTAGAAAATGCATTGCATTTATCAAACGCTTTGCGCCAATCAAAAAGCACAACAGTGCAAATTCATAAGTGCAAAGCACTATTAATTTGAGAATCTTTTAGATTCAAGAACCAATGGTTCATAAAAGAAGTGCAAAGCACTATTTGATTTCTTGATCTAATTTAGATTAAAGAAAAACAAGTTTTTCTTTTTATTTCAAGAACCAAAGGTTCATAAAAGTGCAAAGCACTATTTTTTTTTATTTCTGTTTTTTCTTGTTTTTAGAGAACCAGTGGTTCATATGAAGTGCAAAGCACTATTAATTTAAGAACCTTTTAGGTTCAAGAACCGATGGTTCATAAAACAAGTGCAAAGCACTATTAAATTTTTTGATCTAATTTAGATCAAAGAAGAAGATAAGTTTTTTTTTATCTTAAAGAACCAAAAGTTCATGAACAAGTGCAAAGCACTATTAATTTCAGAAACCTTTTAGGTTCAAGAACCGATGGTTCATAAAACAAGTGCAAGGCACTATTTTATTTATTTATTTATTTATCGTTAAAGATCTATGATCTTGTTCATAAGGGAATTTTCTCTTCTTTAAAAGGTTTTTACCTTTTTTTTTATTCTTCAAGAGTTCTCTTCTCTTTTTCTTTTTAGCAAGATGTTCATGCCTTTTAATTGAGGTCTGGGGTCCTTTTTATAGTGGCCATAAATTAGTTAAATTTGTTAAAGAGATCTCTCTCTGAGTGATTTGGGGAATTTTCCCCACCGTTGGATTTTTGATCCAAGGGTTTCTGCTTTACAGAAGAAAATCTTCTTGTTTTAAAAAGAACAGAAAAGATTTATTCTGTTTTGCGCAACTCCCCCAGCGCGTGACACGTGTCGCGCAGTTGTGCTTGCGCAACTGCGCAGACACGTGTCGCGCAACTGATTTTTTTTTTTTTTTTTATCTTGCGCAGCTGCGCGCGCTGACACGTGTCGCGCAGCGCACTGCGCAACTGCGCAGACACGTATCGCGCACTGCGCAGTTTGCGCAGTTGTGCAAAATTTTTTTTTTCTTGCGCAGTTGCGCGCGCTGACACGTGTCGCGCAGCGCACTGCGCAACTGCGCAGACACGTGTCGCGCACTGCGCAGTTTGCGCAGTTGCGCAATCTTTTTTTTTTTTTTTTCTTGCGCAGTTGCGCGCGCTGACACGTGTCGCGCAGTGCACTGCGCAACTGCGCAGACACGTGTCGCGCACTGCGCAGTTTGCGCAGTTGCGCAATCTTTTTTCATTTTTTTTTTTGCCTCCTCCCAAGAGCTTTGCTCTAAACCTCTTATGGAGTACGCTACTTCATTTATTTTAATTTTAATTTTCTTTTTAATTTTCAAGACAGAGCTTTGCTCTGATTGGAGAAAAACAGAAGTATTGCTTGTTTTCCCACCTTGGAATTTAAACAGAGCTTTGCTCTGATTGAGGTAAACAAATGCCCCCCCACCGTGGCGCTTACGTGGCTTCCTAACGTGAGCGCAGCGGTGGTAGACTCCGAACCGTCGTGCAATCTTTTGGAAGCTGAAAGGGCACTTGATGCCTATAAATAGGACCTTTGGTCCCTTAGATGATTCTCATCTCTAAAATTTTACTTTCAGAACTTAGAGCACTGCTCTCTTGTTTAAACACTTTTAAAAGTTCAAACTTTTAGAGAATTTTAGGTAAAAATATTAATTTTAATTAAATTAAATCAATTTTAAGAGCATTGCTTTCAATAGATCCCAGATATAAAGAAGACCCATTTAGGGTTTCACTTAGTAGAGCTTTGCTCTAAGGGGGTCTATAGAAGACTAAGGAGAGCCCTATTAGAGTTCCATTAATAAAGCTTTGCTATCTAAAAGATTTTCCCTGTATTTTCTTATTTCATTAATGGAGCTTTGCTCCTCCCAAATCATATAGAAGAACTCCTAAGAATTCTTCATGGATCTTGGAAGTTAAAGATGATATTTTATTCCTCAGTGCATTATATCATTTTACTTAATTAGTCTTTCTGATAATTTGTTGATCCTCTTTCACAGGAACAATGAACGTCCAAATGTATGCTCTTAACGAGCTCATCTCTCATGAGGGCATCCGCCTATTTGGCCGCTCTTAAAATCGGGAGTTCACAAACGAGGAGTGTGCTGAAATAATGAGTCGCTTCGACGCATACAACGGTCCACTGCTTCCCCGACGTTACTTTCTTCTTAAACTTATCGTGGGAGCTATCTGGGAAGCGCTTCCCCTATTCTGTTCCGGCGCGCCGCTTAGGGCGTTGGATGCCGCTGAGGACAAGGTGCACTCTGTGTACCTATTGAACTTTATCTCGAAGAGACGGCGAGACAGTCTTATTGACCTCTTGCACGAGATCTTTCAACAGTCTGCCATACTCGCTGCTTATCGGAGGGTGGAAGACATCGGGAGGGACCCTGACGCTTGTGCTCGCGAAAGGAAGCACACTAGGATGGTCCGCGAGGCTTAGAAAGTCATAGATAGGGTCGCTTTTGAATTCCTCAATCCATGCTCTGGATCTGAGGTTATTCCATTGTAACTTTCGTTTATTGTTTTTATGACTGTAAGAACTTCGGGCGATATTAATGGAAATTTTTTTATCCCAACTTGTCTTTATTATATATCTTTGTCCCGAGTCTTTTTGCCCATGCATGAATGAATACGTCCTGAACGTTTGATCAAACGTAAATCGGGTGCTCTTTCTGTTGCTTTTCCTCTTTCTCAGCATGTCGTAACAATTAGCAGGTAATAGAGTAAGCTTCTTGATTTCTTCATGAGATAGCGAGGGCTTAGGCCGCAGGTTCAGATCTGCTGCCTAAGACTTTTCAACTCTATGAGCCGTGAGGGTCTCATAGAGACTTTTCTCCGTACGAGTCGTGAGGATCTCGTAGGTGTATTTTCTCCTTGGGAATCGTGAGGATTCCTAAGTGTGTTTTCTCTTATAAGTCGTAAGGATCCTATAAGAGAGTTTTCCCTCTTACGAGTCGAGAGGATCCGTAAGCGGTTGTTTCCCTCCTTATCGAGATTCGACTTTGGAGAGTGTGACCCGTGGATAGTATGCAAGAGACCGTTTTGGGCCGACTTACAGGGTCCCAGTGCTTAGGAAACAAGTTTTTTAATCCCTACTGCCTAAGGCTTTATCTCACGAGTCGAGACGAATCGAGAAAATCTCGCAAAGACATCAATTTCCTCACGAGTCGAAACGGATCGAGCAGATCTCGCAAGAACATCTTAACGTCGCATTTGACCTCTGCTCTTTACGACAGAAGCCCGTTAAGGTTGGTGGTACTTAGGGTTTTGGCCATCGTACCGTCGCATAAGCTGATATAGTCCTCGATAGGCAATCGTGCTGTTCGAGTAGCCCTGCGACTGCCGTGTCTCTGATCCCTTCGGGGGCTGGACAAGACGTCTTCAAGCAATCCTCCTTGGCAGTTTGACCGTCAGAAGAGCAAGCGCTAGGAATTTGCCATGCCGCTTTTTACTTGAGGTTAGGCTCATTTTGGAAAGCCCCGATGAGTCATAACCACTCCGTGCTGGTGTGGGGATGATCTCCGATAGTCTTTCGGGCTTTATATGAGTTGCCGTTAAGACCCTGAAGCTAGGAATTTGGCCTTTGCTTCGTTTGCTGGCATTGCGTCTGCTGTATCGAGACGAATGTTGCGGTGGGAACTAGGGATTTTGCCGTGGCTCCGTTTGTTTGATGACGTTACGTCTGCTGTGTCGAGACGAACGTTGGGGTGACATCTCGTCTGCTGTATCGAGACGGACGTCGAGATTGTCTTTAGGTTGCTGGTGAACCGTCGAGGTTTGGAACTAGGGATTTTGCCGTGGCTCCATTTGTTTAATGACGTTGCGTCTGCTGTGTCGAGACGAACATTGGGATGACATCTCGTCTATTGTATCGAGACGGACGTCGAAGTAGTGACCACTCTGTGCTGGTGCAAGATGATCTACAGTTGTCTTTCCGGTTTTATATGAGTTACCGTCAAGACGTCGAAGCTAGGAATGTGGCCTTCGCTTCGTTTGCTTTGGTGTGTCCAAATCCTGTTGGAGGACGAACGCTGGGGTTAACATTTCGTCTGCTGTATCGAGACGAACGTCAAGGTGGTGACCACTCTGTGCTGGTGCGAGATGGTCTCCGGTTGTCTTTCCGGTTTTATGTGAGTTACCGTAAAGGCGTTGAAGCTAGGAATGCGGCCTTCGCTTCATTTGCTTTATCATGTCTGAATCCCTGCTGGAGGAAGAACGCTGAGGTTGACATTTCGTCTACTGTATCGAGACGAACGTCAAGGAGGTGACCACTTCATGTGAGATGGTCTCCGATTGTCTTTCCGGTTTTATGTGAGTTACCGTAAAGACGTTGAAGCTAGGAATGTGGCCTTCGCTTCATTTGCTTTATCATGTCTGAATCCCTGCTAGAGGAAGAACGCTGAGGTTGACATTTCGTCTACTGTATCGAGACGAACGTCAAGGAGGTGACCACTTCATGTGAGATGGTCTCTGATTGTCTTTCCGGTTTTATGTGAGTTACCGTAAAGACGTTGAAGCTAGGAATGTGGCCTTCGCTTCATTTGCTTACACTGCGTCTGGTGTATTGAGACGAATGCTGAGGTGGAGCTGGGATTTTGCCATCACTCCGCTTTGTTTCGACCGTGAGGTCTTTTGTTGACGTTGCATCTGCCTCCAGCTGGACTGCAGAGGAACGCTGTTGTTGACATTACGTCTACTGTATCGAGACGAATGCTGAGGTGAAGCTGGGATTTTGCCATCGCTCCTCTTGATGGTGTAACTTCTGTGTCCTGTTGGAATGAGGAGGCACACTGTTGTTGGTCTCTAGGCTGTAGACGTTGACATCGAGACCCTGAAGCTCGGGATCTTCGTTTGCTTCGTTTGTTGACATCGTGTCTGTAATATTGCGACAAATGTCGAGAAGGTCTCTAGGTTATCTATGAACCGTCGAGATTTGGCTTCGCTTTCTGATGGAGCCTGTTGGGAAGGTATTGTTCCCTTTTTATCTGTGCCCCTGGATTGTATACAGGGATCGATGTGATTTCACCTGTAGGGCAAAAGTTTCATTCTTTCATTTTTTTTTATTCTCTCCGCGATGCTCTATCATTTCAGCTTTTATATCGCGAAGGTCGCGATTGCCCAATCATTTCGGCTATTTTTCGCAGTGCCCAATCATTTCGGCTGTTTATTTTATTTTTACTCGCTACTTTTTATTGCGAGTTGCCCAATAATTTCGGCTGTTTATTTTATTTTTACTCGCTGTTTTTTATTGCGAGTTGCCCAATCATTTCGGCTATTTCATATGCATTTTTTTTTGGCTCGCTGATTTTTTTCTTTCTCGCGAGTAGGGGATTTGGGATCCGATACCAATCTTGGCATCAGCATCGCTGCGACTGGAATATTGCCAGGAGCGAATCATCATTTGCCATGAAAGGACTTGGAATTTGATACCGGTTTAGGCATCAACATCGCTACAACTGGGATATTGCCAGGAGCGAATCATCATCTGCCTCCGTCGATGTTGAACAAAGGTGGCTTAGCGAACAGGGTTAAGATCCCGTCGACTGAGGCTTTTGACTTCATGGGCCGTAAGGGTCTCACAAAGGTATTTCTCCCTACAAGTCGTGAGGATCTTGTAGGTGTGTTTTTTCCTTGGGAATCGTGAGGATTCCTAAGTGCATGTTCTCTTGTAAGTCGTAAGGATCTTACAAAAGGGTTTTCTCCTTATAAGTCGAGAGGACTTACAAGTGTTGTTTGCTGTACAAGCATATCCCTAGTCACGGATGGGACTTTGTTAGGGAAATATTTATTTGCGTCCGTGGATTGTATACAAGGGTCAGTATGAGCCGCTTGTAGGGCAATATCGAAGGTTGTGGGGGTTGCTTAAGAACAGGTTAAGGTTTCTGTAACTTAAGACTTTCAAATCTTATGAGCCGTGAGGGTCACATAAGAGAATTCTCCTTACGAGTCGTGAGGATCTCGCAAGTGTATTTTCTCCTTAGGAATCGTGGGGATTCCTAAGTGTGTTGTTCCCTTGTGAGTCGTAAGGATCTCACGCAGGTGGTTTCTCCTTACAGGGTCGAGAGGACCATATAAGTGTTTCTTAACGAGGTTGCGCCCTTTCAGGTTTTCACAAACACTCGCCGGTAGCCCTGCTGTTTTTACTCACGGAGCCCTTTCGGGTTTTCATCCGTGCCCATTTTGCTTGTGGACATACCGTTTTTTTTTATTCTCTTTTTTTTTTCTTTTTCTTTTCTTTTCTTTTTCTTCTTCTTTCTTTTTTTTTTTTTTTTAAAACGAGGTCGCGCCCTTTCGGGTTTTCACGAACACTCGCCGGTAGCCCTGCTGTTTTTACTCACGGAGCCCCTTCGGGTTTTCATCCGTGCCCATTTTGCTTGTGGACATACCGTTATTATTATTTTTTATTTTTATTTTATTATTTTTTTTAACGTCAGCCTGAAGATGCTGCGGGTTGGGAGTAGTTTAACGACGTTTCGGTCATTTGCAAGTTTTAGGACATTGCGGTCCGTCATTAGTTTAAGGACATCTCGGTCCGTTGTTAGTTTAAGGACGTTTCGGTCCGTTATCCAGTTTTAGGACGTAGTGGTCCGTTAGGCTTTCTCTATGAATGAGCATGATGCCCCCGGCGTGTCCATATTTTTCGGAGCATGCGGTTGTGGCGGGTTCACCTTCCAAATTTCGGACAACGCGAACTTGCCCTGTTGGTATTGGTCTTCAACCCAGTTCTTGAAGACGTAGCAATCCTCGATCAGATGACCTACCGTTTGGTGGTAAGGGCAATAATTAGGATTATTAATATCGCCTGGCCGCAATGGACGTTTTGGATTCGGCAGATTGATGAGTCTGTCGCACACTGCCAGCTCGAACAGTCCCCTTGTTTTATCTTGCGGAAACGAGTAAGGACGTTTCAACTTTTCCTGGAGGGATTGCCGCTTGTTGCTTTGGCAAGCAACCGGTCTAGGGTCACCTGATTGTTAGTGAGTGCTGGCGACGAGGGCCGTTTTTCTTTTTCCTTTATCCTTTTTGTTCGATCCTTTGTTTACGGGGCCGAGATTTTTTCCGAGTAGCATGCGATTGCACGGCTGAACGTTCTCGCAGATTCTCAATTCCTTTATTTTTGAAATAGATTCCCCGATGGAAGAGTTGGGGGTAGCTTCTTCGTCAGAGTCGCTTCCAAAGGTGATAATTTGTGATCCCTTGAAGTTGGCTATATGACAGTCGGCGGTGGCTCTTTTGCGCTCATCTATCGCATTTTTCCGATGTCCACAAGCTTCACACTTTGTCCTGTCGAAGTGTCGCTTTTGAGCGACATACCCTTGCCACCAACAGTTAAAGGATTCGCAGTCTTCGGTAGGATGTATGATCTTCTGATGATATAAACAGAAGTTAGGGTGCATCTCTACCTCAGCGAAAGAATTTTCTTCAGAGGGCGGTAGCTTCATTCCTACTGATAGAGCTTTGGCGAACCGTTTCCTCGTCTTGAATTTGTTTTTACCCGCAGTGTATGGGTTTTGATTTGACGGGAATACCTTGGTTCTTTCCAGTATGGCCATTTCATGCTCTTGATTGGCTTTTGCTTTCAGACGAATTTCATTTAGGTAGGCATCGATCAGCTTGCCTGACGGCCGCGGAATTTCTGTTTCAGGGTCCGCCATTGATTTCTCAGCGCAAGGATCCTCCTCATCATCTGTCAGTGAATGAGAAATCACATGACAAGTCGCTACGTAGTCTTCGGATTCATCCGATAAGTTTTCTCCATCGTTTTCATCCTCGACGAAAGAACAAGTTGCCCCCGGCGTGTCCGTCTTCTTTGGAGAGTGCGGCTGTGGGGGGTTTACCTTCCAGCTTTCAGACAGCGTGAATTTGCCTTGCAGGTATTGATCCTCGATCCATCCCTTAAAGACGAAACAATCCTCAATCGGGTGACTTACCGTTTGGTGGTAAGGGCAATAATTGGGATTATTAAGATCGCCTGGCTGCGACAGACGCTTTGGACTCGGCAGATTGATGAGTCTGTTACGCACTGCCAGCTCAAACAGTCTTCTCGTTTTATTCTGAGGAAACGAGTAAGGACGTCCTAGCCTCTCTTCGAGGGATGGGCGTGGACGCACGTTGTTTTGGCGAGCGACCGGCTTTGAGTTGCTAGACTGTAGCTGAGCGTTGGCGACGATGATCGCTTTTCCTTTCTCATTTCGGGGATCGGGTCTTGGAGGAGACGGTCTATGGCCCATCTGGTCCATTTGGGCTAATTTGTCGATCAAGGCCTGGAAGGTGGTCGGCTTGAAGAACATCATGAATTGCGAGATGGTCGCTTGCGGATCGAGAGTGCCCACAAACATGCCTACCGCAGGTGCCTCTTCTATGCGTTGTTCGCATTTCGACCATAGATTCCGCCATCGTGTTGCGTATTGGACCCACGTTTCGCTCGGCCTTATCCTGGCATTTATCAGTGCTGTTATCGGAGTGTGTTCACTAGCACTCGCGAATCTTTATGTAAACAGTAGCTCCATCTCTGCAAATGTTTTGATAGAGTCGTTAGGCAGCTCCGAATACCATTCAAAGGCTGTTTCTGCTAAGCTGCCGACGAATTGACGTAGCAACAATTTGTCGTCGCCTCCCGTATTGCCGCATAAGGCCCTGAATTGAGCGACATGCTGATGCGGATTCCCTGTCCCTTTATATACGTGGAATTTAGGGATCGTATATCCTGGCGGGTAACTGATTTGGTCATACCAGCTCGGATACGGTCGTCCGGTTCTAACAATTTGCCCAGCCGCTTCATTCGCCTGATGAACCCGGATCTGTTGAGCTATATATTCGTCTAGGTCGACTTTGGAGATTGCCTCCTCCTTGGCTGTTGATAGAGCCGGCGGAGGATTTGACGTTTCTCCCCTGTCGTCTTCAAGGACGATCGGAGGATCTTCAGCAGGAGGGTCCGGCTGTAACATCATCCCTACCATATCTTTGAAGAGGAGCGCCATCTGCTTTATATTAGCCGCCTGCTCTGTAGCTTCTTTGTCCCTCTTTTCGAGGACTCTGCGTAAAAAGTCAGCGTCGGTTTCTTGTTCTTGACGCTCATCCGAAGACGTTTCAGAGCTTTCTTTTGGCTCAGTGAGTGCAGCCATTGTAGTCATCATTTCCTGAAGCTTTTGTTGTTGCTCCTGGGCTTTCGTCACGGATCGGGTGAGCGGTCGGTGGCCCGTAGAAGTGCGGCTTTCCTCCTTTCCAGAAGCCATATAAACAGTATGCACCACCATGCCCCCAGACTTGGGGCGTTTGTGTTCGGTGTCTTTGCGATTTGCCGAAGACACAGGGGCTTTTTGCGGCCTCCTTTTTTGAGTGATTGGAGTTAAGGGAGCCGTTGTAGTGGGCACCTGAGTAGCTTTTGCTTCTTGTGGTTTGACAGAGTAATCCTTCCCCTGCCGAACCTTCATCTTTTTCTGTCGTCGGAGGCAGTCTCGATCGATCACCGACTCTTGGACCTGTCGCCAGACTTTGTAAATTTTAGAGGACAGCCGTTGAGGGGGCTGCTCTAGCTTCTTCTCTGGAGTATTCTCCACAGGTGAAGGAGTTCGTTTCAACATCGCAGTAGGAGAGTTTCTGCGCACCTTGTTGAGCAGTTCAAAGCTGTTCTTGGTTGGAACAGCAGCATCGATCCTCACCATCGGAGTTGGAGGAGTAAGTCCAGAGGGGGAGTTGCCCCCAGCCTTCCTCACTCGGCGCCAGTAGCGACGTCGAGCATGTCGTGCTGATGGAATTGTTTCAGATATAGGGGTGACCTCCTCATGCCCCCTGTGTTGGTCAGAATATACCGGTACCAGCTTTTTAAAGATCGATGTCCGTTGAACGGGGACGGCCAACTTGTCAGAAGCGGACTTCTGAACATGGGAAGCAGCCTTGGTGATTTTGCCAGGAACGGGAGTTGGAATGGCTATCCGCTTCGGGATAACGCCTTCTGGTATGGCATGCTTCTTCATTAGCCTGTTAGAGCTCTGGCCTAGTCCGTTAAAAACTGAAGCAGTGGAGTTGGACGACCCGTTGAGAGGGGTCGCGGCAGTAGTAAGTCGATCGAAGACCGACTTTTTTGGAGCTTCTCGCAATGTCATTGGGGCGTTGAAGCTCATTGGTGGGAGCATGGTCCCAAAAAATAGTCCAGTGGTGGCTTGAGCCATCTGCTCCACCGGCATTTTGAAAAGGGAGGCCGCTTGGGGCCCATAAGTCACTCCTCCAGCAACGGCGGAGCGAGAGTTATCGCTGCGGACGATGCAGTTCGAAGCCATTGATCTTCTGTTTTCTGCACGGAGCAAGACACCAAATCTTAGTACCTTGAATCCACAGGCAATCACAGCAAACCGCGATTTGTTCGCGAACACGACACACGAAGTGTGGAGTGGAAAGAGGAAGAGGTCCCACCGGGCGTGCCAGAATCTGTTCCCCTCCGAACGGCGGCCCGGACTTCGCGTCCGTTGCCTGAGGTTCGGGGCAGATGCTATTTCGTTTTATCCGTCCACCTCTCCGAAGATGCCAAGTTGATTTATGGCACCGCGTATCGGAGGTTTAGACGGATGCGGCCGATGTAGCAGACTTCGTCAGATTCCCCCTCAGGGTGAGGGGTTTTTGATTGTGGGGACGCTCTTCCCTGCAGACGCAAGCCCCTGCAGTTAATTACGCTATCGCGTTGCGATAACAACTTTCTCCTTCTCCAGAATTTCACTTCGTGTCGTGTGTGTTTGTTTTGTTTGTGGTTGCCCGTGGATTGTATACGGAGACTTAGTGATGTCGTCGCCCGTAGGACGTGGATTAGTCCAAATCCGCATTTACTTAGATTTGGGTTTGGTGTTTTTTTTTTTAGTTTAAGGATGCATTAGTCGCATTGCGGCTAAGATCAACTTAAACATTCGTTAAGGATACATTAGTCATGTTTTAGACTAAGATCAACTTAACGTAGTGATTGATTTAATTATCTGGCCGTCGGGACTCGTCACCTCTCTGACGTCGTTGAGGGATTGCAACGACAGGCGTCTGAGGAGTTCAGAGATGTACCCTTGAACCAAAGTTGATTTGGGGTTTTATTGTTTATTTAAAGATCTAAGGACACATTAGCCGTAGCTGGGGCTAAGATCAACTTAGACGGGACCGTTTAGATCCGACAAGAGAGCATTTGGGCTCTATTGTGCCAGTTTAAGGACGTGGCGGTCCATTGCCAGTTTCAGGGACGTGGTGGTCCATTATTAGTTTAGGGACGTTTCGGTCCGTTGCTAGTTTAAGGACGTAGTGGTCCATATTCCAGTTTAGGGACGTAGTGGTCCATCGCTAGTTTAAGGACGTAGTGGTCCATATTCCAGTTTAGGGACGTAGTGGTCCATCGCCAGTTTAGGGACGTGGTGGTCCGATATTAGTTTAGGGACGTTTCGGTCCGTTTTTAGTTTAGGGACGTTTCGGTCCGTCGCCAGTTTAAGGACGTAGTGGTCCATATTTAGTTTAGGGACGTTTCGGTCCGTCGCCGCCAGTTTAAGGACGTAGTGGTCCATATTAGTTTAGGGACGTTTCGGTCCGTCGTTAGTTTATGGACGTTTCGGTCCGATGTTAGTTTAGGGACATTTCGGTCCGCGAGTTTAAAGACCCCGCAGTCCATATCGATGTGTGGTCGTTGGGACCCGTCACCTCTTTGACGTCGTTGAGGAATTACAACGACGGATGTCAAAGGAGTTCGGAGATGTACCCTCGAACCGGATGTAAATTGATTTAGAAGAGCAACTTTGCTCAGTCAATTTAATTTAAGGACTTATGGCCAAAATTGGGCTAAGTCCAGTTGAAATGTTCAACATTTTATTTGCTTTTGCCTTGCATTTCTTTTTTTTATTTTTATTTGGGCCTTACCCAGAAATGATGCAGAGCATCAATTTGTTTTGGGCTCTGCCCTTTTAGGAATGATGCAAGGCATCAATTTTATTTGGGCTCTGCCCTTGTATAAAGGATGCAAAGCATCAATTTATTTGGGCTCTGCCCATTTATTGCCTTGCAATTTAATTAGGCCTACTAGGTCTTTTTGGTTTGGGCCTGGCCCTTTAGAAAATGCATTGCATTTATCAAACGCTTTGCGCCAATCAAAAAGCACAACAGTGCAAATTCATAAGTGCAAAGCACTATTAATTTGAGAATCTTTTAGATTCAAGAACCAATGGTTCATAAAAGAAGTGCAAAGCACTATTTGATTTCTTGATCTAATTTAGATTAAAGAAAAACAAGTTTTTCTTTTTATTTCAAGAACCAAAGGTTCATAAAAGTGCAAAGCACTATTTTTTTTTATTTCTGTTTTTTCTTGTTTTTAGAGAACCAGTGGTTCATATGAAGTGCAAAGCACTATTAATTTAAGAACCTTTTAGGTTCAAGAACCGATGGTTTATAAAACAAGTGCAAAGCACTATTAAATTCTTTGATCTAATTTAGATCAAAGAAGAAGATAAGTTTTTTTTTATCTTAAAGAACCAAAGGTTCATGAACAAGTGCAAAGCACTATTAATTTCAGAAACCTTTTAGGTTCAAGAACCGATGGTTCATAAAACAAGTGCAAGGCACTATTTTATTTATTTATTTATTTATCGTTAAAGATCTATGATCTTGTTCATAAGAGAATTTTCTCTTCTTTAAAAGGTTTTTACCTTTTTTTTTATTCTTCAAGAGTTCTCTTCTCTTTTTCTTTTTAGCAAGATGTTCATGCCTTTTAATTGAGGTCTGGGGTCCTTTTTATAGTAGCCATAAATTAGTTAAATTTGTTAAAGAGATCTCTCTCTGAGTGATTTGGGGAATTTTCCCCACCGTTGGATCTTTGATCCAAGAGTTTCTGCTTTACAGAAGAAAATCTTCTTGTTTTAAAAAGAACAGAAAAGATTTATTCTGTTTTGCGCAACTCCCCCAGCGCGTGCCACGTGTCGCGCAGCTGTGCTTGCGCAACTGCGCAGACACGTGTCGCGCAACTGATTTTTTTTTTTTTTTATCTTGCGCAGCTGCGCGCGCTGACACGTGTCGCGCAGCGCACTGCGCAGACACGTGTCGCGCACTGCGCAGTTTGCGCAGTTGCGCAAATTTTTATTTTTTTTTTCTTTCTTGCGCAGTTGCGCGCGCTTACACGTGTCGCGCAGCGCACTGCGCAACTGCGCAGACACGTGTCGCGCACTGCGCAGTTGCGCAATCTTTTTCTTTTTTTCTTTTTTTTTCTTTCTTGCGCAGTTGCGCGCGCTGACACGTGTCGCGCAGTGCACTGCGCAACTGCGCAGACACGTGTCGCGCACTGCGCAGTTTGCGCAGTTGCGCAATCTTTTTTCATTTTTTTTTTTTTTTGCCTCCTCCCAAGAGCTTTGCTCTAAACCTCTTATGGAGTACGCTACTTCATTTATTTTAATTTTAATTTTCTTTTTAATTTTCAAGACAGAGCTTTGCTCTGATTGGAGAAAAACAGAAGTATTGCTTGTTTTCCCACCTTGGAATTTAAACAGAGCTTTGCTCTGATTGAGGTAAACACCTAACAGAGCCGAGGACAAACAATGAAGCAGAATATGAGGCTTTGATAGCAGGTCTTGAGATCGCTGTCGACATGGGAATCAAAAACCTCCTCATATATGAAGACTCCCAGTTGGTCGTTAGTCAAGTAAACGGCGACTATCAAACGTGCAAACCAGAGTTGGTAAAGTACGGCGAAAGAGTACAACAACTGCTGACTCAAATTCCCTCCTACATTCTGTAAAGCATACCGCGTACAGAAAATAGCAAAGCGGACGCATTAGCCAAACTACCTAAAGAATTGGTTGACGAAAGCCTCGATGACATGAGGATCATTGTACAAAGCCGTCGGGTTCTTGCACCAGCAGAAACATCTCAGGAGTCGTCTGAAGAAAAGGTAGCGACCAAGCAAACAGCCCTACAAGTAGAGGACCAAGAAAGGGATAAGGATTGAAGAGAAGTCTTTATAAACTACTTCAAATCCCGTCGAACACCTGAAGATGCATCCTCAAGACATCATCTTATGAAACGAGCTCTGTCTTTCACGTTCGTCAATGATACTCTATATAAGAGGTCGTTCGACTCTCTGTGGCTGAGATGCCTGGGACCGGAAGAAGCAAGGAGAGTCGTCCAAGAAACTCACGACGGACTCTACGGTTCTTATCAAGCTGGGCCAAAAATGAAGCTGAAGATCAAAAGAATGGGCTACTATTGGCCCACGATGATTCAGGACTGCCTCGAATACGCGAGGCAGTGCCTTTCGTGCCAAATTCATGGGGACTTCATCCACCAGCATCCAAACCCGTTATACCCAACAATGGCTAGCTGGCCGTTTGAAATGTGGGGAACCGACATAATTGGGCCCATCGAACCAGTGTCATCCAAAGGACATCGATTCATATTAGCAACAACTGATTACTTCTCTAAGTGGGCAGAAGAAGTACCGCTAAGAGAAGTGAAGACGGGGAATATTTTCCATTTCTTCGAGACACACGTCATCTATCGGTTCGACACTCCGTGACGGATTATCTCCGATAACGGGCTGGCCTACAGAAGTCACAGAATCAGCCGCTTCGCACAGCAGCATACCATAGACTGGAGATACTTTTCGGTCTATAATCCCCGAGCTAACGGTCTACCTGAGGCTTTCAACGAAACCTTGACAAAGATCATAAAGAAGACGGTGTCCAAAAATAGAAAGGACTGACACGAGAGACTCCATGAAGCTCTCTGGGCATATCGAACCACGTTCAAAATGGCTACGAATACAACACCATTCGCGTTGGTATTCGGTACGGAATCGGTACTTCCCTTAGAGATAGAGCTACCCTCTCTATGAGTGGCGGTTCGGTATGAACTAACAGACGAAGGGAATGCTCATCCAAAGGCTTGAGGATCTCGATGCCCTCGATGAAGCTCGTCTCATGGCGCAACAAAACTTGGAGGCTTACAAAGCAAAGATGACACGCTCATACGAAAGATTAACTAGGCCGAGAACATTCTGCCAAGGCGAACTCGTGCTAGTGGTAATGAGACTTATGATTCCTAATCATGCCAAATGGGGGAAATTCGAGCCAAATTATGAAGGCCCGTACATTATAGACAAAGTCTACCAAGGTAGGGCTTACATGCTCAAGGATATGCATGGCAAAAGACCCTTCCGGCCAATAAACGGCCGATTCCTTAAGAAGTACCACGCTTGACAAATCACGACTCAGGTCAATGATAGATGACAACGCCTATGTCCTCTCGCTATCTTCTTGAGTCAAGACTTTAAAGGTAGTATCCAACGATACCCCGTCCTAAATACGGAAAACAACAGACCGAAACGTCCCTAAACTAACGATGGACCGCAATGTCCTGAAACTAACTACGGACCGAAACGTATTTAAACCACTACGAACCGTAGCATCCTTAAGCTAACGCGGCGAGGAAAAAAAAAAAGAACGGTACGTCCATAAGCGAAATGGGCATGGATGAAAACCCGAAAGGGCTCCGTGAGTAAAAACAGCAGGGCTACCGGCGAGTTTGTGAAAACCCGTAAGGGCGTAGACTCGTAAAAAAAATTCATGCACACTTGCAAGGTCCTCTCGACCTTGTAAGGAGAAAATACCTGCATGAGATCCTTACGACTCACAAGGGAGCAACACACTTAGGGATCCCTACGATTCCTAAAGAGAAATTACACTTACGAGATCCTCATGACTCGTAAGGAGAATTCCCCTATGAGACCCTCACGGCTCACAGGATTCAAAAGTCTTAAGATACAGGGACCTGAACATGTTCTTAAGCCATCATATCCCCCAAATTGCCCTACAGGCGGTCAATATTGACCCTTATATACAATCCACGGACATAAATAACCGTTCCCTCACCCAGTTCCACCAATGGTATGAAATTCCCTTATTTGGTGAACAACACTTGCAGGTCTTCTCGACGTGCAAGGAGAAAATGTTCTTATAAGATCCTTACGACTCTCAAGAGAAAACGCACTTAGGAGTCCTCATGACCCCTAAGGAGAAATTACACCAATGAGATCCTCACGACTCGTAGGGAGAAATACCTTTATGAGACCCTTACGGCTCACGAAGTCAAAAGCCTTTGTCGTCAGGTCCCTAACCCTGTCTACTAAGCCACCTTTGTTCGATAGCGGTGAAGGCAAATGATGATTCGCTCCTGGCAATATCCCAGTTGTAGCGATACTGATGCCTAAATCGGTAACAAATTCCAAGTCCTTTAGCGGCAAATGATGATTCGCTCCTGGCAATATTCCAGTCGGAGCGATGTTGATGCTAAGATTGGTATCAGATCTCAAGTTCCAAACTCGCAATAAAATCAGCGAGCCAAAAATGCATATGAAATAGCCGAAATGTTTGGGCAACTTACAATAAAAAGCAACGAGTAAAAATAAAAAATAGCCGAAATGATTTGGCACCGCGAAAAATAGCCGAAATGATTGGGCAATCGCGACTTTCGCGATATAAAAGCTGAAATGATAGAGCATCGTGGAAGGAAACAAACAAAAGATGAAACTTTTGCCCTACAGGTGAGTCCATACTAACCCCTGTATACAATCCATGGGCATAAACGAAAAGAGAACTACATTTTCCTACCGGGCTCTTT
This sequence comes from Agapanthus africanus, assembly GCA_030015575.1. Lineage (NCBI taxonomy): Eukaryota > Viridiplantae > Streptophyta > Magnoliopsida > Asparagales > Amaryllidaceae > Agapanthus > Agapanthus africanus. The sequence continues at coordinate 743,259,261 of CM057342.1, read as the reverse complement.
CAAACGGAGAGTCGGTTCTCAAAGGCCACATTTATAGCCTAGAGATCAGCAATGGCGTTTCTCCTCATTCCAGCAAGATATGGACGCGACACCACCAATCGGAACCACAGCAAAGTCCTTAGTTCTAAGACTCCACGGTTCACAGACTACCTAGAGTCAACCCTGACACCGCAGAAAGCGGAGCAAGTCAACCCCGACACCGCAGAAAGCGGAGCAAGTCAACCCAGACACCATGGAAAGCGGAGCAAGTTAACCCAGACATCAGGGAAAGCGGAGCAAGACAGAAGATGACCTCCCCGTCAGAACAATGCGCCGTCTCGGAAACAATTCAGCCAATGACCTCCCCGCCGGATCAATGCTCTGTCTCGGAATCAAATTAACTCAAAAACTTCTCGATTCAGGGAAATCAGCGTCCTTGGCGAGAACCTCTCGATTCGCATCGACCCGCAGGGAAATCAGTGTCTTTGCAGGAATCTCTCGATTCGTCTCTACCCCAGGGAAATCAGTGTCCATGGCACAAACTTCTCGATTCAGGAAATCAGCGTCCTTGGCGAGAATCTCTCGATTCGCGTCGACCCACTGGGAAATCAGTGTCTTTGCAGGAATCTGTCGATTCGTCTCGACCCCAGGGGAATCAGTGACCTTGGCAAAAACCCCTCGATTCAGGAAAATCAGCGTCCTAGGCGAGAATCTCTCGATTCGTGTCGACCCACAGGGAAATCAGTGTCTTTGCAGGAATCTCTCAATTCGTCTCGACCCCAGGGAAATCAGTGTCCTTGGCAAAAACCCCTCGATTCATGGAAATCAGTGTCCTTGGCGAGAATCTCTCGATTCGCGTCGACCCGCAGGGAAATCAGTGTTTTTGCAGGAATCTCTCGATTCATCTCGACCCCAGGGAAATCAGTGTCCTTGGCAAAAACCCCTCGATTCAGGGAAATCAACGTCCTTGGCAAGAACCTCTCGATTCGCGTTGACCCACAGAGAAATCAGTGTCTTTGCAGGAATCTCTTGATTTGTCTCGACCCCAGAGAAATCAGTGTCCTTGGCACAAACCTCTCGATTCAGTGAAATCAGCGTCCTTGGCGAGAATCTCTCAATTCGCGTCGACCCGCAAGGAAATCAGTGTCTTTGCAGGAATCTCTTGATTCGTCTCGACCTCCAGGGAAATCAGTGTTCTTGGCAAAAACCCCTCGATTCAGGGAAATAAGCATCCTTGGCGAGAACCTCTCGATTCGCGTCGACCCGCAAGGAAATCGGTGTCTTTGCAGGAATCTCTCGATTTGTCTCGACCTCCAGGAAAATCAGTGTCCTTGGTAAAAACCTCTCGATTCAGGGAAATCAACATCCTTGGCGAGAACCTCTCGATTCGTTTCGCCCCGCAAGGAAATCAGTGTCTTTGCGAGAATCTCTCGATTCGTCTCGACCTGCGGGGAAATTAGTGTCCCTGCGTATAAAGAAAATTCTCTTGTGGGATCCTTACGATTCTCGAGAGAAAACGTATTTAGGAGTCCTCACGACCCCTAAGGAGAAATTACACCTACGAGATCCTCTCGACTCGCCGGGAGAAAAGTCTTTATGAGACCCTCACGGCTCATAAAGTTGAAAAGTTTTAGGTGGCAGATCCAAACCTGTTTTCTAAGCCATCGCTGCCCTGCAAGGAGATCAAGATACACTATCTACGGACCTCATTTTCCAAGGGACACGCCAATATGAAATAAAATATGTCTTTTATTCATGAATGCAAGTGAATACAAGATATATTTCATAAAAGAATCAAAATGAATGCATATTGTTCATAAATCGCAAGTTTACAGTCAATACAAAAAAGGGGGTACAAAGACGGTTATTGAGGAGGAGGTGTCTTCAACAAATCAGCAAGCCGCTCGCGCGCTTCTATCAATCCTTTCTTGTGATCAGCCGCCGCGGCCAACTCCGCTTCAACTTGATCCCGTTGTTGCGAACATGACAAAAGCTTTTCATCGGTTTCTAGCATGGCAGCTTCGCAGTCTTGCATGACCCGCTCGGTAAAGTCAAGCGTTCGCCTCAACGTCAACCCATCCGAAATACATCTCTGGAGATTGTCAAAAATAGCTTTTAGCTGTGCAGCATTCGCTTCAATTTGGGCGCGCAGTCGGACAGACTCGCTGGAAGCCGCTTCATGTTCCTTTCGCTTCAGAGTCGCCTCTTGTTCAAAATGGCGGATGAAAGGAACACTACTCTCGACCCACGCAGCCCGCTGGGAGTTCAGAGCTGATACTTCAGAAGCGGGATGCTTGAGCTCAATCTCATGCAGGCAAGCCTCGATTTTTCTGCAGTAATTAACCCAACACTCGACGACACCTTCGTCATGGAAGTTCATGAGCGTTGCCAGCATAGGATTAACCTCAGCAGCAAAATCTGCAGCGAATGCGAGGGCCTCAGCGTCAAGATCCTCGACGAATTCACTCAACATTCGCAGGCTAGTTGCAGCGCCCCTGGAAGACGGGCGTTTAGCAAAGGGCCCTGCAGGCATTGAGATGCGAGACTCAAAAAGAGCTAGAGCCGATGTGATTGCTGCAAAACAAATTATGGTCAAATATTGACTCGAGAGCTAAAGAAAATAAACGAGCAACGGAGTCTACTATACCAGCTGTGACAGGCGGCAGGAGGGGGAGTGTCGGAGCCACGGCTATTCTTTCGCCTCCTCCTTCGACCCGTGACGCTATATTCAATATGAAGAAGAATTAGCAATGACATGGCTACCCGTAAAAGAAAGGAAAGGATGTTGGTTAAAAGCTATACTTACCGACACCAGCGGGTAAATTTCAGACTGGAAAGAGAAATGCGGGTTCAACGCCTGATACAGATGGTCAAAAAGGACTCTTGCTAAGTTGTGACAATATACTATCAATACAAGGAGGAGGATACCCACAATGAAACCGATAAACCGTAAAACCATACCTTCCAGCATTCCATAGGGTATAGGAGAAGGCGAGGGAACAACAACCGTCATAGCGGCGACCGGAGGTGCTTCAGATGGCACAATCTCAGCGTTCGCTGCACCTACAAACAAAATATCGTCAGAAGAAGCCAAACGGGATTGAGAAATAAAACAGTGACTCAAGACTTACCTAATGGGTCATCGACCAAAACCGCGACGGAAGCATCACCAGGCATAGCGGCTTCTTCGCTCTCCTTCAGTGGGGTAGTTTCTGCGCCCATGGCTTCATCCCCTGATTCGATAAGGGCCGTCGTGATGCTTGCAATTTCCACCGATACCAGGGAGCCACAAGGGGAAAGAGCAGCGGTTTGGGCAGTCCAAGACTCCCGAGAGAGTAGCCACTTCGGGTTCCGTGGTCGCCATCGTCTCGCCTGCCATCTCATCGCCAGGACTCGGCCCTGCAGGATATGGTATATAAGAATTTGCAGATCGAGTTCTAATAAAAAAAATGGTCATTATGTTACCTTGCGAAAGATTCTTGGTTGCATCCTGAGCCGCGTGCGCAACCTGTCTATGGGGGGTAGAAGGAATAGCGACAGATGGAGTGGTGCTTGAGCCTGCACCTACAGCCAAGGCGGCATCACGCTCCTTCATTGCGCGCTTCATGCGTTTCCTTTCAATTTAGGCCGTGAGAGCCGACCTCCTCAAGACCTCTGACAAAGGGAAGTCATCATCCGAACCAAGCTTTGCCTATGGAGCCGTTATGGAATCTTTCATCGGCTGCTTTAGCAAAGCCTCCTGCGGGGATGTTGGGAGTGCTGGTGCCACAACAGCTGGCTTCGGAAGTTTTTCCGCATCGCTGTTCGGGATCGGCACTACGCTTGGAATAACCCGAATCAAGGTAGTCCCTACAACAAGATGAGAGAAAGGGTTAGAGCACGAATAAATAAAGGGATAAAGGCATAATGAATGGAATTTTACCAAGGCCCAAAGAAGCGCAGAGCCTCTCTTCCTCTTCAAATGTTTTGAGGGAAGCCGCGAGTGCCTCTTCGGCAGAGATACCTGTTGAAGAAGAAAACGTTAGTAGAAGCATAATAAAAGAAGATAACCGTGAAAGAATGTAACCAAAGTATACCTGACTTCACGATAGTGATCAGTGTCGCTTCATCGCGAGCCAGTCGCTCGGAAGCCACAAGGGCAGCCTGGAGATCAGTATCATCCGCAGGCGCGATGAATAAACCCTCATTGGTCCCATACTCGCACAAACCCTTGCTGTAAGGAGAATGTGGCTCCTGACCAAATATGACGTCAGCAGAAAACAACAACTTCTTCTTCTTTTATCAGCGAGCGCCGGCAGCCGATGATAGGAGCTTGCGCTTGACGGGCATTTTTGGGTGACGAGTCCCGATCTCTGTACCCACGCCAGACTCCGGGGACGCTGCAGCTACCGTTTCTACAGGAACAGGTAGAGGCTTCTCAGGAAAGGCGTATAGGACCGCAACCGCGGCAGCTTCTTTTAAGGAAGGACCAACAGTAGCCCGTCGCTTTAAACGGACAGCTGGATTACCGGCAGGGACTGCACCCTTGCGATTGAGCAGTAACCGCCTTTCTTCCCTAATAACAGCACCCGTCATATGCTGGTACCATGCCACGTATGCGTTCGAGGCTTTTGGAGTGCAGCTCGGCTCACTGATAAAAAAGTTGGACCCGGTGTTTAGCCGCATGAAATGGTGCAGCGTGTTGCGGATACCCTCTTCCATAGCAACCGGCTCAGCTAAAAAAGCGTCTAGCGGGACACCTTGATCGTAGCTCGACTTTTGAGCGAAACGGTGCGGGTTGTACCTCATGAACAACGCCGAGTCGATCTGCCTAAACACTAAAAAGCCCGACCTGATTGAATACAAATGCAGAATATCCCGTGCTTTCAATGTAGGAGCCCCATCTTTGAAAGTATCACGCAGCGGCTGCACCGTTTTAGTGGATTCCATGCTGATAGTTAGGACCTTATCGACGAAGGTCATGCTATCCCCGACCGTACGAGGGCGAAGGACTAGACCCGAGCCTCTCGTTGTGACGGATCTAAAGCAGAAGCGTCAACTAGGAACATAACCCGAGGGAAATTATAACTGTCGTAGAAACGGGGCCGTTTGTGGACTCCAAAAGCGCCGAGCACATGCAGCTCGATCCACGACGTGAAATAATGCAGTGGGAGATTTACGGGTTGTACTCCCGGCTGAGTGGTGTCTGCCGCTAAGCTGAGGCCATGGTACAGGTGAGCCAGCCCAGCGATCCCAACGGCCACTCGCGTCCAGGCAACCATTCGGTGAGCCGGATAGAAGACGGATGGCCTCATGTATCGAGGGTGCATTGGGAGCACAAACCAGCTTAACCATAGGCCGAGAAACCCCAAAAAGAACGCCTCTTCGTCAATATCTGAAGCTGTGAGCTCTGCAAAGGGGATGACCGGGGTATCTGGGAGGAAGAAATGCCTTTGATCTGCTTCCGCTGTCGGCTGGCTATCTAAGCCAAAACCAAAAGGATCGTCAAGCTTGGCGAACTTCGCAGCTTGTTTTGACAAGACTTACGGACGAAGAAAGCGGGCGATGAAATCTGCGAAGCTGACCCCGTGCCCTCCGAACTCGAGAAATAGACTCTCATAAATATTCAACACCTTGATTAGACTCGGGAATCGATGTTGAATGGCATTCTCCGGGGTGGGACCCATCACCACTGATTTGGTGGCGAAGATGTACTCGTCAGGGGGAAGTATTTCCTCGTAATGTTCACCTCTAACGGGTAGGTTCAAAATTTCTGCAAATTCCTCCAAGGAAATCGAAACCTCCCGGTCCGATAAAAAGAAAGTGTGAGTCGGCGTGTTCCACTGTTCCAGGAAATCCTTGACCCACCATACGTGAGGCACCGGATACTGAAAAAGAGACGCGTAGATAGCAGGGTACAACCCGAGCTTCAGCAGCAGTGACTTTTTGGCTGACAAGATGTATCGAGCCCACTGCAAGTATCCGGCTGAATGACGAGGGGTCAAGCCTATCATGTATGCATGTCCCCAAGGGCGCGACTCGTCTTGACATATGCCCCGCCCCAGAATATCTAAAGCCATCGGCGGCTGCACGGGTATTGAACCCATAGAGAGCTGGAGGCGTCCATCTGTAATCCAGTTAACCTCCTCCACAACATAATTCACCGGGGGTGAGTCGGCGTAGTGAATGGCTGAAATCGACTCTGAAGGCGCCGCACAAGAGAAGCTGCGCCGACATTGGATAATTTGGTTGAACCACAACCCCCATAAGTGAAGAAACTTCTGCTCCGGGTCATGGTCTTTGATCAATGCAAAAACTTCCCGATCCACGGGCGCGTCGGCATATGCACACTCGGGGCGAGCAAATGGGAAAGAAATGTCGAAAGACATAGTACCTGCGCGAAAAGGAACGAGGGTTAGATGTCAATTCTACATTACAAATTCTGACATCCGGCACTTTAAATTTGTACCATCGTGCAATATAGGAAAAAGGGGACCAAGTTGGACCCAAGAAATCAAAAGTGACGGCCCATCATTGATGAGACAGTCAATCATTAAAGAGAAAATCCTAAGAAGATTCTCATTTAATGAGAAGCTCATTGGGCCAAGGAGTTAAACTCCCTCGAGAGCAGTGCTCTGCAAACAGAAATGACATCTGTCAAATTTAATCATGAAGGGAATAAAAGTTCCCCAAAATTTCTAAGATCCATGCTCTGTGAAAACGATGGAGTAATCCATTAGAACCCTGAAAAAGCAAAGCTTTTTACAGAGTAAGAATTCTATGATTTTTAAGATCTACAAAATGAACTCTAAGAGTTCTTCATAGTGATGAACATCGTTCTAATTAATGGGTTATGTAACCCTAAAAATCCATGTTTTTAGATCTATGATCTATTAAGAGCAAAGCTCTGTTTAAAGGGGGTTTGATTATGATCCTTACCAAATTTGGACAGACTTCTAACTCTAAAAGGAATTTCCTTGGGCAGAGATCTTAGCTCTGAAGGGGAGAATTAAATTCTCAGAAACAAGAAAGCAAGAAGATGAACAGAAGTCGTCTCAAGGGCCAAAGGCCCTACTTATAGGCGATGGAAGACGGTCCAACTTTCAAGACGATCCAAAGGTAGAAAAGTTGCCACCGCTGCACTCATGTGTGAGCCACGTGAGCGCAACGGTGGGGGGCATTTGTTTCCCCCCAATAAGAGAGCAATGCTATGTTCAAAATTTGAACTGAGGCAGCGCCTCACGTGCAAATCATGAGAGCGCCAGCGCCTCACGTGCAAAGCACGAGAGCGCCAGCCCTCGGAGTTAAAAACTCTGAGGCAGCGCCTCACATGCAAAGCACGAGAGCGCCAGCGCTTAAAGTTAAGAAAACTCTAAGGCAGCGTCAAGAGTTAAAAACTCTGAGGCAGCACCTCACGTGCAAAGCACGAGAACCCCAGCTCTCGGAGTTAAAAACCCTGAGGCAGCGCCAAGAGTTAAAAACTCTGAGGCAGCGCCTCACGTGCAAAGCACGAGAGCGCCAGCGCTCGGAGTTAAAAACCCTGAGGCAGCGCCAAGAGTTAAAAAGTCTGAGGCAGCGCCTCACGTGCAAAGTACGAGAGCACCAGCGCTCAAAGTTAAAAAACTCTGAGGCAACGCCAAGAGTTAAAAACTCTGAGGCAGCGCCTTACATGCAAAACACGAGAGCGCCAGCGCACAGGGTTAAAAACCTTGAGGTAGCGCCAGAACTAAAAGTTCTCCACCCTTGGATCAAAGATCCAACGAAATGATAAATCATCATAGTACATAATTAAATTCTGATTGAGGAAATACTCCTCAAATCTTTCTAAATAAGAAAGATTGTGCTCTGTAAATCATAGCACCGTTGGATCAATGATCCAATGGTGATTAAAAATCATCAAGACACAGAATTAAATTCTGATTGAGGAAATACTCCTCAAATCTTTCTAAACAAGAAAGATTGTGCTCTGTAAATTAGAGCACCATTGGATCAAAAATCCAATGGTGATTAAAAAAATCACCAAGATACAGAATAAGTTTCGTATGGAAAAATATTTTCCAATCTTATTAAAAACAAGAAAAATGTCTTCTGTAAAACAAAAGTCCTTGGATCAAAGATCTGACGGTGGATAAATTCCACATATCAATTAAGAAATCCCTCAATGAGAGATTTCCTTAACTGAATCAACAAATCAGTCTCCCCTATATAAAGGACCCAAGACTTCAAGTCTTGTACAGAAGAACCCCCCATAAACTTCAAACTTCAGAGACGAGAGCAATTTCTTCTCAAGGTAAATAAAAATAAGAGAGATCACAGCATCTCCTCCATATTTAAGAGTTTAACTCTCACATTAGAAGAACTTAGTTCTTTTTCCATATCTCAGATCTATAAGACAAAGTCTTTCAAAAGTGAGAATCTAATTCTCAGAGAATTGAATCGAGCAGAACAGAAAATTCAGTGCTTAGCACTCCAAGCCTGGCGCTCAGCGCCGAGCGCTCCACGTGCTCCTCATGTGGACGCTATCTTATAAGAAGCGCTTAGCACTTAAAGTCTGGCTCTTAGCGCCAAGCGCTCCACGTGCTCCTCACATGGGCGCTATTTAATAATAAAGCACTTAACACTTAAAGTCTGGCGCTCAGCACCAAAGCGCTCCACGTGCCCCTTACATGGGAGCTAATAAATTAAAGAGTGATCTGAACTCAATAGTTGGCGCTCAGCGCCGAGCGCTTCACGTGCTTCTAACGTGGGCGCAGTTTAATATAAAGCACTCCGTAAATAGAGCCCAGTGTCATAAAGAGTGTTTAACACTCAATAAAAAAAACAACAAAGAAAGGGGGTGAGCATTAAAGCTCATATCAATGCTCGGCATTATTGAACAAAGGGGATTAATCCCAAATAAGTAATCAGGTGGGCTGAGCCCAAGGTTGGCCAAACCCCAAATCAACCGAGCCCATAGGTTTTCTACTAAATTGGCCTTAGTGCCAAACGGGACTACCAAGTCCCTGATGTGCATTCTTTGGTTCAAGGATACATCTCTCCACACATCTGATACATGTCGTTGTAATTCTTCAACATCTTTAGAGAGATGGAGGGTCCCAATAACCAATAACTCTTAGCGCACCCTCAAACTGATGAGTTAAAACTCTACGGACTATGATGTCCTTAAACTTATAGACCGTAACGTCCCTAAACTAAACACCATAGACTATGATGTCCTTAAACTTATGGACCGTAACGTCCCTAAACTAAACTCTATGGATTATGATGTCCTTAAACTTATGGACCGTGACGTCCCTAAACTAAACTCTATGGACTATGATGTCCTTAAACACGAACTATGATGTCCTTAAACTTTTGGACCGTAATGTTCCTAAACTAAAACGATGGAGCCCAAATGCTCTTTCGTTGGATCTAAATGATCCTAAAACCTTGCTAAGTAGATCTTAGTCTAAAATTAGACTAACGTATCCTTAATAAATATTTAAGTTGATCTTAATCTCAAACGAGGTTAACGATCCTTAAATAAAACCAAACCCAAATATAAGAAAATACGGATTTGGACTAATCCCCGCGCTACGGGAGACAACATAAATTAGTCTCCGTATACAATCCACGGGCAACCAAAAATAAAACAAATACATACGACACGAAGTGACCTTCTGGAGCTGGAGAAAGTGGTTATCGCTACGCGGTAACGTAATTAACTGCAGGGGCTTGCGCCTGCAGGGAAAACCATCCCCACAATCAAAAACCCCTCGCAAATGAGGATGAATCTGACGAAGTCTGCTACAACGGCCGCATTTGTTTAAACCTTCAATACATGGTGCCATAAATCAACTTGGCATCTTCGGAGAGGTAGACAGATAAAACCAAATAGTATCTGCCCCCAAATTCAGGCAAGATGACCTACGTGGTTTTGTCTCTGTTTTCGGCGATAAAAAGGGAAGAAGAAGAAGGCCCCAACCAAACCGAGAGGAAGGGTGAATAAGGTAGAGAGAAAGGACAAAGCAAAAGTTGGGGGCCGACAGTAGGGAAGGAAGAATGCTTCTACTGTCCTAAGAAGGGCCATTGGAAGAAGGATTGTACGGCCTGAAATGCCCAGAACTTGGGTGCGAAGCAGGTTGTGGCTTCAACTTCACGTGCGTTTGTGATTGAAAACTGTGTGTCAGTCAACTCTACTTCCTGGGTATTGGATACCGGATCAGGATCTCATATCTGCAATTCGTTGCAGGCACTGAGAAGCCGTAGAGTTTTGAAGGCGGGTGATATGGCCCTCAGGGTTGCTAACGGAGCGAGCGTGGATGCTGTGTCCGTAGGGGAATATCACTTAGGATTGACAAGTGGACATTTTTTGGTTTTTCGCCACTATTTTTGTGTACCTAATTTGACTTGTAATATCATTTCTATATCAAGGTTATGATTTTACATTTGTAAGCAATGTCGTAAATATCCACCTTAATCATGGTTTGATTGGGTCGGGTACATTAAACAACGGTATATACGTATTATACCAACTGCAAGTTTTCAACGTCCAGAACACACACAAAAGAAAGTCTCCAGAATTAAATCATGTTTTCTTATGGCATTGTAGACTGGGTCACATCAACGAAATACGGTTGACCAAGTTACATAAATAGGAATATTTGGATCCGTTCGAATATCGGTCTTATGCAACTTTTCAATCATGTCTCAAAGGAAAGATGACAAAGATTCCGTTCACTGGACACGGAGTAAGAGCGAGCAAGCTCTTAGGACTCATACACAGCGACGTGTGTGGTCCAATGTTTACACATGCTAGAAGTGGTTATTCCTATTTTATTACTTTTACGGATGATTTCTCTAGGTATGGACATGTCTTCTTGATAAAATATAAATCAGAGGCCTTTGAGAAATTCCGAGAATATAAGAATGAAGTGGAAAACCAAACCGGCAAAAGCATCAAGACACTGAGATCTGATTGAGATGGTGAATACTTGAGTGCCGAGTTCCTGGAGTACCTAAAAGAGAATGGAATTCTCTTTCAACTTACTCCTCCATACACACCACAACACAACGGTGTATCGTAAAAGCGGAACCGAATGTTATTGGATATGGTACGTTCCATTATGAGCAACGCTGAGTTACCGCGATCTGTCTGGGGCTATACACTAGAATCAGCTGTATATCTTTTGAACAAGGTTCCTACCAAGATTGTGCCGACCACACCATATCAGATGTGGAGTGGGAAGAAACCCTATCTTTAGAACTTGAAGATATAGGGATGTCCAACTTTTGTCAAAAAGCAACATGCGGACAAGCTCGAGGCACGCTCAGTACTGTGCAAGTTTGTGGGATACCCAAAGAACTCCAGGGGGTATCTTTTCTATTACACAGAGGAACAAAAGTTTTTTTTTCCTCGTCATACCCACTTTTTGGAATTAATTTTTAGAAATAGAAACTAGTGGGAGCGCATTAGAACTGAAATAAATTCCAGAACCACAAGTTATTACTGAAAGCATGGTAGAACCAGAAGTTTAGAAGAACCAGACATCCCAGCGCCACTCCGCAGGAGTAGTAGGCTGTCTCATCCGCCCGAGAGATACTACGGTTTTCTCATAGACGGGGATAGAGAAGATTACATCATTGACAATGATGAGACAACTAGCTTCCAGCAAACCATTCAGAGCGGAGACTCGGTAAAATGGCTAGATGCAATGCGGGCCGAGATGGAGTCCATGTACACCAACAAAGTATGGACTTTGGACTTTGCTCCAGAAGGGGTAAAACCCGTAGGCTGCAAATGGATCTTCAAAAAGAAGATCGGTGTAGATGGACATGTTGAAACCTATAAGGCTAGATTTATTGCAAAAGGTTTTCGTTAAAGACCTGGTTTGGACTATGTTGAAACCTTTTCTCCAGTGGCTATTCTCAAATCCATTCGGATCATTCTTTCCATTGCTGCCTTCCACGATTATGAGATCTGGCTGATGGACATAAAGACGGCTTTCCTAAATGGACATTTGGAAGAGTGCATCTATATGGATCAGTTAGAGGTTTCATTCAGAGTGGGAGCAACGAGAAAGTGTGTTAGTTGCTTAAGTCCATTTATGGATTAAATTAGGTATCGCGGAGTTGGAACATCTGTTTTGATGAGACGGTCAAAAAATTTGACTTTATCAAAAATCCAGATGAACCATACTTATATAGTAAGATTGTAGGGAGAACTGGGGTATTCTTCATCTTGTACGTGGATGACATTCTCCTGATAAGAAATGACATTCCTATGCTGCAATCAGTCAATGGATTCTTGTCACAAAGGTTCTCCATAAAAGACTTGGGTGATGCCTCTTACATTCTGGGGATCCGGATCTATTGTGATAGATCAAAGAGGATGTTAGGACTTTCATAGTCCAGGTATATCGACACCATACTGAAAAGATTCAGTATAGAAGATTCAAAGCGCGGTAATCTACCGGCTTGTCACGGAATCACTCTCTCCAAAGAGATATCTCCCAAGACTGATTTGGAAAGGGATCGTGTGTCTATTATACCCTACGCTTCTGCAGTAGGTTCTATAATGTATGCGGTGTTGTGTACCAGACCAGATGTTGCTTACGCACTAAGCGTGGTAAGCCGGTATCAGTCAAACCCATGGGAGAAGCACCGGAGAGCGGTAAAGAACATTCTAAAGTACCTGAGAATGACTAAAGAGATGTTCTTGGTGTACGGCAGAAAATACCTCCAGATCGAGGCCTTTGCTGACTCCAGCTTCCAGAGTGACAAGGATGACTCCAAGTCCATGTCGGGTTATGTCTTTACCCTCAATGGAGGGGCGGTATGTTGGAAGAGTTCCAAGAAGGATAGCGTTGCTGACACAATAATGGAAGCGGAATATGTCACTGCTTCTGACGCCGCAAAAGAAGCAGTCTGGATGAGGAAGTTCTTAACTGAACTTCAGGTGGTTCTGTCCATTGTTGATCCAATACCTCTGTATTATGACAACGGGGCTATAGCTTTAGCGAAGGAACCCAGGTCCCATAAGAAGTCCAGACATATCTTGAGGCGGTATCACCTGATCAGGAAGATCGTCGATCGTCGGGAGATCGAGGTGCAAAGAGTTAATACGGAGAACAACACCGCATATCCACTATAAGGTCATCCCTCAGACGCAGTTCGAGAGGCTATTCGAGAAGATAGGTCTGCGATATGCCAATACATGGCCTTAGTGCAAGTGGGAGATTGTTAGTGATATATGCCCTAGAGGCCATTATTGTATAATACTAGTTTGTATATTACATTTTGGAAGCTTGAGATATAAACAAATTTTATGACAGTCTTGCTCAATATATTAGTATGCTACTTGGTTTGTTTCTATCTAAATATGTGTATATGTTTCTTTTGACGTATCGCTAATACATATTGATAGAGCCCTTATGATCTTTTGCTTGACTACCAGCGTTATGATGGCAGTCACACTAGTGGGGGCTGGGTAGTCTATAAGCACATCCTTATTCTGGTCCCTAGTCGTAGGATTATCGAGACAGGCCATCGATACTTCAGAGTAGACTAGTGTATACGCTTCTCGTCCCAGCAGGAGAGATGGTCTGTCCCACAGCCATTAGTACGTCGTACTGGAGATAGTATGTAGGTGCTCATTAGGTTATGAGTTACACTGGATGGACTCGTAGGGAACTGTTGGTCGGTAATATACCTATCGTCAGATAGCAGTTCAGGTGACATGAGTACAGTATAGTCCGTTGACTTGACACTGCTGCTTCGCCTCGAGTGTGTTCCCACTGTTCTTAGATTACTACCTTACCACGGCTCTATTGAGTCGTGCAAATAGGTAGTAGTTGAGTGCAGTTCCGAAGCACTTGGAGGCAGTGGCGGTTAGATAGGATTCGTCTCTCCCGGTATTGGTGGTCGATATGGCGTTGTGTTCCGAAAGCCATTACACAAAGTCCCTGATCAGGGCAAGTGAGATTTTCTGGTAGGTAATCCGGTAGTTTCTCAGGGTGTTTTGGGCTCTACCCCTGCACGACTTATTGCGCTATTAGGGTTCTGACGGCTACCGTCCCCCAGGCCCGATATGCGATACTCTTAGACGAACAGACCGGACTGTACGGAGATTGTCACAGATAGGCTCAGTAGGAGTTCGAATGAGTTATTCTCATCGATCTTCATATTGACAGATACCTGGGTAGCTGTTACGTGCAATTAGTACCGCTTGCGGCTTGTGGTTAAACTCACTGCCAGCGTAGTGTCGAGTCTTTAGAGTCCCACACAGAGGGTTTCCCTACATCAGGCAAAAGATGTAGAGGTCGTATGGTTTTACGACAGGGTTCAATCACGTACCTATACTTATGCACGCATGATGATTCGTACAGATAATACTAGTGGGCTTTGGTTTAAACTAGATCTTAGTATTGTACTGATGGATTATTTTCGTCTCTTTTGTATTCGTATTTTTTGGAATATGGATACGAGTATGTATGTACACTAGAGGGGCATTTTCGTAATTTGTTCAAAGATATTACTAGAAGAATACACCTCATATTATCTATTAATCATTTTAGGTTAAATGGTTAATGAATTATGAGGTGGAGGAAATGAGGTGGAAGTATGCATGATTTGGAGCATGGCTCTCAGTGACACATGGAGTATTTTCAACCCAATACCCACTAAGGTGATTATTGAACCATTCTTTTTTGGTTATTAGGTTTATTCTATGAAAAAATAAGATAGAGTTCAGTTTACACCAAGAGTTCATTCTCATAATTTCATGCTATGTTTTCACTAGTTTTTCTTCATATAGTTCTTCTTCTACCTCTAGCTTTTCTTGTCTCATGTGTTGAGAATCATAAAGCTAAAAGAGACTTACCTATCCATCTATATACTCTACATCACCTAGGTCATCTAGTGTAGCGAACTAGGTGCCCTAGTTATTTCGGTTTTGAGATAGGAGCTCGATCTACAGACTCTCGGGTGGATCGTCTTCAACTCGAGGAGGCCGACGAGGAGGCGCTATCCTACTACTCCAAGGAGCTCACGTAGGAGAGGAGGACAACGAGTACAAGAAGAACCGGTTACTTGAGGTATAAATTTTTCACTTGTAGTTAAAACCTCATAGACTTGTAGTTAGTTAAGGTTTAGTTTCGATCATAGTGTTTAGTTGATATTACGAAGCATATTATTATTGTTTTTTACACATTCCGCCTCCCCACGAACCTTTGAGATGCGTGGCATCGACTTACATACTCGTCATATATATATTCTACCCTTATCATTGTTTTACTCTTATTTTATCCTTGAGACTTACCGAGTACTAGTTCGCTGACGGGCATTCCACCCACTCTTGTTTTCTTGGAATATTAGTTAGATGCGGTCGAGACAGAGGAAGTGGAGGCTACCGAGGAGGACTACAACCTGATCGCTACTTAGGATTAGCTCAGCTTTACTTTTTATTCAACTCATGTACTTGTAAATATTGGAAGTTGAATGTAAATAAAGATATTTGTTGAAAAATTTTACAGTTTACATTTATTCTTGCATTATGTATTATTGTTTCAATACGCTTACTGTATTTATTTAGAAAATGACCTTCTCTGGATAAATATGCCGCGGGTTTGCCATGCCACCGTTTCCGTTTACTGGGAAGCGGGGCGTGACAATACATATGTCCGATCCATTTACATCCCTACCATGTTCCACCTATTTAAACAACCCCTTCCCTCCTCTCTCAAAACCTAAAATATGGTTGCCTTTTTTTCTCGGGTACTTTCTTGGGATGCATCATCCCAAACCCGACTCGTTAACCCGAGAATCGTTGCGTTAGTGGCCGTGGCGTCGGAGAGAAAGAAGAACCCGTATGAGGTGAGGTGCTTAGTGTGAAGGAGACAGTAACACCTGGCGAGATTAAGGCGACGTATGGGGCATTGGCGAAGCGATGCCATCTGATGTGGTTCGGGTCGGTAACGATAACGGGTTAGAGATTATGGAGATTCGAGCGGCGTATGCGGCTTTATCGGATCCGATGGTGAAAGCGAGGGTTGATCTTGAGAGGAATGTGAGTCGGGTTGGGTCATACCCTAATGCCGGAAATAGGATCCGTAGATGATGCGAGACGGACCAGTGCTGGTGACATTGATGGGGAAATTAGGGGGAAATCGGGGAAAGATTCGGGGATTAATTGTAAATATTTCTTATTGTATGTAATTCATTGAATACTTTTTTTTATTTTTTTATTTCAGGGATCGGTATTTTTTAAAAGAGTAAAATAAATATATATGATATGTCATTTATAATTAGTTTTAACCATCATCACATTTGTTTTCTTTAGGATGATGTTCCTATGCAATGTTCACATTGTATATTTTAACCCCAAATGCACTTATCCACCACCTATATGTCTTACAAATATACGGCTTAGATACATCTTGATATTTCACATCCTTCCACTATTAAAATTCACCCCATACGATCTTTTCTCACATGGATAAGATTTCCGAAGAATCCCCGTTTGAGACAAAATCGTAAATTAATCAGAATCTATGGTGTGGATGAATGAGATCGAAAGAAAACCAACTCTTTATAGCTATCATTTTTCTTTTGTCAAATTTTAAGCATCCGTGTATCACACCGCAGACAATGGATAAACCGTTTCTATGATTTTACTTTGAATGAGAATTCTACATGAACTATGTCCACTCAGCCTCCATGAAAACCACAATCTAACACATGCCAGACTTTTTATGTAAAATAAAATCCAAGAATTAGGATATCAAAATCAATAACCAACTAGAAGTAAGGGATCAACAAATCTCATCATTTTGTATGGATGTAACATATAAATAATCATGGGAAAGGGCTCGATGAATCAACAAAACACAGTATTTTCATATTCTGTGAAGATTGGATAATTAATAGATTATACCTTTGTAGCTATTTGATAGATGAATCAACAAAACACAGCTGTTTTGGATTTTCTTTCGAATTTTATTCGGTTCAGTATCTTGATGAATAAACGAAATCAATCTAGTCTTAATTACATCTAAACAAACAAAGATAAGATGGAAAAATTTTCGCTATAAGGGTTTGCACAAATCTCAAAACCCATCAAAGGACTTGCAGAGAAATTTCTCTTGTAGATAAGTTTTTTCCGATAAGGCATCTCTATCAAAATTCCTTGGACACTTTCTCCTATCAATTCTTTTGGAATAAATGCATCTTTGAAAACATTTTGATTTTGGTAATACTTCTAGAAGGTTAGTAACAATCACAATAAATATTATACAAAAATAAAAAATAAAACATCACTTACATGAAATATCTCTACTAGTGTTATAATGACCCATCTTTTATTGCTTCCATCGTATACCATCTTTTTTTAAAATACAAGGATAAAAAAGAAAAAAAGTTGGCATGTATAATTGATTATAGAATGCAATGTCATCATAATAAGACAAATTAGTAATAATGACAAACTCATTCCATTCTCATCAACTTTTCAAATTTAAATTTCAAACAAATGGAACCAAAATCCTTATTATAGAGTTTTCAACAACACCAATAAAAAATATTTATGTAGCCAATATTTAATCGAAACAGAAAGATGGGTTAGATCAAATATGCATCGCACTTGCAAAATACCACTCTTTTAGAAAAAAAATAAACGATCACAAACCTAAAGATTTCACTGGCAGGCACATGCACAGAGCCACAGACAGCTGCTATATATAATGGATCTTCTAGAAGATTACTATGAAGTGATGATTGGAGCACAAGATTTTATATTTGGTTTTTTTATATTTACTCTTTTATGTTTTTGGTGGAAATGAGCACAAGATTTTTTATTGATCATGGAATTGGAAGCTATTTCTTTTTTTTCTTTTTCAAGTCAATAACAAGAGATTCTGGACCCCAAACCTTTGTTTTATGAAGGTTTTTCTTCTGTTTTTAGGTGTGAAGTCAAAACAAGCAGACTATTGTTTTGAAGGTCGGTTTTTTTTTGTGGAAACAGTCATGTCCATTTAGAGAGTTGAATATTTCTTTTATCTTAATATAATTTTCGATTAGATATCTATTAGATTTTCGAGTCTTAAAAAGTTGTGTAAAAATACATATGATCCTTGAGTCCTGTGTTTCTCATTATAAACAGATGCAAATTAACTACCACCGTTAAATTTTATCAAGTTTATAAACATGTAAACTTCGTAGCTGATTACACACCCTAAACCCAAATCTTTGAGATCTCTCTCTCTCTCTCTCTCTCTCTCTCATCTCAAATCAATTGTCCAAGTGTTCGTTAGGGGTTAATAAAATGATAGGTTTGATTTTGGGTAGATTACTGATGTATCTCTGGATCTCCTTCAGATGTAACCGTCCATTGATCTGCAGCGAGTGGAGACGAGCAACTGAGATTGAGTGTGAGGTTGCTTCCTGGAGCGTGTGGATCTCAATGAGCTTGAAGTGGTTGAGGCCGGGCTACCTGCAAGGAAGCCCCGGGATGGTTGTGCCATCGAGGACCCTCCGACGATCAAGTTAGACGGGCTAAAAGAGCAGAGTAACGGCCTATTAGGATAAAATTCGCTTACCTGAGTCGTCTGAGAGAGGGGTTTATATGGTGGCAGCCATGGGCAGGCGGGCATGAGATTCACGCCAGCCGTTATACCCCTGGCGTTACGCCCGTGTGAAAGGCGGGATACCCCATTAATGGCCTGGCGTTACGCCCGAGTGAAAGACGGGATACCCCATTAATGGCGAGATATGCTCGTTAATGGAGTACGCGATGGTGTGGAACATGGGATCATAAACGGCGGATATCTCGCGTCTGGCGAGATTCGTGGAGGCATGGCGGAGGCGCCCGTGATCAGTGTTGTGGGTCGGTCGATGAGGCCGAGGAAGCTAGGCTCGGCGGGAGGCTCGGGAACGAGCGGGAAGCCGAGCGAGCTTGGTTCTGTGATAGCTCGGAGGCGAGCTGGGGGGCTGAGGGAACTCAGCATGTGGGAAAGCTCGGAGGCGAGCCGACGGTTGTTTGTAAGGCGAGCATGGGAGCGGTCTGGAAGGCCGCCGAAGGTCGGGAACATTCTCGAGTCGGAGGCCCGGGGTATGCTTCCAACGTACCGTTCTTGATCCTTTCTTGTAAACTCTGGGACACGTCATCTGCCACGTGTCATGATCTGGGGAATCACCGGTATCGAGCATCATCATTAGCCCCCCACTCTCATCTCAACCCATTCATGGGTCGGGTCGAGAGTGGTTTGACCGGTCACCCGGGATAAGCTTTTATTTGAAGATATCGTCGGTGCGTATTCCCGAACAATTAGTTGTATTTTCTCGATGACGTCAGTGGATTAGGGGAGAGATCTCGCATTAAAGAGGAAGCGCCGATTCGTGCGTACGTTCATCGAAGCGCCAGCCCATGTGTCTGGCACTGGTTGGCTGACGCGACGGGCTGCTGGTGTTCTTACGCCCGATGGGATGCACCCAATGTGCGTGCGACAGGTGGAGCGCCGATGGCCGTTGAATGTGAAGTGTTGTTTTGGCGGGAGACGATCGACATCGTAGGATGTGCATGCCGGCTGCTATAAATAGAGGTGGGATCCTCTTCAGGGTCCATACCTCACCATAATTTCCTCATCCCTTCGCGTGTTAGCTCGGTGCTCTTCTCCTTAGGTCGGGATACTTGCGTTTTCTCTTCCGATGACTCATCCTTTTGATCAGGTTAGATGTCTTATACCGAGGAGTCTGTAGAAATAGTTCGGGTAGAGTCTAGGGAGTCTTCTGCTTCCTCTTCTGCAGCTTCCTCTTCCTCGTCCGAGTCGGAGTCCCCCCGGGAAGTTAGGGTTAGTCATGCTCCCCGGGGTCGTGCAACAGGGGCGGTCCCTAGAGCGCAGGTCAGGGGCGTCCGTGACGCGTCTTCCATTCTGAGGCATGCGGACGAGCTTGCCACTATCCGGGCTCGCTTCCACATTCGTCCCTGATACTCGCTTCGTCTGGCCAGAGAGGGGGAGAGGGAAGGCCGGGTAAGGGGCAAGGAGATTGCTTTGTGCCTGGAAGTCTTTTGGGCCGGGATGCGCCTGCCATTCTCCCCCGAGGTGAGTGCGGCGTTGAATTGTTTTGAGTTAGCCCCGGGCCAGTTAGTGTCGAACTCTTGGAGGATTCTCCTCGGGTTCCTGGTCCGGTTGAAATTGCGGGCGATCCCTTTCAGTCTGAGCCTTCTCCTTTCTTCTCTCTGCTACAAAAACCACCCCGGCACTCGCAAGGACGAGCCGATCTGGGTATACATTTCTTTTAGAAAGCGCCGGGGAGGTGCTGCCGGGTCGGGAGTCGTCATAGTACCTTCTTCCATCCATGAATAAAAGAAGAAGTTTCTGTTTGTTGGGCCACCCGAGGGTGAGCATTGGCCTGTGCCCGTCTATTAGCACAGGGCTGACTGCCCGCGGCTGAGGCGGGCGAATGGTTCCGACACGGTGGCGGTGTCAGAGGGGAGCCCCTCCCCCGGGCCGATGTGCTGCTGTCTGAGCAGACCCTTATTTGGGCTGGGCTCAGCCCCGCTCAACCTGCGGGTAAGTTGGGAGTTTTTAGGCGAGCTGTTTAGACTTGTGTATTCTTCCACTTTTTCTGGTATTGCTAACTCCTTCTTTGCACTTTCGTCTTATGCAGAACCCATGGACCTAGGTAAATTTCGGGCAGCCCTGGTCGAACAGAAGAAGGGGAAGAAGGCCGGAGGTACCGGCCCCTCTCGCCCATCGTCGGCTCCGGCTCTACCGGCGGCCGCCCCAGCAAGGCGCTCGAGCGCGCCCCGGGCCCCGGAGTCCAGCCATGCACCGAGCCAAAAACGCGCTCGGGAGCAGGAGCCCCGGGCTTTGGAGGTAGGAGGCGAGACTGGTTCTCCCGCATCTCTCCTCAAGAGGTACCACAGGACGGTGCCCCGTTCTCCGACTTCCCCGATCATCGTGGATGAAGGGGAGCTTCGCTTCGAGTTGCCCTCGGGGCTATCCGTCGCCGACAGCCTGCTCTCGGAGATGGAAAGGTCGGCCGGGGGCAGAATCCCTCGGGGGACCCTCCAGGCCCAAATGGCGGCCATAGCCCAAGAGGCCGTACAGGTCAGTGTTCGCACCTCACTCGGGTTTTCATTCAGTACTTTTTTGTTCGCAAGATTTGGTGCCCCCTTCTCTTTTTGACCCTCTTTTGTTTTCTTCAGGTCCTCCAACACTGCGCCCTCGTCGTCAACATGGAGGATGAGGAAATTGTCCCGGCGATGCAGGTCGTGAGCGAGCTCTCTTCGCGGGAGGAGAGCTTCAGGCTGGAGCTGCAAGCGAGGATGGAGAGGGTCGCCACCCTCGAAGACCGGGTGGCGGCCGGGGATCAGGAGATCGCCAGCTGCCGAGAGGCCGTCCGAGCCGCCGGGGCTAAGTTGGAAGATTCCATGGTGCTTGTCGCCACCTTGAAGAAGACGGCGAGCACCCTCCAGAGGGAGAGCGAGGCGGCGAAGGAAGGAGCGAGGCATGCCGACCTCCGAGCGTCGAAGGTGGTGGAGAACTACCAGAAGTCGGACCAGTACTACACCGACCTCTCTGGAACCGCTGCCCTCGTTTGGCATGATGCCCTCGACACCGTCAAAGCCCTGATGCTGGAGTTTCCTGACGATGAGCTTCGGGTGAGTACCCTCTCGGAGGTGAGGCGCAGGGGAATGCCCCCGGAAGCGCTGCGGGGAGGAGGCCCGTGGTGGTAGCGTTGGGGAGAGGTTGGTCGCCCAGGCTCCC
This sequence comes from Agapanthus africanus, assembly GCA_030015575.1. Lineage (NCBI taxonomy): Eukaryota > Viridiplantae > Streptophyta > Magnoliopsida > Asparagales > Amaryllidaceae > Agapanthus > Agapanthus africanus. The sequence continues at coordinate 743,237,557 of CM057342.1, read as the reverse complement.
AGCGCCGAGGCTCCTGCGGTGGGCGCCGACCTTCAAGACGCCACCTCGGTTATGGTGGTGGATGCGGAGCTCATCAAGGTTCTCCCCGGCCCTGAGACCTGAATCTCCTCGCCTCCTTATTTTCTTTTACGCTGAAATTTTGTAAGCCTTCGGGCGTTTTTGTAAGGCTGGGGAGCCCATAATACCTCTGTAAAGATATCCGGCTTTTGTGAATAAAATATTTTTGCAGTGATCTTTGCGTGCACATTTTCCCTTTGTTTGTGGTAAAAAAATTTATTTGCGTGGTACTGCTTTCATGATGCGTTAGGTCAGAGATCGGTTTTTCATCTAGCGATTGCACGTCGAGTTGAATTCAACCATTTGCTAAGTGTGCAAAGACCGGTGCAAGGTCGGTATCTCCATGGCCCCGAAGTCGAGATGGGGATCGCTTAGTAAAAACGTGTAGGAAGTCATCCTCTAAGGATGGATTGAGCAGGGAAGCTACTCAATAGCCTCTTGATGAGGGCTTTGATCTTCAGCGTGGGAGGGCAAGGAGTTGTCTGCTAAGGATGGACTGGGCAGGGTCGCTGCTCGGTTGCCCCTTAATGAGGGTTTTGATCCTTGACGTCGTTGGGTAAGAAATTACCAGCCAAGGATAGACTGAGCAAGGAAGCCGCTCGGCGGCCTCTTGGTGAGGGCTTTTCTTCTTGGCATCGTTGGACCGAGCAGGGAAGGCAAGGAGTTACCTGCTAAGGATGGACCGAGCAGGGGAGCTGCTCGTTGGCCTCTTGATGAGAGCTTGGATCCTTGGCGTCGTGGGGTAAGAGATTACCAGCTAAAGATGGACCGAGCAGGGTTGCTGCTCGGTGGCCTCTTGATGAGGGCTTGGATCCTTGGCATCGTGGGGTAAGAGATTACCATCCAGGGATGGACCGAGCAGGGTTGCCGCTCGGTGGCTTCTTGATGAGGGCTTGGATCCTTAGCGTCGTGGGTAAGAGATTACCAGCCAGGGATGGACCGAGCAGGGTTGCCGCTCGGTGGCCTCTTGATGAGTGCTTGGATCCTTGGCGTCGTGGGGTAAGAGATTACCAGCCAAGGATGGACCGAGCAGGGTTGCTTCTCGGTGGCCTCTTGATGAGGGCTTGGATCCTTGGCGTCATGGGGTAAGGAGTTACCAGCCAAGGATGGACCGAGCAGGGGAGCTGCTCGGTGGCCTCTTGATGAGGGCTTGGATCCTTGGCATCGTGGGGTAAGGAGTTACCAGCCAAGGATGGACCAAGTAGGAAAGCCGCTCGGTGGCCTCTTGATGAGGGCTTGGATCCTTGGCGTCGTGGGGTATGGGATTACCAGCCAAGGATGGACCGAGAAGGGAAGCTGCTCGGTGGCCTCTTGATGAGGGTTTTGATCCTTGGCATTGTTGGGTAAAAGATTACCAGCCAAGGATGGGCCGAGAAGGGAAGCTGCTCGGTGGCCTCTTGATGAGGGCTTTAATCCTTGGCGTTGTTGGGTAAGGGATTACCAACCAAGGAAGCTGCTCGGTGGCCTCTTGATGAGGGCTTTGATCCTTAGCGCGGGAGGGCAAGGAGTTGCCTGCTAAGGATGGACCGACCAGGGAAGTACTCGGTTTTGCGACCTTGGATCTAACCTTCCTTAGTGTGCGAACATCGGGAAGAGTGACCGTCGCAGACGACACGTTTCAGGAACGCATGGGGAAGGCGAAGCGTTTCGAAGAGTTGCATCAGTTCCGCCACGTGGCGGTGCGGTATTGAAGTAATTCGGGTGAATCCTAGGATTCGCCCCTATGCGCGCGCGAATTTGAGTCCTTAGGGATGCTGTTTAGGGTTATAAATAGAGAAGGAGACAACAACTCTTCAGCGTCGCTTTTTTAGATGACTTGTCTCATGTATTCGATCGAAGAGATCATCACCCTCGATGACGTCTTCATGTATGACCAGACCCAGGCTGGGGATAGGTACCGGGATGTGGTTCAGCGCCTCGAGGGTCACGTCGGCCGGCTTCTCCCTCGGTGGCCGCCCCTCCTACAGTTGCTGATGTACGCAATTTGGAGGAGGTCCCCGGGGTTGTACAACCCCCTCTCCGAGGAGTTGCTGGACGATGCGCTCGACAAGGTGCGCTCGATCTATATGCTTGGCCTCATCTTGAAGGCCAGGCACAACCGATCCTTGGCCCTCATTTTGAAGTTCTTCCAAAAGAGGTACATCACGAGCCAGGGCATGGAGGGCAGATCGCCGGATGCTTCCGTGGCGTCCCGGGTTCGCGCGCGGCATCGGCATGAATGGGTTGCAGGGGCTTGGACCCAGTTGGTGGAAATCTACTCTGAATATCACCAGGAGTACTTCCTCGATCCCGTTCCCCCTATATTGTAAATTTTTCTTTTTCTTTTTGATGTAAGGCTGAGGAGCCTACAATACCTTTTGAATGAATAAAATTCTCCCTTTTGCGATACTCTATTGTTTCCTTCTTATTATTTAAATAAAAAGAACTTAGAAGAATTTACATCACTTTTGTGAAAGAAGAAATATACATTCATAGGCATTCTTTTCAGAGGTACAGCTTGAGCTTCTCGACGTTGTAAGGCCGTGGAAATTTACGACCATTCGCATCTTGCAAACGATAGGCTTTGTCGGGCAGGACCTCGGAGACGAGGAAGGGACCGTCCCATTTCGGGGAAAACTTATGTAACTTGCCTTGATCGACGAACTCGTTCCGTATTAGGACTAAATCTTTGGTTTTGAAGAAGCGACGCTTGACTCGCGCGTTGTAGCAGCGGGCGGTTTGCTGTTGATAGGCGGCAGTTCTAATCTGAGCCCGGTCCCGTTTCTCTAACAAGATGTTCAGATTAGTTCGGAGGGCCGAGGTGTTTTCTTCATCGTTGAAGTGCTCGACCCTGTAGCTGGGCAGCACGATCTCCGCCGGGACCATTTTCTCGGTACCGTAGCAAAGGCTGAAAGGAGTTTCTCCGGTGGGGGTCTTCTTCAACATGCGCAAGGCCCATAAGACCCGGGGTAGTTCCTCGACCCAACTGCCTTGGCGTCCTTCTAGGTGTGTCTGGAGACCTCGGATGACGTCCCGGTTAGCAACCTCGGCCTGCCCATTGCACTGGGGATGCGCGACCGTGGCAAACTTCATAAGGATACGATATTCGCTGCAGAATTCCTTAACTTTTTCATTTTCGAAATTTGTCCCGTGGTCGTGATGATGCACCTCGGGATGCCGAACCGGAGTATCACGTTGTTCTGCAGGAACTTGATAGTCATAGTGGCATCCGGTTTCCTGATGGGGACGTCCTCGATCCACTTCGTGAAGTAGTCCGCTGCGACGAGGACGTACTTGTGCCCGCCTATACCGGTAGGGAACTGGCCTATCATGTCCATTCCCTACTGGGCAAACGGCCATGGGGAGGTTAGGGCTGTTAGCTCGGTAGCCGGAAGGCGAGATATGCTTCCATAGAGTTGGCAGCTTTTACATCTCCTGACGAGCTTCTAGGCGTCCTGATGAATCGTCGGCCAATAGTACCCTTGGAGCAGTGCCTTCTAGATTAAGGTGTGTGCCCCTTGGTGTGCTCCGCCGACCCCTTCGTGAATCTAACGGAGGACGTAGTCGGCCTCATGGGGGTCGACGCACCGGAGCAGGGACTGAGTGCAGGATTTCTTGTAGAGGTTCCCATTGCTCCAGACGAAATGGCGAGCTTTGGCTTGGAGACGACGGGCTTCCCCTCGATCATCTGGGAGTGTACCTTCCATCAAGAATTCCACGAGGGGCTTCCTCCAATCCCGGTCTTCTTCCCGGGCTGTATACACTTGAAGTGGTGTCGTCCCGTCTTCCACGCTGGGCCGTGGTAAGACCTCGAAGAGGATGTTTCTCTTGTTGTTGGACGTATAGGATGAAGCCAGCTTACTTAAGGCGTCGGCCCGGGCGTTTAGCTGTCTGGGGATCTGCTCCACTTGGACTTCGTCGAAGTCTTTTCGCAATTTTCTCACCTCAGCCAGATACTTCACCATCGGAGGCTCCCGTGCCTCGAATCGCCCGGTCACTTGGCCAACGACTAGGGCAGAGTCGCTGCGGATCCGGATCGTTTTTAGCCCCACTCCGAAGGCTATCCGTAGTCCAGCCAGCAAAGCCTTGTATTCCGCCGCGTTATTTAAGGCTTTGAACCCGAGCTTCAGGGAATACTCCATCTCCGCCTCGTTCGGGCCCCGAATGATGAGGCCGGCACCATAGCATTCCTCGGTTGAGGACCCGTCGACGTAAAGGATCCAATCAGGGACGGAGTCGGGCTTTCCATCGGATGAGGGTTGAGCCCCGGGGGCAGCGTGGATTCCAGCTCTTTACTGGGGATGGTACACTCGACAATAAAATCGACCAGGTTTGTGCCTTGATAGCCTGCCTCGGGCGGTATTTTATGTCGAACTGGGACAACTCCCACCTCCATTTCTCCAAACGACCAAAGGACTCAGGGGAGGCGAGGATAGCCCCTAAAGGCCGCTCGGTAAGAATGAGGATGGTGTGCGCCTGGAAATAGTGCTGTAGTTTCCTTGAGACCACGATGAGTGCCAAGACGATCTTCTCAATGGATGGGTACCTCGTTTCCGCATCCTTGAAGATGTGGCTCACATAGTATACTGGCTTCTGGGCTCCCTCGACCTCTCAGACGAGCACCGAACCTGCCGCTTGATCGGACACCGCTAGATATAGTGATAGCTCGTCCCCTTCGACTGGCCGGGTGAGCAACGGGGAGTCGCAAGGTGCCTCTTTAATTGCTCAAAGGCGGTCTAGCATTCCTCTGACCATTCGAACCTTGGTATCTTCCTTAGAGCCTTGAAGATCGGGAGGCACTTCTCCCCAGACCTTGACATGAAACAACTCAGAGCGGCTACCCGCCTTGTTAGCCGCATGATTTCGACATTAGTCTTTGGCGCGGCCATGTTGAGGATGGCGCTGATTTTCTCAGGTTTAGCCTCAATTCCACGGTGGGTGACCATGAAGCTGAGGAACTTTCCACTGGTGACCCCGAATGCGCACTTGGCGGGGTTCAGTTTCATCTTGTATTTGCGGAGGACGTCGAAGGCCTCGCCCAGATCCTTGGCGTGTTCATCCGACGAGACTAATTTGATGAGCATGTCGTCGACGTGAACTTCCATATTCCTGCCGATCTGTGTCTTGAACAAGCGATTAACCAAGCGTTGGTACGTAGCCCTGGCGTTTTTGAGGCCGAAAGGCATCACCTTATAGCAGTATACCCCCAGGTCCGTTGTGAATGCGGTGAGATCCTCGTCCATCGGATTCATATGGATCTGGTTGTAGCCGGAGAAAGCATCCATGAAGCTAAGTAGCTCATGGCCTGCCGAACCGTCAACGAGCTGATCTATCCGAGGAAGGGGATAGTTGTCTTTCAGGCAGGCCTTGTTGAGGTCAGTGAAGTCGACGCACATGCGCCACTTCCCGCTTGACTTTTTAACCATGACTATGTTCGCCAACCATTCCGAGTAAGGCACGTTCCGAATAAAGTTGGCGGCGAGGAGCCTGTCTATCTCGTCCTCGATCGCTTTTTGTTTAATCGGTGCAAAACTTCGTTTTTTCTGCCTGACGGGTCGGACCGTAGGATCCACCCCGAGCTTGTGTGATATGATTTTGGGGTCGATCCCAGGCATGTTGGCAGGTGCCCAGGCGAACACGTCAGAGTTATTTATGAGGAAATAGACCAGGTCATCTCGCTGAGTCCCCATTAAGAGCGAACCGATCTGATCGATTCGTTCATCGTCCCCTTCTACGAGGGGGACCTCTGTTAGTGGCTCCACTGGGGTCCCTCGGATCTCTTTTTGCTCGTCTCGAGTGTCCAGAGAACCCTTGATATCATCCTCACCCTCAATGCCATTGTTCGGCCGCTCACATGTAGATGTTGCGGTGAAGCAAAGCTTTGCGGTTCGTTGGTCCCCGTAGGCCCGACCTATCCCACCTTGGTCGAATGGGAATTTCATCGCTAGGTGGTAGGTCGATATCTGGGCCCGGAGGGAGTTCACTGTCGGGCGACCGAGGAGGACGTTGTAGGCTGATGGGATTCTCGTGACGATAAACTCCATAGGCACGGTGTGCGTACGGCCCGCCTCCCCGATGTTAAATTGGAGGGTGATTACCTCTTCCGCAGGGATGGAGTGGTTAGTGAACCCCGACATGACGTGGGCAGTCGGCCTTAGGTCCGACGAGGTGAGTCCCATATACAGAAAGCTGTTATAAAAGAGAATGTCCCCCGAGCTTCCCGAGTCGACCAATATCCTCTGCACTTCGTAGCGGTGGACCCGAGCTGTGATCACCAGTGGGTCATTGTGAGGCAGGGATATACCGTGGAGGTCCTCGTCGGTAAAAATGATCGGCTCGGCAGCTTTAGCCTTCTTCCTCGGGTGGCTGCCAGTCCCCTCGATCGGTGAGGGGTGCCGTGTCTCGTCGATCTCCGTCGTTCCCCCCGCTGATATGACTATGATTTGGCCGATTGTCAATTTTCTGGGAGGGGGATGGTGCTCTTGCTCACGGTCGGCTTGCCACTTGTTTCGCAAGTACATTACCAGGTGCCCCGAGTAGATTAACTCCTCGATATAGTCTTGGAGCTGCTTGCAGTTCTCGGTGGAGTGGCCCTGCGACCTGTGGAAAGCGCAGTAGGAGCCCCGGGTGTGCTTTTTCGCCCTATTCGAGACTGGGGGAGTTTGAAGACCTCTAACCCTTAGCCTCCTCCAATAGTACCGTCAGGGAGATATTGAGTGAGGTGTGCTCCTGAAACATCGGGGAGTAGGGCTTTGGCCGCTCAATCTTCTTTTTCTCTTTCCTGGCCCTTTTCTTCTGATCAGCTTGTTCTGTCCGGGGCAAGTTGGCGTTCACCTCGGACTCAAGCTGGATCTCACATTCGGTCCAGGCCTTTACCTCGGCCATGGTCTTAGGTTGCGCTAATGTAAAGGAGCGTAGCCACTCCTTGTGTCTAAGACCCGTCCTAAGAGCCATAATGACCGTCTCTTCCTGGTGTTCTTGGACCTCAAGGAGGGCGTTGTAGAAGCGGGTGGCGTATCCTTTGAAGGATTCTTTGTCCTCGATCTTTATGGTGAAAAGATGATCAACGGTCCACTTCTGCCATCTGTTCTCGACGAAATGACCGAGGAACTGGGTGGCCAGCTCATTGAAGCTAGAGATTGAGCGTGGCGCGAGTCCTCGGAACCAATCTCGTCCAGAGCGGATGAGAGTGATGGGGAAAGCGCGGCATTGTGCGGCGTTGGAATAGTCCTGGAATCTCATCCCGGTTATGAACGCGTCCAAATGGTCTTTCGGGTCGGACTTCCCGTCGAAGAGGGAGACCTTCGGAGGCTTGTTCCGGGAGGAGACGTGGACGGCGAGTAGCTCTTTGGTGAAGGGCTTCGTGAGCGAGTCGGCAGCATATTTAGCCCCGTCACTTGAAGGACGATTTTCCCGATGCATGCCTTCGATTTTCTTTTCGAGGGCGTCGAGTCGGCCGTGGTATCCCGATATCTCGGCATACTCTGATTTTTGGCCTCTACTGCCGGAGACCTGTGCCTGGCCTCGGCCCCGGTTCCGTTCGATGAGATTCCTTAGGTCCCCTGGCGAGGTCGTCTTCGAGCTACCGTGGTGAGTCCCGTTCGCGCGACCCCGTCGAGTTAGGGGGTGCCGGTCATGCCTGGGTGCAAGCGAGCTGACCGACACCTCCTCGGGAGGGACAGCAACGCGATGGGCCTTAGGGCGGGTTGCTCTGGCGAGAGAGCTCGGTGTCGAGCTGTGTAGCGCCCAGCGGGTCATTGAATTGGTTGGCCCGGGGGATCTGCGGCTGCCGGAGACAGCGAGTCGGTGTTCGGTCGTGCCGATGCGGGCAAAGCCCTCTCTCCCTCAGTAGGGGTCCCGGTCCCGAGGTGGGGGAGCGGCGACCTGGGGAGCTTGTCCGGCCGTTTGGACACGGACGAGTGCATCCACGCCGGATGCTAGCCGATCTATCCGAGCAGATAGGGCGTGAATGGCGTTCGGGGGAGGAGGGGATCCATTCGCGCCTCCATTTGTGGGGAAGGCGGCGGCTAGTGCTTGGATCGTCGCGGTGATTGCTCGCCATAAAGTTGAGATCAGAAGGTGAAATTTCGTTAAGTGGAACTGATTTCCCACAGACCGCGCTAGCTGATGGATCTCTGGATCTCCTTCAGATGTTACCTTCCGTTGATCTGCAGCGAGCGGAGACGAGCAGCTGAGATTGAGTTGGAGGTTACCTCCTGGAGCGTGTGGATCTAAATGGGCTTGAAGTGGTTGAGTCCGAGCTACCTGCAAGGAAGTCCCGGGGTGGTTGTGCCACCGAGAACCCTCCGACAATCAAGTTAGACGGGCTAAATGGGCAGAGTAACGGCCTATTGGGGTAAAATTCGCTTACCCGAGTCTTCTGAGAGAGGGGTTTATATGGTGGCAGCCATGGGCAGACGAGCGCTAAATTCACGCCGGCCGTTACGTCCCTGGTATTACCCCCGCGTGAAAGGCGGGATACCCCGTTAATGGCGAGATATGCTCGTTAATGGGGGAATGCGATGGCATGGAACGCGGGATCATGGGCGGCGGATATCTCGCGTCTGGCGAGATTCGTGGAGCCGTGGCGGAGGCGCCCGTGATCAGTGCTGTGGGTCGGTCGATGAGACCGAGAAAGCTAGGCTCGGGAACGAGCGGGAGGCCGAGCGAGGTTGGTTCCGTGATAGCTCGAAGGCGAGCTGGGGGGGCTGAGAGAACTCAGCGTGTGGGAAAGCTCGGAGGCGAGCCGACGGTTGTTTGTAAGGCGAGCATGGGAGTGGTCTGGAAGGCCGCCGAAGGTCAGGAACATTCTCGGGTCAGAGGCCCGGGATATGCTTCCAACGTACCGTTCTTGATCCTTTCTTGTAAGCTCTGGGACACGTCATTTGCCACGTGTCATGATCTGGGGAATCACCGGTATCGAGCATCATCAATTACACAACCTATTTCTAATTTACATAACTAAATTTATAAATAACTATTTTAGTTTAGGACAGATACCGAGATTTCAAAAACTAATTCGAGCTATGCATGTCCTTTTAGGACGCGTTTATTGGGGGGAACCCCATAAGTATATTGCAAGATGCATCAATAATTACTACATTATGTTTCATTGGGGAAAAAACATGTTCGCTATCTGAGTATCATGATATTGGTATGATTTCATTTTTGATGGTTAAACAATCCTCTCTTCTAGAAGCTTATGTCATGTGTCATTCAAAACAAGAAAATTATAAATAAAGTTTATTGCGTCTTACTCTCGAATCATTCTGGAACTCACCACATTTTGCTGTTCAAAAGTAGAAACTGATAAACAAAATCCGTTGAGCCTTACTTTTCGATCTTTCTAGAAGCTCAAACGGCCAGGATTCATCCACGTCAGCTGCCAGGTCATTTTCGACGTCGGCACATGGACACTTATTCTCCATGGGCCCACATTCCACCATATTTCAGTTGGGTCCAAACCAGTGGCGCCCACCACAAACAACCTACATCTTTCTCTCTCCTCTTCATGAACCCCACACTCTCCTCTTTCTCTCTCCACAAAAATGGTTGCAAGTACTCAAACCAGCTTGGGATTCGGGTCTACTCCTATCGCCGCCGAAACCCAATCCAACAACCCGAAAATGGCAATGTCGGGTCTCGGTGGCACTGGAGAGGAAAAGGAGCCCATACGAGGTGCTGTTGGTGAAGGAGACGGCGACGCTGGGCGAGATTTAGGTGGCTTATTGGGTTAAACCTGATCTGATAAGGCCGCATACACCGCTTGGATCTCTATAAACTTCAACCCGTTATCGTTCCGGACCCGAACCGCATCGCGGTGACACCGCTTCGCCAAGGCCGGGGTGACACCGCATCGGGGTAGCGAAAGCGGGGCTCGACCTCAAGAGCATTACTAAACGGGTCAGCTTTAACCCGAATGCCGGGTACAGGATCCGGCAACGGTGGGAGACAAACCAGTTATTTACACAAAAAAGTGGCAGTCGGTTAAGCGGACCGAATGGGATAGGATTGAGAAAGGTTAGTTCGGCCCAAATCATATGGGGTCGAATCAGTTACTTAAGGAACCGAGTCAATATAATCAAGAAAGATACGAAGAATCAAAATAAGGTTTTATGAGAGATTTACAATCAATCAGAAGTCGATAGTTGCGAAAATTAAGCACTAAGAAAATGTGTAATTAATACTCGAATCAATGAAAATCGAGGGTTTTGAACTTTTTCCCAATAAAACCGTAGTCTTATAAAAGCCAAAGTTGAAAACGAAAGAGCTCTCTCTCTCTCTCTCTCACACACTCAGTCAACCAATTGTCTATTTTTCTAGTTCTAGGGCTTCTCAACCATCCTATTGTAGTTAATGTAATTTAAACTCCGGCGTCTAACGCCATCTCCATCAAGATCCTGTCGAGACTTGAGACAACTAGTCCTTTTCGATCTGCAGGCATACCTCTGCGTTCCTTTAGATCTACAGAAAACAGAGCAGAGAGATGAATGAAGACCCCTCAGCCCTCCTTTCGTCGCGCCACCAATCATATAGCACCGATTAGAATATGGCTGAGGGCGTCGATGTCCGGATCAGACCTATTATCATACCTACGAGAGGTTCAGATGTCCATCCTTACTCTCGTAACGTGATAATAGAACCGATCTTGGCCTCTGACTGAATCAAACTTGGTGGTCACAACACAAAGGATTTAGACATCCATTTCTGCCCTTGTGTTACGATTCTGGGATTGATCTCCGTCTAGACGAGACGATCGGCCATTCGCTCGGTTTGGTAATAAACGACCGAGCGATTTAGACGTCCATTCCTGCGCTCGGGAATTGAGAGCAGGTCGAGCGGCGTGGCCGATGAATCATGATTCGGCTTGAGGCTCGCGGTATAGAAGATTTAGATGTCCATCTCTGTTCTTACACTCGGTCTTCAAGACGAAGTCATGATCCAAGAATTTGAAAGTTTGTTTTTACCATCAGATCATATGTAACTTAATCCAATTTTATTAATAATATGATGGCCGGATGACTTTTATTTTTGTTGTGTCGTTTATGAATTTATGTCTATGCAATCAAGGGGTCTATTTCTATTTTATCAGGGAAGAAGGTTCTCTCTTTTCTCCAACGACGGCCTATCCGTCGAGGGAGACAATGTCGTGCTAATTATTTTTATCTTTAATGCAAATCTAATTTTAGAGCGGATACCAGTGGGTGAAGGCTGTGGGAGTTTTGTGTGAACATTTTGTTTTCCTTCTCATTTGTTTGTTGGGGAAAGCATGAATTGGATCAGCTAAAACTTTCAAGCTCTTATATATATTTTCTCTCTCTCAGTAAGTCGTTACTTTTCATTCTAATTCACCACTGAATTATCCATCTCTTGCATGTTTAGTTGATGAATCCATAAATTTAGTTTCATATTATTTTCACCAAAATAATCAAATAAAAGAGAATTCAGAGTTAGAAAACAGTTGGCACAAGTTCTTTGGATCTTTCTCCTTCCAATCTTAACACATGCTATTACCAGGGACGAGAGCCAGGAACTGTATCATGGAGGGCCAAGGATTTCTAATAGACAATATTTTTCTATAAAAAATATCTTTTAGATAAAAATTCCTTAATTGTTTTTCAAAAATCATTACATATAAATACATTCATACTGTCTATCATGGTGTAACTAATTTAAGATTATAATTCAATAAAAGAAAGATTAGTAATGAAATCACCACTGCAAATAAGTGCTGCCCCGTAGGGGCAAAAAATTAATCCGTAGGTTAAAACGCCTAAGGGACAAGTTGTTGACCCTACGGATAACACTTTGCTCTTACGGATATCACCGTATCCCTACGGTTTCCAGCAGACACAGTTATTTTTTATTATTTTTTTAAAAACATTTAAAAAACTGATAATATCTTTGACCCTTAGGGGCAAATTATTATTTAAAAAAAACCTGATATATATCTTGTCCATACGGTTCACACCGTAGGGGCATATATTTGCCCTTACGGTTGGAACATGAGCAACTGTTAATATATATGCCCTTATGATTTGAACCGTAGGAGCAAATATATACCCCTACGGTTACCACCGTAGGGACAATTTTTTTTGAAAATAATGCCGCCTCATTTTTTTTTCCGCCATGTACACAATAATATATCACACACTATATCATATATCCAAATACAAAAATATATATCAATAAAATCTCACGCATAATATACAATGAAATAAACAGAACAATACAACATCACTCTAAATCATGATCATAATCATCATAAATAACAACCGATATCCAAAATATACACATGTCGCAAACTGATAATATCTTGTCATCCTACAAAAATCTCAAAATATTATTAAAAAAATCACTGCTTGCTCGATCCAGGTGCTCCATCTCCAAGTATCTAGCGCATCTAGTATAGCCGGTCCGTGCTGTAGTCCATGCGCCTCAAATGCTTCAGAACTGATATTATTATTTAAATTTAAAATCATGAACAATATACAATCATAAATATATTAATGTATAAACTTTATTTAAATAAGACGCTTGCCTATCAATAGCATATTAAGTTCCTTAAATCCCCTCCCAAATCATTACTGATTTATTTAAACTTAAGATAATAAGTTTCTTACTCTTAAGAAGCTGTACAAATTTTTAAAACTAATTTATCAACCCTTTAATCATAGCACCAAAAATATAACATGAAAAAGCAACACAAAAACAACAATGGCATCTCTGATCTGCATCTAAGAAAAGTTGGGCATGACACAAATTCAAGATAAAAGTGTCTATGATATGTAAGTTTGAGTAAATTAACTATTACTCTCATGCTCAACGGGGTTGAAAACCGAGAATGCATATTTTTAAGAAATAACTTTCTGTAAAATCTTTTGCCAGCTCAAACGTGAAAATGGTCGGGGCCTAAAAAAGTTTTTTGTACTTCTGTAAATGCAAGTAATTTGCTGAAACACAAATATTAAGTGCTAATACACCAAGACTATCATCATATGGCTTATCATAGTCTCATAGATGCAGCTAGTAAAGCAATGAAGCTAAAAATGTGTCCATAGTATTCTCACTGTAAAGATATTAAAAAAAACACTCAAATCTTTAATTTCCCGCCAAGTTATTCCTCCCTATTGAGAAACAATCAACAATATTCTATAGGCTATAGCTATGCTGTGTCAACAAATCTACCAACAAGCTAAGTATCTAAAATCCACGAGAGAAGCAAACTGATGCATTTTATATAAGTAGTGATATTAATAGATATCATAGACAGGCAAGATACCTGTAAATTCAAGCTGAAAAACAGGATGATGAGAAAACACAGCACGGGGCAATTCAAAAGGGCACCTTATATCAAAGCTCTTCCGACTTTTGAACTGCTTCCTGAGCAGCCTTAACCGCTTGATTTGTCATGCCAAGATGTGAGAAAAAACATCTCTGTGCATATATCAAAACCAAAAAGCTATGTAAAGAACAAAGACTGGACATACTGAAACAAAATTATAGAAGAACCATAGAAATATGGAAAGAGTCAAAAATGAAACCCAACTGCTTCAAAATACCAGGAAATCTCCAGCATGCATAGTACCTATCTCTATCAATTGGCTCATCTCAACTTCAAGCTGCTTAACAATGAACTCTTTTGCGCGACCAATTTCTTTCGTCCATTTCTCTCTTTCCGTTGTTGTTCTCATTTCATGTCTTTTATATATTTCAAATATAATGGTGATACAAACACACTTGAGCACCTCGACTACAAAGATCATCAACCATTGAATGAAAATTTAAATGATTTCTTGGAGAGGAAATAGGCGCTACAACACGGCATCTTCTGCCTATGACTGCTATTTTACCCCAAATTTATCAATCTACAATCGACTTTATATCATGCAAATAACCGGAAAATACTTATACCACAATAAATTTACGTCTTACCCCTAACCGATAAGAACCAAATATGAAGATAACGACATTTGCTTTCTCGACCATCTGATCAGTATACCCTCTCTGACGAGCCAACTGCTTCATCCAGACTTTTACAATCTGAAATAAAAATACCGCAAAGTTTTAGTTATAAAAGATTTTAACATGCAAGCTGTACAATTAAACAGAATGTCCAAAAAAGTCATCAACATTGTCTACAACTCGTAAACCGACAACCATGTATCTACATCAAACCATAGCAGTCTAAGTATATTATCATAAATAAAATTCACATAATGGCATCTTTCTAATTACCATCACCATTGCTCAATGTAACCAACAACTGGCATCTTTTTAAGTAGCATAGTCTATTGAATAATCAATAAATCAAAAGAAAACTTCTCAAATAAATTTCTAAAGCGTTATAAAAAAATTTATTTAAAAAAGTAATTTCGTCACCTGGTCAATTTGCCATAAGTCATCTTCTCTCTTCACAGCTTCATCCTTGCTCTTAGAGTCCAGCATTGACCACAAACTTCCATAATCAATAAGCTAATTCAATTTCAACAAAATTCAAATCTACAAATAACAACACCCCTTATCCATAAATACGGAAAAAATAAAGGAATGAAACATGAGATGAAGATTTAGGGATGAGGTTAGGATCAGTTTGACAGGAGTTCAATGTAGAAAAGAATGATGATGAATTAAGGTTTGGGCTTGTTTGACATGAGAGATCATTAAAATCATTATCACACACACATATCATCATCATCATCATCATCATCATCTCTCTCTCTCTCTTTCTCTCTCTCACTCACACACACACACATCATCATCATCACAAACACACACATACCATCATCATCATCATCATCATACACACTCACCAAACAACCACCCAACCCCCTCTCAGCCACCCTCCTACCCCCACTCACCAAACAACCACCACCACCAATCATCATTATCATCATCTTCTTCTTTTTCACCAAACAACCGCCACCACTCACCAAACAACAAACAGCCACCACAACCACGACCGCCGCCACCGCCAATCATCAACCACCACCGACCCAGCAACCTCCCCATCGCCTCTCCTTACCCCACCCTCAACCCCGCGGCCCCAAAATTAAGCCCTAAATTAGCAATTTAAAAAAATCACTCACCGGTGTGATCGACGGGGGCTCGCTGTGGTTGATGGAGAATCGATGGTGATGATGCTCGATATCGGTGATTTCCCAGATCATGACACGTGGCTGATGACGTGTCCCGAAGCTCACAAAAAAGGACCTACGGTGGCCGACCAGGCCACTCCTGTGCCCGTCCCACAAGCAAACGCTGGCTCACCTCCGAGCCCCTTGCACAATTGGCATCCTCGGTCTCTCTGCTCGTCTCCGGGCTACCGCAGAACCAAGATACCTCGGCTCTCCCGCTCGTCCGCGAGCTCTCCCGCCGATGTCATCTTCCTCGGTCTTATCGACCGACCAACGGCACCGCTCACAGGCGCAACCGCCATCCCGCGAATTTCGCCATGCGAGATATATTCGCCGGCCACATCCCACGTTCCACGCCATTACGATCCCCTATTAACGAGCCTATCTCGCTATTAATGCAGGATCCCACTCATCATGCGGGCATGACGTCGGGAGCGTAACGGCCGGCGTGATTTTCGCGCCTGCCTGCCTGCTGCCACCGCTATATAAATCCCCCCTTAGACGGTTCAAGTAAGTCATTTTCCATGCACTAGGCCGTTACTCTACTCGGATTTCCTTTCTAACTTGATCATCGGAGGGTCTTCGGTGGTACAACCACCCTGGGACCTCTTTGCAGATAGCTCGGCCCCAACAACCTCAAACCCATTGAGATCCACACACTTCAACAGCCATCCTCCAACTCAAATCTCGGCCGTCTATCATCGCCAATAGCAGATCAACGAAAGGTAACATGTTGACGCGATCCAACCCGCGTCAGCTGGCGCCGTCTGTGGGAACTTCTTGATTCCACAAAAATAAAATTTCATCTTCCGATCTTAACCCAATGGCGAGCGGTCACCACGACGATCCAAGTACTAGCCACCGCTTCCCCTACAACGGAGGCGCGGACGAATCTCTTCCTCCGAACGCCATCAACGCCTTAGCCATCCGGATAGATCGACTCGCATCCTTCGTGGATGTGCTCGTCTGTGTCCAAACGGCGGGGCAAGCTCCGCAGGTCACCACTCCCCCACCTCGGGAACGGGACCTCTATAGAGGGAGAGAAGACTCTACTCCCGTCGGCACTGCCAACCACCGCCTCGCTATCTCCCGCGGTCGCCGATCTCCCGGGTCAACATATTCTATGACCCGATGGGCACCCGGCAGTTCAACGCCGAGGTCTGCCGCCCGAGTGCCTCGCCTTGAGCACCTACGTGCACCTGTCCCTCCCGAGGAGATGTCGGTCAGTTTTCCTGCTCCCAGGTATGACCAACACCCCCTCCCTCGAAGGGGTCGCACGGACGGGACTCGTCACGGCAGTTCGAAGACTACCTCTCCAGGGGACCTGAGGAACCTCATCGAGAGGAACCGGGGCCGCGGCCAAACACAGGTCTTCAACGGCAGGGGCTAAAGGTCGGAATGTGCTGAATCGTCGGGGTACCATGGCCGGCTCGACGCCCTCAAAAAGAAGATCGAGGGCATGCATCGAGAAGGTTGCCACTCGAGAGACGGGGCTAAATACGCCGCCGACTCGCTCACAAAGCCCTTCACCGAGGAGCTTCTCGCTGTCCATGTCTCCTCCCGGAACAAGCCCCCAAGGTCTCGCCCTTCGACGGGAAGTCAGACCTGAAGAACATCTGGACGCGTTCACGGCCGGGATGAGCTTCCAAGACAACTCTGACGCTGCCCAATAGCGAGCTTTCCCGGCCACTCTCATCCGCTCCGGATGAGACTGGTTCTGAGGACTCGCGCCATGCTCGATCTCAACTTTCGACAAGATGGCCACCCAATTCCTCGGCCATTTCGTCGGGAACAGACGGCAGAAACGGACCATCGACCATCTCTTCACGATCAATAGCGGGGACAAAGAAATGTTCAAAGCGTACGTCACCCGCTTTTACAATGCCCTTCTCGAGGCCCCCGAACATCGGGACGAGACAGTCATCACAGCCTTGAGGTTTGGTCTTAGGCACAAGGAGTGGTTACGCTCTTTTGCATTAGCGCAACCTAAGACCATGGCCGAGGTAAAGTCCTAGACCGAGCGCGAAATCCAGCTCGAGTCCGAGGTGAACGCGAATCTCCCTGGGGCAGAGCAAACTGACCAGAAGAAAAGGGCGAGGGAAGAGAGAAGGAGACTTGAGCGGCCAAAGCCCTACTCCCCGAGGTTTCGGGAGTACACCCCGCTCAACGTCTCCCAGACGGTACTGCTTGAGGAGGCCAAGGGCGAGAGGTTCTTCAAGCTCTCCCCGATTTCGCGCATGGCGGCAAAGCGTACTCGAAGCCCCTACTGCGGTTTCCACAGATCGCTAGGCCACTCCACGGAGAGCTGTAAGCAGCTCCGAGACTACATCGAGGAGATCATCCGTTCGGGACACCTTGCAGCGTACTTGCGGGACAAGCGGCAAGCTGACCGCGAGCAGGAGCAACGTCCCCCTCCCAGTGAGTTAACAATCGGCCAGATCATGGTCATGTCGGCGGGGGGTATGTCGGATACCTAGGAGGCTCAGCACCCCACACCGTAAGCGGAGGCCAACAGACATCCGAGGAGCTCAAACCGAGCTAATGAAAAGAACATCTACTAGCTGTACTTCTTTTACTAAGGTAATGTAAACTTTCTCAAGATCTTTCTATTTATATAATAAGAAGAGATCAATAAAATATTGCAAAATGAAGAGTTTATTCATTCAAAAAGGTACTAAGGGCTCCTCAGCCTTACAAAAAAAGGGAAAAATTACAATAACGGAGGAAAGGGGTACATGAAACACTGCTCGTGGTATTCTGAGCATATTTCCACCAATCGAGCCCTCACCGCTTCAGCTCTTTGCCTCTGATGCCGCCCACGAATATCGGCGTGGTGCTTCAATTGATAGCACTCAAGAATGAGCGCCACCGAGCGATCCAGCCGACCCGCGGAGATCAGGCCGAAGCGCCGAAAAGACCT
Source organism: Agapanthus africanus (assembly GCA_030015575.1). NCBI lineage: Eukaryota > Viridiplantae > Streptophyta > Magnoliopsida > Asparagales > Amaryllidaceae > Agapanthus > Agapanthus africanus. Next base: position 743,219,464 of record CM057342.1, on the reverse strand, counting down.
TAGCTTACCAACCGCCTCGTCCCTCAGCTGTTCGGACAAGAGGTTGTAGAGCCCCGGCGACGCCCTACAGATGGAGTACATCAGCAGCTGGAGCAGGGGGAACCCCGGGGAAGCAGTCGGCCGAAATGATCCTCAATGCGGCCAATCATTAGCTGCACCGTGTCCTCGGTGCAATACTGGTCATAGAGGTACACATCCTTGAAATTTACGATGCCGGGGATCGTGAAAGGGAAGTCCTCCATTCTTACGTTTTGGGGGTGAAGTAAGGAGTGATCAATGCTCCCTCCGCTTTATAGCCTGTTGCGCCCTCGAGAATCCAACAGTTGCCCGTTTTACCCACAACTGTGCTGCCACACGGCAAACCTCGAGCCTTCCTTGGCGAGATCGAAACGACGCGGCTCCGGCGCTTCACCTCCCACACGCGTTCGATACACGTGTTTCCCGTGATTTTCCCTATTCCCTATACTTACATCGGGAAGGTCGGACAGAACCTCATCAAGAGGCGACCGAGCGGCTACCCTGCCCGGTCATCCCTGGCTGGTAGTTCCCTACCCCACGATGCCAGGGATCAAAAGCCCTCGCCAAGTGGCAACCGAGCAGCTTCACCACTCGGACCATCCTTAGCAGGCCTCTTACGGCCCCTCCCGCGCTAAGGATCGAAGCCCTCACCAAGAGGCAGCCGAGCGGCCACCCTGCTCGGCAATCCCTGGCTGGTAACTCCTTACGCGCAACGCCAGGGATCAAAGCCCTCATCATGAGGCGACCGAGCGGCTACCCTGCTCGGTCATTTTTGGCTGGTAACTCCTTACCCGCAATGCCAGGGATCAAAGCCCTCATCAAGAGGCGACCGAGCGGCTACCCTGCTCGGTCATCTTTAGCTGGTAGTTCCCTACTCCACGACGTCAGGGATCAAAAGCCCTCGCCAAGAGGCAACCGAGAAGTTTCACCGCTCGGACCATCCTTAGCAGGCCTCTTATGACCCCTCCCGCGCTAAGGATCGAAGCTCTCACCAAGAGACAGCCGAGCGGCTACCCTGCTCGGCTATCCCTAGCTGGTAACTCCTTACCCTCAACAACAGGGATCAAAGTCCTCACCAAGAGGCAGCCGAGCGGCTACCCTGCTCGGCTATCCCTAGCTGGTAACTCCTTACCCGCAACGCCAGGGATCAAAGCCCTCATCAAGAGGCGACCGAGCGGCTACCCTGCTCGGTCATCTCTGGCTGGTAACTCCCTACCCGCAACGCCAGGGATCAAATCCCTCATCAAGAAGCGACCGAGCGGCTACCCTGCTCGGTCATCCCTAGCTAGTAGTTCCCTACCCCACGACGCCAGGGATCAAAAGCCCTTGCCAAGAGGCACCGAGCAGTAATCCTGCTCGGCCCGTCCTTTAGGATCAAAGCTGTAACGCTTCAAAAATCGTTTAGGCAGTTTTTCGGTAATCGGCTAAATTAGCAGTCTTTTCTGTAAAAAGTCAAAATAGGTATTTTTCATTATAGAACTTATTATAAAAAATTTAGATAACATATTACTATAAATTGGTCACTAAAATGTCACTTAAAATTTTCTAGTTAATTAAAAAAAATTCTTAATTATTTTTAATATTATTTTAAGCTTTTAAAAATACATTTAATTAGTGATAAATAAAAATTTAATTGGGTAAATTATATAATTAGGAACCATAATAAACTAAAATTTAGTATTAACAAAAACTTTTCCAAAACTTTCCAAGATTTATTGTTTCATGGCAAAAAAATGAATGAAAAAGGGGTTTTTTTGTAAAGAATTGATATTTTGTGCATTAAATGACCTTAAAGGATGCTTTATGTGTAGAATTTTCTACACAATTCACTCATAACTCCCCCCTCATCCTCAGGCCGAGCTTGCTGCTGCTCCCCTTCCCTTTTTCCCTCACTTCTCTTGCTTTACATTCTTGCAAAAATCAACAAAATCCATAAAAAATACACACTTTTCCTTCTCAAATTCAAACCAAATTCCTATTCTATCTTCTCTCAAACCCTAATTTGTTTGAAAAGTGGAGAAAAGAGGTGTCTTGGAGGCTAGTGCAAGTTAGGAATCAACACTTGTAAGGTATAAATCCTAATCTAGTTGTTAATTGTAGTTTAAGCTTGCTAGATTTAGTAGTTTAAGTGTGAAATGTAGTTTAATTTGTTTGCTCATGATTTTCAAGAGAGGTGTTGATGCCCTAATTAGGGTTTGTTGTAAGATAAGTGGGTTTAAGTTAGGGTAGTGGTTATCTGGTTGGTTAGAATGGTTGTTTGTGGGATGTAGCGATCGCTACACCGTTAAATCGCGACAATTGCATCGATATTTCTATGTCACTGCTTACTAGTTTTTCTAAATTTTTAGGAGGTGATCTAATTGCGTTATATTAGCGATATAATTAGTATCTCATATGACTATTAGTATGCGCGAATGCGGGGTTTTGTCTAGTCGGGTTTTAGCTTTGGCGGTTGCACCGAAATGACGAGTTTAGTTAAGGTTTTAGCGATTTTCGTGTGTTTTCCGCGCACCGAGTGCACGTTGTGACTAATTCATGAGCGTCGATCTTTTTATATTATGACTTGCGTCGTTTTAGGAATATGTAATCTTATATTGTGTGTTATGCAATTCTAGGATCGGTCGCGGAAACATCGGACGCGGCGCGCAAAGGCAAAGCGGTGGTCGGATCGGATTAGCGAGGCATTCACGTGAGTAGATGTATTCATCTATGGGGGAATCGTCTGGATGGCACGAGGCGCCCCCTAGTTAGGATTACTTTATTTCTTGCTACATATGCATTGTTAGTTAGCTAACCCCCCCATTTACATTTCATACATTTATAGCTATTCGTCTGCAAGATTTGCATAGGATATCCATATACACATGTGCGATATCACTTCGTAGGACACGAACACCATTACCATTGGCTCCTGTTGCACGCGCACTATTCATGTGACACACACGCCTTTGGTAATTGCCATGCCACGAGCACCATAGAACCTGTTTAGCTTAGTATCACCACTTGCATCATACATGATATATGAAATCGCATAGCATGTATATACCTCGCATCATCATGATACATACATAGATTTCTAGCCACAAATCACATCGCATACCTTAATATCATAGACATTTATCATATACAACATATTGGGTATTATGATTTTCTTGAGGATTTCAGTATTGCTGCGATTTCTGGATTTTGGGGAAAACCGCAAGAATTTAACAAAAGCTTATATTTATCATTTTTAAAACAAAGTTGCGGTTTTCTCGTGATGTATGTGTCGTCCACCATGAGTTTTCATGTTTTCTGTTGGATTTCGAGACCCGATTCGAGGAGTGGATGAACCGTCTCGGGTACATGGTGGGCCCGGTATGGTACCCCCGGGCAAGAAAATCGAGTTGTAGACGATGAGCCTGGCAGGGGAAGACTACCTACCGGTGATGTCTGGCGCGGCGGATATCCGGAGGATACCGACTGTTGTCGTGAGATTTGATGATATGGGCCGATCCGGACTGACGGAGCCCGATATATTGAGATATTGATACAGTGAGACATTGAGACAGATGTGTTTTCATATTTGGTGTCGATGTTTGACACGGGTTTCAGATGATTTCTTGATGGTATTTAGCTATTATACAGATATTCTTTTTCTAAAGTTAAGAATGCAGATTTCATAGCATTTAAAACACTTAAAGATTTAGTATTGATATTGCATACATGTGCATGCATACTAGAGATATTACATCACATCTGGACATATATGCTGTGACGCATTTGCGTGCATTCTTATGATAGCCCTACTAGATGTTATATTCTACTCACGAGCTGGGAACTCACCCCCGTTGTGCCACAGTGTCTTGCAGGTTGGACTCATCAGCCTTGCAGCAGCGGCTTATCTTATTAGTGACTTCTTTTGCTCAGACTCGCGACATTGCTCGTAGGTGGGTTGCGAGAACACTTTTATCTCTCTTTGTACTATTTTTGTATCTACTATTCTCCATCTACCACTTCTTATGTGTATATGCGACCTAGTGATGAGACTGAGTGATTGTGTATATGTGGTTTCTTTTGGTCGAGCTCACTTGAGCCGACGTTGTGTTTTCTTGTATTTTGCATTTCTTTATGCTCTTTTCTTGATATTACATATATATATTGCGTGTGATTGTGATCCGTCTTGGACGAAGAGCTAGCTCTCGCTTGGGGATGCCATTTTGTAATTACAGGTTATATATCTTGTTGTATCCATTTTGGGGGATAGAATTTACAAAGGAGACTCTGCCGAAATTTTTGGAAATTTTTGATGTTTTTAAAAAAGGGGTTCAATGAAACTTAATTGATTTCAAAATCGTTTTCATGAAAGGTTTCCTCCACTCTTTTGATTTTGGTTTAGATTTTCTGGGCTTTGGCTGACTTAGGTTACGTTACGCCTTTAGACGTCTCGTAATCTAAGTGCCAGTCACGTTCTGTACTTTCGGGTCGTGACAAAATTGGTATCAGAGCGTAGGTTTTACCTTTCTGAGTGTAGGACGACCTTGGTAGATGGAGTAGGTGACTTAAGCAGAGTGGCATACCGTGGGTATATTCCGCGGCATACTTACGATACGGTACTCCGCCTGAGTGACCTTAGAACATAATTGCTTGTATTTCCTTTCCTGATTCCTTGCATTCCTTGATTCAATTGCAATGTTCTTATCGGTCCTGTTTCTTATTCCAGCTTCGATGCCGCCAAAAACTATGAGAGCTCAGCGGGCTGCCGCTAGGGATGAGATTCGAGCGGGCTCGTCTGAGGCGAGGATCGAGCGGGATGATACGCCTAACCCTCAGGGTCGTATTGATCCGCCTTATCCAGACCGTATTGCCAGATTAGAGGCCGGCATGCAGGAGTTGCGACAGATGATGGGATCTTTAGTTGAGTCCAGTCGGGCACAGAGATCCGAGGGCGTTCCTTCCACCGCACAGACCACGATAGTACCTGCTGCACAGATGGTCACTCCTGCTACTACTGCGACTATCCCTGTTTCACTACAGGAGTTCATAAGATTGAGACCTCCAGCTTTTACCGGTACAGATGCGACAAAGGACCCACAGGCATTTCTTGATAGGATGGCTCGGATTTGCCGTTCATTAAGGTGTTCTGATGATAGATTGGTGAAGTTCGCGAGTTTTCGTCTGGAGGGTCTTGCCCAGACATGGTACGATTCAGTAGAGAGAGGCCGAGCTGCAGGTCTACCTTCTATGACCTGGGATGAGTTTACAGCTGCGTTTCTTGCCCGTTTTCTTCCGGAGAGTGTCCGAGATGCTCGAGCCCATAGTTTTGAGTCTCTGCGCAAGACTCCTGGGATGACGGTGTCGGAGTATGATATACAGTTTACCCAGTTGTCTCGATATGCTCCGTACCTAGTAGACACAGAAGAGAAGAGAATAAAGAGGTTTGTGCGAGGGCTTGATACACAGCTATTCCTTGCCATCGGTACCCAGCACTTTGATACATACGCAGCCACGATGGACGCATCCTTACTTTTGGAGGAGCGTATTTCTGAGACTCCGGTCGTTTGTGGGCCGAAGAGGATCCGTCCTGATACGCCAGCTCAGCGGCAGATGGGTAGACACCGCGATAGATTATTTCCGGGAGATGGTGGCGGCAGAGGATTGAGACGAGGTCAGTTATTTGGTTCATATCCATAGACCCAGCAGTCGTCGCCGGGATGTTTTCGGTGTGGGAGTCAGTACCATCGTGTCAGAGACTGTACCATGGGGCGCCAGGGCACGGCGACAGTTCCGCATGTGACCTTACCACCTTCACTATCTTCTCAGAGAGCTCTACTTCCTACTCCTGAGGATGCTCCACGCCAGCCAGATGCTCCTAGAGGTCGTGGGCGTGGCGGTCCGGTTCAGAGAGGACGAGGCGATAGAGGCAGAGGCAGAGGCCGAGGTAGAGGCAGAGGACAGCCAGCTACTAGTGGTGGACAGGCCCGAGTGTTCGTGTTGACTCCTCGGGATGCACAGGCATCTAATGCCGTCATGACAGGTACTCTGCCAGTATGTTCTTTTGATGCACGGGTACTATTTGATCCAGGCTCCAAACATTCCTATGTATCCACGTACTTTGCACCGAGGTTGGGCTGAGAGTCTTCTCCGTTAGATCAGCCACTCGTCGTTATTACACCGGTAGGCGAGTCGTTTGTTGCCCGTTTCGTGTACCGATCATGTTCCGTTCATATCAGGGAGAGAGATTCTTCAGTTGATTTTATTCTCCTCGATATGCTAGACTTTGACGTTCTTCTTAGTATGGACTGGCTAGCCACCTGTTATGCATCCGTGGACTGCCGTGAGAAAGTAGTCAGATTCAGTTTTCCTGGTGAGCCGGTTCTTGTTATTCAGGAAGATCGTAGCGCTACCCTTCCCAACTTGATTTCTTCTCTTCGTGCTGGTCAGCTCTTGAGGAAAGGGTGTCAGGGATTTTTAGCCTATGTTTGTGATACTAGCTCCACAGAGGTTCCGTTGGACCAGGTCCCTGTTGTGAGAGAGTTTCCTGATGTATTCCCTGACGAGCTGCCTGGTCTACCACCAGAGCGCGAGATTGAGTTCTGCATCGACCTGATCCCCGGCACGGGGCCTATCTCTATACTGCCTTATCGGATAGCCCCGGCGGAGCTGAGAGAGCTGAAGGATCAGTTACAGGACTTGCTGGACAAAGGGCTTATCCGACTGAGTGTATCACCTTGGGGTGCTCCCGTCCTGTTTGTTAAGAAGAAGGACGAAAGTATGCGCTTATGCATTGATTATCGTCAGCTGAACCGGGTTACTGTGCGGAACAGATATCCCCTACCCCGCATTGATGACTTATTCGATCAGCTCCAGGGTGTAGGGTTTTTCTCGAAGGTTGATTTGCGGTCAGGTTATCACCAGTTGCGGGTTCGGAAGGAGGATATTCCAAAGACCGCTTTTCGTACTCGATATGGTCATTATGAGTTCTTGGTGATGTCGTTCGGGCTCATCAATGCCCCGGCAGCATTTATGGACTTGATGAACCATATATTCAGGCCGTATCTCGATCATTTCATCATTGTGTTCATTGACGACATCTTGGTTTATTCTCGGAGCCGGGAGGAGCATGAGCAGCACTTGCGTATCACCTTGCAGACATTGAGGGAGCATCAGCTGTTCGCCAAATTTTCCAAGTGCGCATTCTGGTTAGACAGTGTCGACTTCTTGGGTCATGTGGTGACGAGAGATGGTATTTGTGTGGACCCGAAGAAGATCGAGGCAGTTCAGCGTTGGCCTAGACCGGTATCAGTTACAGAGGCTCGCAGCTTTCTGGGTCTGGCCGGCTATTATCGACATTTTGTCCAGGATTTCTCCCGTATTGCTGCATCGCTGACCGGGTTGACCCGGAAGGGGGTCCCTTTTGATTGGACCGAGGCATGTGAGGATAGTTTCCAGCAGTTGAAGACTCGTCTGACTACTGCACCGGTGTTAGCTTTGCCTTCAGGATCAGGCGAGTTCGTGGTATATTGTGATACTTCTCGAGTGGGGCTGGGCTGTGTATTGATGCATCACGACAGAGTTATCGCGTATGCTTCTCGGTAGCTGAGAAAACACGAACAGAACTACCCTACTCATGATTTAGAGATGGCTGCAGTGGTATTTGCACTTAAGATCTGGAGACATTACCTATACGGTGAGTCGTGCCAGATATTCACTGACCACAAGAGTTTGAGGTATATCTTTCAGCAGCGAGATCTGAATCTGAGACAGTGCCGTTGGATGGAGTTGGTGAAAGATTATGACTGCGAGATTCTATACCATCCGGGCAAGGCGAATGTGGTGGCAGATGCTTTGAGTAGGAGACCCGAAGGTAGCTTATCATGTTTGAGCGCAGTACAGATGCAGTCGACGGCGGATTGGCAGGTTTTATGTGAAAGCAGAGTGCAGTTCGAGTTTACTCCTACAGGAGGACAGCTGGCCCATTTTAGAGCACGCCCACAGTTACTTGACCGTATCCGTGAGGCACAGTCCGGCGATACCCGTATTTTAGAGATTATTGAGCAGATTCGGCAGGGCAGAGTTTTTGAGTTCGTGATTGATGATCAGGGGATACTTCGATGTGGGACTCGACTGTGAGTACCAGATTCTGAGGGACTGAGGCGTGATATCCTTGAGGAGGCACATAGGTCAGTATACAGTGTGCATCCAGATTCCACCAAGATGTACCGTGATTTGAGAGAGGTTTACTAGTGGGACGGAATGAAGAAGAATGTTACAGACTTTGTGTCGAGATGCCTGACTTGTCAGCAAGTCAAGGCCAAGCACTAGAGGTCAGCCGGCGAGTTACAGCCTTTTCCCATCCCTGAGTGGAAGTGGGAACAGGTCTCCATGGACTTCATTATGGGTCTACCCAGGACCAGTCGAGGGTATGACTCTATTCAGGTGATTGTGGATCGACTGACGAAAGCGGCTCACTTCCTGCCAGTGAAGACCACTTTTGGATTTTCTCAGTACGCCCAGATTTATATTGATGAGATCATGCGACTGCATGGTGTTCCGACTTGCATCGTGTCCGACCGGGGCACCCAGTTTACCAGCCGATTGTGGCAGAAACTTCAGGAAGCTTTGGGCACCCGATTGAGTTTTAGCATAGCCTTTCATCCGCAGACTGACGGTCAGTTGGAGCGTACTATTCAGACTCTTGAGGACATGCTCAAAGCTTGTGTTTTAGATTTCGGTGGTAGCTGGGATCGTCATTTGCCCTTGATCAAGTTCTCCTACAATAATAGCTTCCAGGAGACGATTCAGATGGCACCTTTCGAGGCTTTATATGGGGGGAGATGTCGAACGCCTGTATGTTGGACAGAGCTCAGAGAGAGCAGTATTTTGGGGCCGCAGATCGTACAGGAGACGACCGAGAAGATACAGCTGATTCGGGACAGGATGAGAGCGGCACAGAGTCGGCAGAAATCATATGCTGACAAGCGCCGTCGCCGACTCGAGTTCGCTGTTGGCGATCATGTTTTCCTGAAGGTCTCTCCGATGAAGGGTGTGATGAGATTTTGGCGGAAAGGGAAACTTAGTTCTAGATATGTTGGTCCCTTCGAGATCCTAGAGCATGTTGGTCCAGTCGCTTATCGGTTAGCTCTTCCGCCCAGCTTCCCCGATGTTCACCCCGTGTTCCGTGTTTCGATACTCCGCAAGTACCTTCATGATCCTTCCCATGCGATTCAGCACCAGACGATCCAGCTAGAGCATGATCTTTCATTCACCGAGCAGCCGGTGGTCATTTTGGATCGGCAGGTGAAGAAATTGAGGTCGAAGGTTATACCGTCCGTCAAGGTCCTTTGGCGTGGCCCGAACAGTGAGGAGGTCACCTGGGAGATCGAGGTCGAGATGAGAAAGAGATATCCCCATCTTTTTGAAGGTACGCGTAGTTAAATTCTAAATTCGGGGACCGAATTTCTTTAAGGGGGGAAGATTGTAACGCTTCGAAAATCGTTTAGGCAGTTTTTCGGTAATCGGCTAAATTAGCAGTCTTTTCCGTAAAAAGTCAAAATAGGTATTTTTCATTATAGACCTTATTATACAAAATTTAGATAAGATATTACTATAAATTGGTCACTAAAATGTCACTTAAAATTTTCTAGTTAATTAAAAAAAAATTCTTAATTAATTATTTTTAATATTATTTTAAGCTTTTAAAAATACATTTAATTAGTGATAAATAAAAATTTAATTGGGTAAATTATATAATTAGGAACCATAATAAACTAAAATTTAGTATTAACAAAAAAATTTCCAAAACTTTCCAAGATTTATTGTTTCATGGCCAAAAAATGAATGAAAAAGGGTTTTTTTTGTAAAGAATTGATATTTTGTGCATTAAATGACCTTAAAGGATGCTTTATGTGTAGAATTTTCTACACAATTCACTCATAACTCCCCCCTCATCCTCAAGCCGAGCTTGCTGCTGCTCCCCTTCCCTTTATCCCTCACTTCCCTTGCTTTACATTCTTGCAAAAATCAACAAAATCCATAAAAAAAATACACACTTTTCTTTCTCAAATTCAAACCAAATTCCTATTCTATCTTCTCTCAAACCCTAATTTGTTTGAAAAGTGGAGAAAAGAGGTGTCTTGGAGGCTAGTGCAAGTTAGGAATCAACACTTGTAAGGTATAAATCCTAATCTAGTTGTTAATTGTAGTTTAATCTTGCTAGATTTAGTAGTTTAAGTGTGAAATGTGGTTTAATTTGTTTGCTCATGATTTTCAGGAGAGGTGTTGATACCCTAATTAGGGTTTGTTGTAGGATAAGTGGGTTTAAGTTAGGGTAGTGGTTATCTAGTTGGTTAGAATGGTTGTTTGTGCGATGTAGCGATCGCTACACCGTTAAATCGCGACAATTGCATCGATATTTCTATGTCAATGCTTACTAGTTTTTCTAAATTTTTAGGAGGTGATCTAATTGCGTTATATTAGCGATATAATTAGCATCTCATACGACTATTAGTGTGCGCGTATGTGGGGTTTTGTCTAGTCGGTTTTAGCTTTGGCGGTTGCACCGAAATGACGAGTTTAGTTATGGTTTTAGCGATTTTCGTGTGTTTTCCGCGCACTGAGTGCACGTTGTGACTAATTCATGAGCGTCGATCTTTTTATATTTTGACTTGCGTCGTTTTAGGAATATGTAATTTTATATTGTGTGTTATGCAATTCTAGGATCGGTCGCGGAAATATCGGACGCGGCGCGCAAAGGCAAAGCGGTGGTCGGATCGGATTAGCGAGGCATTCACGTGAGTAGATGTATTCATCTATGGGGGAATTGTCTGGATGGCGCGAGACGCCCCCTAGTTAGGATTACTTTATTTCTTTCTACATATGCATTGTTAGTTAGCTAACCCCCCCATTCACATTTCATATATTTATAGCTATTCGTCTGCAAGATTTGCATAGGATATCCATATACACATGTGCGATATCACTTCGTAGGACACGAACACCATTACCATTGGCTCCTGTTGCACGCGCACTATTCATGTGACACACACGCCTTTGGTAATTGCCATGCCACGAGCACCATAGAACCTGTTTAGCTTAGTATCACCACTTGCATCATACATGATATATGAAATCGCATAGCATGTATATACCCCGCATCATCATGATACGTACATAGATTTCTAGCCACAAATCACATCGCATACCTTAATATCATAGACATTTATCATATACAACATGTTGGGTATTATGATTTTCTTGAGGATTTCAGTATTGCTGCGATTTCTAGATTTTGGGGAAAACCGCAAGAATTTAACAAAAGCTTATATTTATCATTTTTAAAACAAAGTTGCGGTTTTCTCGTGATGTATGTGTCGTCCACCATGAGTTTTCATGTTTTCTGTTGGATTTCGAGACCCGATTCGAGGAGTGGATGAACCGTCTCGGGTATATGGTGAGCCCGGTATGGTACCCCGGGGCAAGAAGATCGAGTTGTAGATGATGAGCCTGGCAGGGGAAGACTACTTACCGGTGATGTCTGGCGCGGCGGATATCCGGAGGATACCGACCGTTGTCGTGAGATTTGATGATATGGGTCGATCCGGACTGACGGAGCCCGATGTATTGAGACATTGATACAGTGAGACATTGAGATAGATGTGTTTTCATATTTGGTGTCGATGTTTGACACGGGTTTCAGATGATTTCTTGATGGTATTTAGCTATTATACAGATATTCTTTTTCTAAAGTTAAGAATGCAGATTTCATAGCATTTAAAACACTTAAAGATTTAATATTGATATTGCATACATGTGCATGCATACTAGAGGTATTACATCACATCTGGACATACACGCTGTGACGTATTTGCGTGCATTCTTACGATAGCCCTACTAGATGTTATATTCTACTCACGAGCTGGCAACTCACCCCCGTTGTGCCATAGTGTCTTGCAGGTTGGACTCATCAGCCTTATAGCGGCGGCTTATCTTATTAGTGACTTCTTTTGCTCAGACTCGCGACATTGCTCGTAGGTGGGTTGCGAGAGCACTTTTATCTCTCTTTGTACTATTTTTGTATCTAATATTCTCCATCTACCACTTCTTATGTGTATATGCGACCTAGTGATGAGACTGAGTGATTGTGTATATGTGGTTTCTTTTGGTCGAGCTCACTTGAGCCGACATTGTGTTTTATTGTATTTTGCATTTCTTTATGCTCTTTTCTTGATATTACATATATATATTGCGTGTGATTGTGATCCGCCTTGGGCGAAGAGCTAGCTCCCGCTTGGGGATGCCATTTTGTGATTACAGGTTATATATCTTGTTGTACCCATTTTGGGGGATAGAATTTACAAAGGAGACTCTGCCGAAATTTTCGGAAATTTTTGATGTTTTTACAAAAGAGGTTCAGTGCAACTTAATTGATTTCAAAATCGTTTTCATGAAAAGTTTCCGCCACTCTTTTGATTTTGGTTTAGATTTTCTGGGCTTTGGCTGACTTAGGTTACGTTACGCCTTTAGACGTCTCGTAATCTAAGTGCCAGTCACGTTCCGTACTTTCGGGTCGTGACAAAAGCCCTCGCCAAGAGGCACCGGGGAGTAACCCTGCTCGGGCCATCCTTAATAGGCCTCCTACGGCCCCTCCCGCGCTAAGGATCAAAAGCCCTCGCAAGAGGCAACCAGGCCCGCCCTTGTTCGGTTATCCCTGGCTGGTAGCTCTCCACCCCAAAACGCCAGGGATCAAAGCCCTCGCCAGGAGGCACCGGGCAGTAACCCTGCTCGGCCCGTCCTTAAGGATCAAAGCCCTCGCCAAGAGGCACCGGGCCGTAACCCTGCTTGGTCCGTCCTTAGTAGGCCTCTTACGGCCCCTCCCGCGCTAAGGATCAAAAGCCCTCGCCAAGAGGCAACCGGGCCCGCCCTTGCTCGGTTATCCCTGGCTGGTAGCTCCCTACTCCACAACACCACGGATCAAAATCCCTCACCAAGAGGCGGCCGAGCGGCTGCCCTTGCTCGGTTATCCCTGGCTGGTAGCTCCCTACCCCAAAACGCCAGGGATCAAAGCCCTCACCAAGAGGCACTGGGCAGTAACACTGCTCGGCCCGTCCTTAAGGATCAAAGCCCTCGCCAAGAGGCACCGGGCAGTAACCCTGCTCGGCCCGTCCTTAGTAGGCCTCTTACGTCCCCTCCCGCGCTAAGGATCAAAAGCCCTCACCAAGAGGCAACCGGACCCGCCCTTGCTCGGTTATCCCTGGCTGATAGCTCCCTATCCCATAGCGCCAGGGATCAAAAGCCCTCACCAAGAGGCAGCTGAGCGGCTACCCTGCTCGGCTATCCCTGGCTGGTAGTTCCCTACCCCACGACGCCAGGGATCAAAGCCTTCACCAAGAGGCGGCCGAGCCCGCCCTTGCTCGGTTATCCCTGGCTGGTAGTTCCCTACCCCACGAAGTCAGATACCTAAGCCCTCGCCAAGAGGCAACCAAGCATCTACCATGCTCGGTCATCCGTAGCTAGTGTTACTAACCATCGACACCACGGTCGAAGCCCTTGCCATGAGGTCATCCTAATCTGAGCGATCTCCACTTCGACTGGGGCCATGGAGATACCGTCTCACCAAAATGATTTATTCACAAAATCAAAGCTTTTACAAGGGTATTGTGGGCTCCCCAGCCTTACAAAATGCCCGGAGGCCTTCGAAATTCCTAATGCAACAAAAGAAAAGAAACAAGAAGACGAGGGGCTTCAGGCCTCAGGGCCAGGCGCAACCCCAGGGAGCTCAATATCTACTACGACCCGGGCTGCGTCTGGAGGATCAGCGCCCATCACGGAAGCCTCGGAGCCGCCCTCGCCGGGAGTCCCTTCCCCGGCAGTGCTCCCGGGGGCATCCCTCTACGCGTCGTCCCCGCGAGGATATTCATTCCAAAGCTCTTCATCGGGGAACTCCGAAATCCAAGCCTTAACGGCATCGAGGGCCTCATGCCAGATGAGGGTAGTGGCTGCGGCTAGGTCGGTGTAAAAATGGTCCGACTTTTTATAGTTCTCCACCGCCTTCGCCGTCCTGAGCTCGGCTCGCTTCGTCCCCTCTATCGCCTCCCCCAGCTCCTTCCGGAGGGTGCCCGCATACTTCCTCAGGGTGCTGATGAGCACCTTGGAGTCCTGAAGCTTGGCCTCGGCGACTTGGGCGGCCTCGCGGTACCTGGCGACCTCCTGCTTCCCAACCGCAACCTCTTGCTTCCAGGCCGCCACCTCACCCTCTAGGGCGGCGACCCTCGCCATCGCCGCTTCCAGCTCCAACTTTAAGCTCTCCTCCAGCGAGGAGAGCTTGCCCGCTGCTCGCATCGCCGGAGCAATTTCCTCTTCCTCTATTTGGACGACGAGGGCAATGTGCTGGAGGACCTGAAGAAATTAGAGGGCAGTCAGAAAGAAAAGGGGGGCACCAAATCTTGCGAATGGTGAGGCGCTGAGTGAAAAATCAAGTGAGGAGCGAGCAATAACCTGCAGTCCTCTTGGGCGATGGCCACCATTTGTGCCTTGAGAGTCCCCCGAGGGACCTTCCGCCCGGCCGACCTCTCCATGTCTGCCAGCAAGCTGTCAGCAACGGAGAGCCCCAAGGGCACCTCAAAGCGGAGGTCCCCCTCGTCCACCAAGATCGGGGAGGCCGGGTCCGCGGAACTGTCCGGGGAAACCTCTTGAGAGACGGCCCCGGGGAGTCAATCTCTGTCTTTGGAGCCTGGGCCTCCTGTTCCCGAACCCGCTTTTGGCTCAGTGCCTGGCTAGGCTCTAGGGCATGGCCCGCACTCGAATGCCAGGGTGGGGCGGTTACCGGGGGAGCTGGGCCCGACGTCGAACGGGAGGAGCTGGCACCTCCAGCTTTCGATCCCTTCTTCGGCTTGCGCATGACCGCTCGAAGTTGGCTCAAGTCCATGGGTTCAGCACAAGACAAAGTACGCTAGAGTCAGCAACACAAGTAGAAATGAAAATAAACATGAGTCTAACAGATCGCCTGTGAGCTCCTAACTTACCGACGAACTCGGCGGAGCTAAGCCCAGCCCAACTAAGGGCCCACTCAGAAAGCAGCACATCGGCCCGAAGAATAGGCTCCCATTCGCCACTCTCACCGCGTCGGGATCGTTGGAATTTCCCGCTGGCACCTATACCTAGACTACTGGGTGGGCACGGGCCAGTCCTCACCCTATGGCGGCCCAACAAAGAAAAATTTCTTCTTCCAATCGTGGATGGAAGAATGCACAACGATAACTCCCGACCCGGCAGCACTCCCCCGTTGTTTCCTGAAGGAGATGTAAACCCACTACGGGTCGCCCGTGCGAGTACCGGGGTGACGTTTGTAAATGAGAGAGGAGGCAAGGGTGGACAGCTTGAAAGGGATCAGCTGCAACTTCAAACGGACCAGGAACCTGAAGAGAATCCTCCAGGAGTTCAGCACTAGCTGGCCCGAGGCTAACCCGAAATGATTCAGCGCTCTAACAACCTCGGGGGAGAAGGGCAGGCGCATTCTGACCCAAAAGGCTTCCAAATACATGGCAGTCTCCTTGCCCCAAACCTGATCGGCCCTCTCCCCTTCCCCGGCCAAACGCAACGTGTAGCCGGGAGGAATATGGAAACGAGTCCGAATGGTGGCGAGCTCTTCCTCATACCTCACCATGGACGACACGCCAGGCGCATCCGCGACCTCCACTCTGGGAACCACCCCCGTCGGACGACCCTGGGAAGAGGATCTAACCCTAACTCCCTGGAAGGGCTCCGATCCAGAAGAAGAAGAAGAAGAATGAGAAGAGGAAGAATCCGCAGAGGGCTCCTCCAACTCTACCCCAACTACATCTACAGACTCCTCAGAGAAAGACATCTAACCTGATGAAGATGAGTCATCGGAAAAGAAAACACAGGGATCACGACCTAAAGAGGAGAACGCTGAGCTGACAAAACCAAAGACGAGGGAATTATGAAGAAGAATGGGCCCTCATGTGGACCCCAACTCTATTTATAGCAGCCGGCGTAACACATCCAACGGCCTCAGTCATCTGCCGCCAAGACGGCTCTTCGCACTCAACGACCACCATCGCTCTGCCTGTCATGCGCACATTAGCCGCACCGCATCGGGCGCACGGAACCTGCGGCCTGTCTCATCAGCCAACCAGCGCCAGACACGTGGGCAGTCGCTTCGGTGAACGTACCCACGATCCGGTGCACCCTCTTTAATGCAAAGATCTCACCCCTGATTCGCTGGCGTCATCCAGAAAATACAACTGATTGCCCGGGGACACGCCCTGATGATATCTTCGAAAAGGAGCTCACCTCGGGTGACCCGGCAGAACAATCTCGACCCGACCTATGATCTGGTCGGGACGAGAGTGGGGGACTAATGATGATGCTCGATATCGGTGATCTCCCAGATCATGACACATGGCTGATGACGTGTCCCAAAGCTCATAAGAAAGGACCTACGGTGGCCGACCAGGCCACTCCTGTGCCCATCCCATAAGCAAATGCTGGCTCACCTCCAAGCCCCCTACACAATTGGCCTCCTCGGCCTGTCAGCTCGTCTTCGGGCTACCATAGAACCAAGATACCTCGACTCTCCCGCTCGTCTGCGAGCTCTCCCTCCGAGGTCATTTTCTTCGGTCTCATAGACCGACCAACGACACCGCTCACAGGCGCAACCGCCATCCCCGAATCTTGCCATGCGCGATATATCCACCGGCCACATCCCACATTCCACGCCATTACCATCCCCCATTAACGAGCCTATCTCACCATTAATGCAGGATCCCGCTCATCACGCGGGCGTGACGTTGGGAGCGTAACGGTCGGCGTGATTCTCGCGCCTGCCTGCCTGCTGCCACCGCTATATAAACCCCTCCTTCAGACGGTTCAAGTAAGTCATTTTTCATTCACTAGGCTGTTACTCTGCTCGAATTTCCTGTCTAACTTGATCGTCGGAGGGTCCTTGGTGGTACAACCACCCCGGGACTTCCTTGCAGGTAGCTCGGCCCCAACAACCACAAACCCATTGAGATCCACACACTTCAACAGCCATCCTCCAACTCAAATCTCGGCCGTCCATCATCGCCAACAGCAGATCAACGGAAGGTAACATCTTAACGCGATCCAACCCGCATCAGACGGGGACTAAAGGCTAGAGGTCGGAGGCGATGGAGCTCGAGAAGATCGGCGATGGCGAAGCTCGTGCGATTGGTGGTGCAGAGACGATGACGACTGAGAACGGGGAGGAGAAGGAGGAAAAGGAGGAAGAGGAAGGGGAGAACAACGACGGCGGTCGATTCAACATAGGAGGTTGTGACTGTGACGGTGGAGGCTGCGATTGACGATGGCAGAGGACGGCAGCGACGGAGGAGGCTGGGACGGGGACGAAGGAGGATCGGAGGAAGAGGAGGAAGGGGAAATTTTTTCTAGGGCGGGAACGATTTGGGTGGTGGGAAATTTTTGTAGGGACGGAAAGGATTATCTGATGTTTTATTTTTTAATTACAATGACATTGTCCCTATGCCCACAACAGGGGTTTCTTTTGCGGCACCATAAGGACAACCGCAGAAAATAACTTTTTATAATTTTTTACAATTTTTTACATATATATGCCCCTACTGTGGTAACCGCAAGGGTTATATTTTCCCCTACGGTGGGAACCGTATGGGTAAACTAAAATTGACCCTATGGATTTTCCTACTTGTAAGGAAAGCCAACTTTGTACTAGTGAATACTGTTGGATATGTATGCTCTAGAGGCCTGTATTGTATAGGATATTAGAGATACGTATGTATATGACAATTTTGCTCAGTTGTATAGTATACTATTTGATTTGTTTTTATCTGAACATATGTAATTTTTGCTATTTTGTATTGCTCATACATGTTGATAAAGACTCGATACAGTATTATACTATTATGGTTTGTTTTTACCTTAACATGTGCATATGTTATACTCGATATCACATATGGTTGACACATGTGGATAAAGCCTGTAGGATTTTGCTTAAAGACCAGCGTTATGATGGTGATCATACTTGTGGGGGCTGGGTAGTCCATAAGCACATTCTTAAATGTCCCAAGTCGCAGGAGTATCGAGACCGGGTATTGATATTCCAGTGTAGACTTGTGTATACGTTTCTAGACCCCGACGAGGGGTGGTGGTTTGTCCCACAGCTATTAGTGTGATCACCTAAGATTGTATACAGGTGCTCACTGGGGTGAGTACACTGGACGAACTTGCCGAGAACTTCTAGATGGTATTATACTTATCGTCAGATAGCGGTTCTCAGGTGACATGAGTACATGCTAGTTTTTATACCTGAAATCATCATTTGTCTTGTGTAAGTTCCCGCTATACTTAGATCACGACCCTACCACGGCTCTACTGAGTTATGCAAATAGGTTTTGGTTGGGTACAGTCCCGAGCCACATGGAGGCAGCGAGCGATTGTCATGGATTCGTCTCTCCCGGTATTGGGAGTCGATATCGCACTGTGTCCAGTTGGCCAGAACCATAAGACCTTCGCCAAGGTAGTTGAGATTTACTGATGGTTAGATCAGTAGTTTCTCGGATCGGTCCTAAGCCACATCGACACGACTTATCAGGTTATTAGTGTTAGGAATATGTATGCCCTAGAGGCCATTATTGTATAATATAGTGGATGTTTGGACATATATATAGAGGACTTTCTTGCACGACATGATAATATGCTGTCTGGTTGCTCTTTATCTTAACATGTA
The DNA here is from genome assembly GCA_030015575.1 of Agapanthus africanus. Taxonomy (NCBI): domain Eukaryota; kingdom Viridiplantae; phylum Streptophyta; class Magnoliopsida; order Asparagales; family Amaryllidaceae; genus Agapanthus; species Agapanthus africanus. The sequence goes on along the minus strand of CM057342.1, from coordinate 743,200,722 downwards.
CACTTGTATTATTATACTGTCTCTCTGATACATGTTGATAAAGCCCTTATGATGTTAGCTTGACTACCAGGACTATGATGCGGATCATACTACTGGGACTTGTGTACTCTACAAGCACATCCTTTAACTGTTCCTAGTCAATGGAGTATCGAGACATGACATCGATATTCCAGAGTAGACTAGTGTGTATGTTTCTTGACCCTGTAGGGGGCGATGGTTGATCCCATAACCATTGGTGTTTGACATCAAAGATTGTACATATGTGCTTATTAGAGAATGGGTATACCGAACAGGACTCGCCAAGAACTCCTAGATGGTACCATACATATCGTCAGATAGCAATTCTCTGGTGACACTGTTACAAGTTAGTCTGTAGACCCGAGATCGTCATAGTGTCTTATGTGGTTCCTACTGTGCTTTGATTTTCTCTCTACCACGGCTCAAAGGAGTCGTGCAAACAGGTGGATTTTGGGTACAGTCCCGAGTCACAGGAGGCAGTGAGCGATAGGATGGGTTTCGTCTCTCCTGGTATAAGGAGTTGATGTTGCGCTATACTCAATTGGCTATAACAGTAAGTCCCTGGCCAGGGCTGATGAGATTTACTGGTAAGTGTTATCAGTAGTTTCTTGAACCGTTATGAGTCACACATCGGCATGACTTATCAAGTTACTGGGGTCTGACGATTCCACCCCTAGACTCGATATGCGACATATCAGACGAAGAGACCAGACTGTACGGTAAGTGTTACTTATAGACTTCATGGGAGTTTGGACAAGCTTGCTTGTTGATCGTCTAATCGCTCAATATCTGGGTAGCCGTTACGTCCAGCTAGTACCACTGACGGCTTATGGGTAACTGATGTGATCATTAGCTACTGCTGGCGTATTGACGAGTTTTTAGAGTCCCACACCGAGATTTCCTAGTTCAAGCGAATCGAGGTAGGGTACATATGTCGGGAGCCTGATTAAATACGAGTATGTGATACCATATTCTAATCTGGCGATATTTGATATCGGTTAGATTTTATGTGATATAACCGGATTATTAAATCAAGTGTTGATTTGATAATATGATATACAGATAAATGATATTAGTCGGTTATATATGATATAACCGGATTATTAAATAAAGTGTTGATTTAATAATTTGATATATATTTATATTTGATATAATTATATATTAACTAATATTATTGCTCACTAATTATTTTCTTATCTTTATATATATTAATATATATGTGTGTGATATACATATATATAAATATGTATTATGATGCATGGATTTTCTATTTTGAGAAAATAGAAAAATGAGGTGGAAAATGAGGAGATATTTGTGGAATGGGTGAAGTATGGCTTTAAAATTTATTTATTCATTTGTTTTCACTATAGAAGCTTGGGAGCAATTTATTATTGGAAAAATTATATGCTTCAATAAGTGAACATATTGGTAGTAGCCATTCTTCACTTGTTCTTTCACTTAGCTTATTAGCTTGCTCTCTCCTTTTCTTCTTCCTCCTCCACCAAGCTTTACTCTTTTCCATGAGTTGGAAAATAAAGAGTTTGAGAATTCTAAGTGAGCTTATAAACCTGCTTCATCATCCTAGTCTAGATTAGCAGTTTAAACTAGGTTGTTTACTTCACTAATACGAAATTAGTGAAGAGGTAGCTTAACCTAGTGAAACTTTGGATGGATCAACTTCGACGTGGAAGATCAAGGAGCAAGCTCGTTCCTTCTTCAAGTGGAGCCTAGAGGAGTCATAGGGGCTACTACCCGAAGCTTTAGAAGTGAAGGTCTTGGTCTACAAAGGTTGTATACTCTTTCACTTAGTATAGTTTTTGTTATATCATTGCCTAAACCCTAATGATCTAGTTAGATTCTAGGTTAGTGTAGTTTAGCACTGTTAGTTATATGTATGCCCTAAAGGCCATTACTGTACATGTGATGTATACTGTAGTGGATACTTGGACATATGTAGAGAGGACTTTCTTGCTCAACATGATAGTATGCTATCTGGTTGCACTTTGTCTTAACATGTTGACTTGTATAAGTGATGCTGTCTTGCTCTCACATGTTGATAAAGCCCTTAGGATGTGTACTTGACTACCAGGACTATGATGGAGATCAAACTAGTGGGGCAAAGGGTAGTCCACAAGTACACCCTATAATTGTTTCTAGTCGTGAGAGTATCGAGATAGGGTATCGAGACTCCAGAGTAGACTAGCGTATACGCTTCTTGACCCATATGATGGGCGATAAGTTGATACATTTGATATTAGTCGATTGTATGTGATATAGCCGGATTATTAAATCAAGTGTTGATTTAATAATTTAATGTATAATTATATATGTGATATATTGAATTATATTAACAAATATTAGCTCACTTAAGAATTTCTTTTTCTCACTAGTGTACACTTAATATATATGTGATATATATTAATATACATTATTTTGTGTCATGCTTGATACCACATGCTACATGGGTGTATGAGACTCACACCATACAAATAATAATGAAGGGTTTTTATTTATTTAAAGTAAATCAAAATTGGTTGGAAATTATCACATGGTTGAAGCTTGTAGAAGCTTGTGTAACCATTGACCAAGTCCACTCTTTTTGTTTTACTTGAAGATATTTATTAACCCAACCATTATTGTTTAGCCATGGTTTATTCTCTACATGAGTTAGTGTATGACACTAACTCACCCATAGTTGCTATTCTCACCTGATGAGTTTCATTTCTCATTTTCATCACTTCATCTTCTTCTTCATGAGAAAAAACTTGCTAGCTTTTTTCTAAGTGAGAAAATATTGTGAGAAAATTAAATTTAAAGTGAGCTCATTTCCTACTTCATCATCCTCTACTATATTAGCCATTTAGTTTAGGGTGTTTGCTTCACTAATCTACAATTAGTGAAGAGTTAGCATGAGCTTGAGTCTCCTCGACGTAGACCATCTTCGGCCTCGAAGATTTCGAGCAAGCTTGTTCATTTCTTCATGTGAACCCTTACTAGAGTTCGGGTGTTCGCTACTTGGAGCGAAGAGACTACTACACGGAAATTTAGAAGTGAAGGACCAGTCTACAAAGGTTGTATTCCTCATTCACTTAGTATGTAAAGATATTTGCATGTATTTTTCAAATCTCTAGCTAAGATTCTAGGTTAGGGTTCTTTAGAATGGCAAAAAATTTGAAAACAATATAGACGATTCCTCCCGAAACCTTGCTGCCGCCCTAGGGAACCCTGCAGTGGTATCAGAGAAAAACTAGATATTTAAACGATGTTTGTTAGATTACGAAAGCGAAACTACTCCGAAACTTGAAACACTAAAAACTGGTTTCTGTCGAATTTTTAATGGCCTCTAAAAAATTTTTTAGCAACTGCAGAATGTTATATGTGATATAACATGAACACAGTAGAAAATTCACCCCCCCTTGCCGGATTTTGGCCGGCCACAGAGCATGAAAAACCGGTGTGCTCGGTTTTCTATAGGAGTTTGGGGTTGAATTTTCTGGTGTGTTCCAGTCTCTGGGTTTTGGTGTTTCAGGTGTTGCTTGTTGTTGCTAAATTTGCATATGATATTAACTTTTTGCAAAGGCAGTTCAGAGTGTTTCGTAGTCGTAATTCTAACATGTACTCGGGTTACTTAGACGACGTTAAAAAGTTCGAACGGTTATCAATAACCCATATTTTCTCTCGCTGGAAATTTTCCAAGAGTTGGATTTTTTCCAAGTTTAAAATCTTCAGAAAATCATGCAAGCGGTTCTGTGGACCCTCTAGAAGAACGATACTCAAAATTGACTTTTTAGATCGCGGAACAGCAGTAATACCCTAGGGTTTGTGGCAGTTCCGTGGCGACATGAGTGAGGCATGGTTCGGCCCTTCTATGGATGGTTCATAGGAGCTGTGGCGTGTTTTGGGTACTTTTTGAACTCCGCTCAAGTGTTGAGCTTGCTTGGAAATTTTGGGTGTTTGTTTATTCGATCGAAAAGTTTAACATCGTCTAGTTATCTGTGATTGTGATACAATATTTGGAATCCACGATAATTAGTTATGAGATAACTAGTTTTAATTTTATAAATCTAGCACTTTAGTCTCATTTGATCGGTTGCTGCGGGATTTTGATGTTGATCAAAAGTCCGTCGCAATTACGTAGTGTACACGGATACTCGCCGAGTAACCTTAATAGATAGCCATACCTCATAACCCCGACCAAGTGACTGTAGGAGAACCCTGTCGCCAAAAGCATCCGTTCGAGTGCTCGCGGCCGCGGTGTTCCGCCTTAGTGCACTTCGTCGACGGCGTCGGGGGGTGCGTCCGTCTACTAAAGTTTCCGACGTGCATTCGATCAGGTTATCGGGAATCTTGTTGAATTACCCGACAGGTTATTGAAAAGTGTTTTCAATATCGAGACTAAAATGCGGGGTTTATAATTGTTAGGCATGTGATGTCTAAGGAATTCATTTGGTAAGGCATGAAATCCAAAGTATGTGATACATTTGGTTTATGATGTCTAAAGTGGTTGCGGATTCCAATTGTTATAGTTTTTTACATTCTTTTCTGCGACCGTAAGTGTAATATGTGGTGTATCGCCGGTTTCGTTGCTATACGTCAACGACAATTAGGATACGCATATTTACTTACGTTGATAACATGTGATGTTATGTGTTGCTGTGATATGTTATATTGGATTGTCGTGTTTTGAATAGCCGGGTTTTTTTTATGTGAGATGAGAGTTTTTCATTTTCATTCATGTAAAAACTTGTATGTAATATTCTTTTTTTGGGGTACTTCCGGGTTGAGGATGATGTCACCATTGATGTATATTATTTACTTTTCCGCATTAGGATAGACCTAAGAAGGAGAGCATAAGTAACCGGGTTCTAGAGTCCAGTGGGAGACCATCTCGAGGAGTCGAGATCGGGTCTCCTAACTCTAGAATTGGTAGGGTTGCTTGTCGTTCTTATAGAGGTCTAGGGATGTGGGTTTGGCTATTCACCGCGACCGTGGAATCCGTGTTTTTTATTGGCTTGATTAAAACACAGAATTTCTAGTATATCCAATATTTCATGTGTTCTTCTACTACTGATATTCTGTGATGTGATCACTTGATATTCTGAGACGAATGCTTATATTTTATATATATGATATATAATAAATATTGATGATTTCGTTTCTTATGTGATGCTTAGGAAGCATAATTGATGGGAATTCATTAATGAGATTAATAAAATAAAAGAAACCTAAAGATATTGTAGAACTTGAATAAAAACTGGTAGCTCTAGTTCTTACTTTGCATAGCGGTATTCCTTGTAAAATATCCGGCACCTTATTCGATAAGGAAAGAGCCGAGATCCCTTCATTGGGAGTGACCTCTTTAGCAAAACTGGCAGATGCTACAACCCACTCGGTTTGTCTTTTGATTGCTTCTATAGTTTGTGCTTTGCATAGCGGTATTTGTGAAATATCCTGCACCTTATTCGATAAGGAAAGATTCGAGATTCCTTCACCGGGAGTGACCTCTTTAGCAAAGCTAGTTAAAAGCCTACAAAACACTCCTTTTCAAAATCACTCGATTCTACAACGATTTCAAGTTCATTACGCAAAGGGTTTTCTTAAAAACATGTCGTAGCCCTCCGTCATTTCAGATAAGTAGTACTTAGTATTCGTGCTACGTTTGTTGACCTCCGTCAAGACGTAGTGTGCGGTAGCTGACTAGTGCTTATCTGTTGCTTATGATGCGATTGGATTAGAGTAGTCGTGCGGCCTTATTGACCTCCGTCAAGGGTCGTGCGGGTGGGTTTAATTCAATCATGAAATGTACGGGTAGAACTTGACTAGCACCCTATGGTTTGTTGACCTCCGTCAAGGTCATAGGACGCTAGGGGAAAAATATTATCGGGAATTTCAAGTGTTGAAATTTGTAATGAGATTGTATACCTTCTATGAGATAGTTGGATCCCGATACCCACTGCGAGTAAGAGTTGCTCCTGGGAGAGTTTTACACATTACAATTAGCCGGTTAAGTAAGTGTCTAGAAATGTGTTAACGGGGTTATGCCCCTGGAAAAACGAGATTTATTTTAATTAGGTCCGTACGAAAGCACGGGGAACCTCTCTCAAAGTAACGACACTGGCCTGGATGAAAGATTGACGAACTTATAGGGTGTAATTAATCCCGGCTTATCTTACCTTTTAGGGTTTGAAGGAAGATTTGATAAAAACAGTGGGAGCCATCCTGATTAGATAAAATAATAACCAATCTGATCTTGCAAGAGCGCACGCAGAGTGTTTTCTTCTCTCTCTCTCTCCTGGTAGCGACCATGTCTCGCCTTAATCAAGATAATAATATGGATGCATTGACCGAACCTGCTTATTATACTGTGCTAGGGAACATTGGTTCCGCTCTATCTTATAACTGTTATAAGTCCGAGCAGGAAATAAGGGAATATCCGGATTCCTATGCTACCCAACTGAGGAATAAGCATGTTGATGCATATTCTTCGGGTGTGTTCATTACCAAGAACCGTTTCTCAGTATCCTCTACGTCCTGAGTATGTGATACCGGATCAGGATCCCGTATATGTAATATGTTATATGGGCTATAGATAGGTACATAGTCACAAATTCGCCGTTCGGGAATAATTCGGCGAGGTCGAAAATTCGGATTCGGAGAACTATTCGGAAAAAATCGGCAGGTATTCGGGAAAGATTCGGTAAGTGTTCGGGAAATGTTCGGGAAGGATTTCGAGCAATAAATTAATATATGAGACGCTAGGTTTTGATTTTGTGAATTATTTACAGTTTTTTGAATTATTCGCTGTTTTATCACATAATTCGGGAATAATTCGCGAATTATTCGGCCAGTTCGGCAATGGCGAATAATTCGGCGAATAATTCGTTTGATCAAAAATTCGCGAATTATTCGCGAATTCGGCGAATAATTCGCGAATTCTGTGACTATGGATAGGTAGAGAACTAAGAATGGGTAATATATCTCTAAGCGTAGAGAATGGTGCAAGTGTTGCAGTCAAACCAGTTGGCAAATATTACCTTGTATTAATACATTGATTCTGAACGAATGTTTTTACATACCGAACCTGATATACAACATTACATCGGTTTCTTTAATGAGTTAAAGAAGGATATAATTCTGTATTGGAGGATAATGTTGTGAATATTTTCCTGAATCAAGAGTTGATTGGATCGAAAACGTTATATAATAGCATATACGTTCTAAATCAAACCACAGTTCAAAGTATACCGAACACACATAAGAGGAGTAGTTCAGAAATGAACGAATCCTCTTATGGCATTGTAGACTAGGTCTTATCAATGCGGTACGACCAGCTAAGTTACATAAAGATGAATATGAGAATCTGTTCGAATTTTCATCTTATGATACTTTCCAGTCTTTTCTCAAAAGTAAAATGACCAATACTCCGTTTACTGGAAATAGAGAAAGAGTTACTGAACTCTTGGGACGGATACATGATGATGTATACGGTCCTATGTCTACAAATACCAAGGTTGGTTCTTCGTACTTCATTATATTCACTGATCTTCTCTCAGGATTCGGACATATGTTCCTGTTGAAACACAAGTCTGAAACTTTTGAGAAATTCAAGGAATATAAGCTTGAAGTTAAAGAACCAGACGGGTAGAAGTATTAAGTCTTTCGATATGATCGGAGAAGAGAAATACTTGCGCATGGAGTTCCTGGAGTTTCTAAATAGAGAATGAGATTCTCTCTTAGCTTACTCCTTTGAGTACACCACAGCACAACGGTGTATCAGGATGGAGATATCGCACCCTATAGGATATGGTGCTCTATATGATGAGTACTGCTGAGTTGCCTGTTTTCTTTTGGAGTTATGCACTTGAGAAGCTGCATACCTATTGAATGGGGTTCCATCCAAATCAGAGCCTACCACTCCATATGAGATATGGTATGGGAAGAGACCATGTCTTAAACGAGTTAAGATATGGGTTTGTCCGGCCTATGTTGAAAGGCAGAATCTGGACAAGCTCGAGGCAAGGTTAGAACTGTATAAGTTTGTTAGGATATCCCAAACATTTGCGAGGGAATATTTTCTACCATACTGAGGAGCAAAAGGTGTTTTGTTTCTCAACATGCCACCTTTTTAGAAAAGGAATTTCTTGTGAAGAAATTAGTGGTCATGAGGTAGAACTGGAAGGAGTTCCAGCTAGACAAACTAACAGCTGATGATTTGGTGAAACCAAAGGATTCAATAGTCTCCAACGAGCCTCAGCCTCTCTGCGAATCTGGTAGGGTTTCTCATCCACTTAAGAGATACTACGATTTTCTCGGTGACAGTGGGAGCGAGAATTGCATCATGGTAGATGATGGCCTAACTAGGTTCAGGCAGGCCATCACGAGTGGCGACTCTGTGAAAAGGCTGGATACAATGCAATCAAAGATGGAATCCATGTACACCAACAAAGTATGACTTTGCACGTTGCACCTGAAGGGGTAAAACCCATTGAGAGCAAATTGATATTGAGAAGATTCTTGGAGTAGATGGAAAAGTTGAGACTTTCAAAGCTATGCTTAAGTCCATCAGGATTAAAGCAAGAATCGCGGAGTTGGAACATCTGTTTTGATGTGGCAGTCAAAAAGTTTGTGTCACGCCCTGCTTCCCAAAATATGGAATACGAGGGGTTGCAAGGCCAGCCATGCTCCTACGGTCAAGGAAATATCCTGCCGTAGTCACACTTCGGCTTCTAATTTTACGTGGTAAACAGTAAACAATGCTCAGGTAATGAGAAATGCAGTAACTGAAACAAAACAATACAAAGAACTGACCTGATGGAAATCAAAAGGTTATAACTCTGGATAGCTGATTAGAATGTCCGCGATGTACGTCTAGTCCTGGTCCAGGCTAGATCCACTCCTCACTCTGAGCATGCATACTCAGGTCGTCAGAGCGACACGATAGCAATATATATATATATATATATATATATATATATATATATATAAAGATGCAATTGTAACTCGAACAGTGATAATAGATATATATAACAGTAAATCAAGATAGCAAAGATGTGAACATGGAGTAACCAATGCAGTGTCTAATAGATCAGGTGAACAGTAAAAGCAGTAAAATAGTACGCTAGGTATATCAACACAGTAGGTAATGTATGTCGATGCCAATATCCCTATCGGTCTCTAAGTCTTACTGTACAGGTTACTAAGTCTATCGTCAGTCCAAGTGTGAGAGTCAACCACTCGCGAGTGTCCTCCACCTAAGGGTAGGACCCAAGGGCAAGGGACCACGGGCCCAACATATAACTCACGGTAATAATCATGTACCCTGTAAATCTCCATATATCTCCATATATATAAGCCGGCATGGCACTCCTGAGATTCTGTTGAACTCACACTCAAACTACCCCACCCCGTGGTCTACATAAAACGCCAACCATAACCTCAAATACCAGTCGGTCTGTGACAAGTCTGCGTGAGAACTGGAGACAGGATCTCCATCAAGCACGTCCCGACTAATACCCAAGATAAATGGCAGTGTCTGGTGCCTTATCTGTGACACCCATGCAAGAGCTTCCATAAGTGTCCCATACCACTTATAGTCACACGTACACGCGTCCCACAGACGTCGACAATGCAATAGAATAATAAGGTTCACTGATTGTGTACAAGTACGTGTCACTTTCACTTATTCACTCATGCACGAACACTAACGTACTTGCCACAATCATCACTAATACTTAACACTGGGTAATGCACATGATCACTAGGTTATCAATGCAATGACATATGTATGATATGATGAGAAAACAGTATGTAAAGCATGATTAAGATGTCATAAATCAGTATTCTACCACTTGCATAATTTATCATAAATCAAACGTGTACAGTTTAGCGAAACGATAAATGGGGAATAAATATTATGTTTGATTATCTATCCAGCGAATTTGGTTTCACGACAATCGGGTTTCAGGATCACTAGTTATGGCCATTTCATTTTAAGCGTTCACGGCTGGAAATCCGGTTTTAGAATCGGAAGTCCGTTTCGCAACGCATTTTAATCCCAGTTGGGATCAGATTTTAGCAATACAACAGTTTAATGAAATCTAGGGTTTTCAGTAAGGTTTTCAACACAATAGACGGATTCTCAATCGCGTCTGTACATCAGGAGATATACACTGTTCAATACCAGTATGTCAATTCTGATTCTGTTGGGACTGTTATACGTCCCCATCTTTTAAATTACAGATTAAATAGCAAACGATGACGAAACAGAATGAAACCACTTGTGTTATCTAGATAACAGTTTCACCTTTTAAAAATAGTGGAATTCCGCAACATACGAGTTAAGTAAACAAGGTGGTACCCATTACGGGACAGTAAGCAATAATCAGAGTCGCTCTGGACTGCAGTCCAGGGTCGCACTCTGAACCAAATATCGTCACCATTTAAGTACAGAAACCATTAGAAACTTGCATAGGGTTATATTTCGTCGAGTCGGATTCGATTTAAGCCCTCGAACGCATCATTCCATTATGTAAATAATTTATGGTAATTTTAATCATTTTCAGATACAAGAAATTTCCAGTTTTACAGGTATACTTGGGGGTAATCGTTTTAGTCGTTAATAGTCGTATTATCCAGTGAAATTTATACAAGATGTTCGTCACTACATGGGCCAACATAAACAATCCCGTTCCGTCAAAATAGATGAATAATCTCATTGGGATCATGCATCGAACAGGTATGTTATATAATCTATCTGGTATTGTGAATATGGAATTTATACGAATTTAGTTCGTAATATGAATAAATTAGCATGTAAGCAAGTAAGAGTACTTGCCTGGAAATGATGAATTGATGGCACGACAGCGAAGGCAGTAGCGACACGGCACGGGCACGGAGTAGCAAGCACACGACGAGTCTTGACTAGGCTTGGGCTTGGCTCGAGCTTGGTGACGGGCTGTTGCGGCTAGGGTATTGGGTGAGACGAGGCGAGAGAGAGAGAGAGAGAGAGAGAGAAGTGTAGAGAGAGAGAGAGAGAAAACAGAGAGAAGAATTAGAGAGAGAGAGAGAGAGTGAGAAAGAGAGAGAAATAGGGAGAGGGAGAGAGAACCAGAGAGAGAGACGAAACAGAGAGGAGAATTAGAGAGAGAGGGTGAGAAAGAGAGTTAGACAAAGAGAGAGAGATTTAGAGGGAGAGAGAGAGACACAGAGAGAGAGAGGGGATTATAGAGGGAGAGAGATGTAGAGAGGTAGAGAGAGATGATGGTAACGACGACGATGATGATGATGAAGATGACGATGATGATGCGGTCGACGAGGCGGCTCGGGGCAGTAGGGAGCTCGTCGACGTCGAGTGCAGGGGGGTCAAGATGGGTGCAGGGCTCGTCTCGAGCTCGAAGCTCCGGTGATGGAGAGTAGGCCGGTGAGGGAGGAGAGGGATTGTCGGAAGAATTGGATGTGGAGTCTAAGGCGGTGCAGCGGTGGTGGCCGCGGTGTTTGGAAGAGGTGGATGAAAAGATAAGATGGTCGGTGATGATGGTTGCTGCCGACGACGATGGTGGTTTGAGGGTGAGTGAGTTGGCTGGAGATGGGTGGAGCTTGGTTAATGAAGGAGGAGATGGAGGATGGTTGCGGTGGAGGAGTTTCCGGTAGCGGGGCTCTGGTGAGGGTTCAGGCGAGGTGCTCGGGGCTGTAGGTTCGAGGGAAGGAGCGGGAAAGAGATGGAGAATGGGAAAAAGCAAGAGAGAGAGAACGTGAGGGGGAGTGAGATAGGGGAGACGAGGGGATCGTGAGGGTTGCGCGTCGTAGGGTGTAACGGCGCACGAGCGAGCGTGGGCGTGGGCGAAGGAAGTGGGTCGAGCGAGCGGGAGAAGTGGAAAGAGCCGTTGGGGGAAGGAGATGAAGAGCGGGCCGGGTCGGGTTGGGTGAGCGGGCGCAGGCCGTGGGCTTGGAGAAAATAAAGAAAAATTGATGAGAAAAAGAGAGTGGGCCGGGCTCGGGGTGGGCTGGGTTTTATGAGAAAAGGAATTTAGTTTATTTAAAAAAAGGATGGGCTGGGTTTGCTGGGCTGAGGGAATTCTTAGATGGTTTGGGTTTAATTTTAATAAGGAATGGGCTGAGTTGTTAAGGAATAATGGGAAAACGAAAAGAGGAAGAAAATGAGGGTTTGGGTTTGGGAAAATTAAAAGATATGAGATTAGATTAGGATTTGGGTTTTTAGAATAATAAAAGTAATAATTATAAAATAAATAAATTTTGAGAGTGACAAAAATACGGATATTGGTATTCAAAAGGACTGGGTATTACATCATACCACCCTTACAAAAATTTCGTTCTTGAAATTTAAAGAAACGAGAAGCTATATAATAATAAGCGAAAAGCTATCAAATCGAACACTAATACATAGCTATTTACTCAAAACGGGTGGATAAAATTTTGCAGGTATACATATATAAGAACAACATACACAAGGATAGGTCTAAATAGGTATAAGGCAGCAACAACTATAAGGGCAACTACATGTATATGAGAATATAGATAACAATAACGAACAATAATAATCAAGGCGTGTTCGATAAAAGTCGAAACCCAAATATGTGTACATATAAGTATATCAAAAGTAGCAGAGCAGAATAATAAGTATAAGGCATAATTATAATGAATCAGTGAAGGACTTGTCGGTGGTTTAAAACATTTTTAGAATAACGTATCAATCAATCCATTTTAATATAGCTTAGAAAACCACATGGTGAAAATAAGAAGTATAGCACCAAAATCATATGCGTAATACGTATGGTCATGCTACCGAAATATGAGAAAAGTAGTAGTGTACTTTAAATACATAAAACGGAGTAGTCAATAACACGCACTCTTCGATAAATACAAAATAATGAAAACTAAATTTTCGAATAACAATGTCCCTAAATATATTTAGGGTAATAGGAAAAAGCACAAAAATGTATAGGGCTAGCTAGGGTAAGGATTACAATAGAGTGTGGCTCATACAAAAGGTCGGAGTGTGACGGCTTTAGACTGAAGGTCGAAGAGATTGTGGTCGGGTCAGCACAGGAAGTAAGGGTGAGCAGCAAGGACTACAAGGAAAAAATGTATGGGAAGGATAACGGTCGATACATCAAGCGAATCAAAAATTCGAAGGGTCAGCTAACTCGGAAATTTTACTATCAATTTCCCCTCGCAGAAGAATCTCAAATGAGGCATAGACGAAGGATGAAGGGTGGCCCATCCCAAAGATTAGGGTGTGGTACTTTTTAATCGAAACGAGGGTTAAAACAATACAAGGAGTAGGGGTGGACAGATCTCAGTAGGAAAATAAATGTATAGGAGAAATAATCAAGCATCAAGTGAACTAAGAGGATTGAAAGATTAGCGAACTCAGCAATTTATTTCATTCTAGAAGATTTTAAACAAAGCATTCTCAAAAACGAAATGTGGCCCTAAACTATACACAGATTTATTTGGCCAGATAAGGCAACTTCTAAAAATTCCGTCAGTCGCGGTTGTGGAGGTTCAGCAGGTTGCGGTAGGCTCGTGCGCTCAGGTAGGGGCGTCCATTTCCATAGCGTCTCGCAGGGACCGCCATTGGGAGTTCTTCCACCGCAGGGTCTTGTTCTTCTGGTCCTTCTTCCTCGGCTGGAGCTTCTTCATCAAGGTCTACTTCCATGTGATTCTCTTCTTCTGGATTCTCTTCCATGGGATTTTCCTCCACTGGATTTTCTTCTATCGGGTCTTCCTCGGGATCTTCCTCTATCGGGTTCTCTTCAGGGTCTCCTTCCTCTTCGTCGGAATCGTCTATCATGTCAACCTCTGGGGCGGCGGCTCCTTCGTCTTCGGAATCGCTGTTTTCGAAGATGACCTGGGGACCGTTGACCTCATCGTCAGAACTCATCAGCGTGCGGTCTATGGAAACGCATGACTGTGCATCCTCATCTAGATGCGGCGCTGCTCCAGGGTGGGCCATGGCCTGAAAGAAAGAGTCATGATTAGACAGTGGAACACATCAAGAAAAATAGCTAAGGGTACGGAGTATAGGAAAAATGTGCAGTGGGCAGGAACTGAAAAATCAGAATTAAAATGCTGTGGTAATGAATAGTATAAATAAGAGGAAAGCAAGAGAATGATACACATATTACGATTCAAAGTTTTTATTGCATTCAACTAAAAGTTCGACGGATACAAGATTTCAAACGAAAAGAAATGTTTATAAGAGGATGGCAACATTACTACTGAAAGTAGAAAACATGAAAATTCTTCTTTGACTACTAGACCGCTGCATTCTCGTCACGCGAGTTGAATCCTGCGCTGGGTCCGCCTTATCCTCGAAATTCGAACTACGCAATAATCATCACTTGGCAGAAGTGAAGAGTGTGGACGAGTCTCCCCCTTGTAGCTCCTTCCTTTTTGGGCAACCGTTGATGAGATGTTCGCTGGATCCGCAAATCAGACATTTCCCTTGGGCGCGGCGACAATCCCTCTGAAGATGTCCTGGCCTCTTACAGTACCCACAACATTGGGTCTTCTGCTGCTTCTGTCGCGGGGAAACAAATTGGCGCTTCATCTTCTTCTCTTTTCCTCGTCTAACAGAGATTCCTTTACAGTTTGAGACTCCCGCTGGTGCCTGATTCACCTGCCTTCTCAGTTCTTCAGTTAACAAGTCGTTCGTTCACCCCTGGGCTTCCTTCAGACCTTGCAGTATACTCAAAATCTCAACGGTCTGATTCTGGGGAGTGGGGATAGAGGAAGAGTCGTTGGAAGACATGATCCTGAAACAATAATTTTGAGGACGTTATAAGGCACAAGCTATAAGAATCAAAGTATAATATGAATTGGGCAAGGAATCAAGAACATCGGATGTGATGAAATTCATTACAAGTGGAAATCAACTGTAGGACTCTAAATCACTTAAACAGAGTACGGTAGTGTAACTATGATGTATTCCACAATTACAACCACGTAATTTTGTCAAGTTACCTGAAACCCTAGCGAATGGATAGCGGAACACACAGTGTGAATATGGATTAAGAATGACAAGTTTACAACCTAGACCGAGGAATGTCTTAGATTGTCAAGCAATACACGAAAAACTGTAATCCCAATCGAAGTAAAACCTGGGCTCTGATACCAACTAAACCGTGTCACGCCCCGCTTCCCAAAATACGGAATATGAGAGGTTGACAAGGCCAGCCATGCTCTTACGGTCAAGGAAATATCCTGCCGTAGTCACACTTCGGCTTCTAGCTTTACGTGGTAAACAGTAAACAATGCCCAGGTAATGAGAAATGCAGTAACTGAAACAAAACAATACAAAGAACTGACCTGATGGAAATCAAAAGGGTATAACTCTGGATAGCTGATTAGAATGTCCGCGATGTACGTCTAGTCCTAGTCCAGGCTAGATCCACTCCTCACTCTGAGCATGCATACTCAGGTCGTCAGAGCGACACGATAGCAATATATATATATATATATAAAGATGCAATTGTAACTCGAACAGTGATAATAGATATATATAACAGTAAATCAAGATAGCAAAGATGTGAACATGGAGTAACCAATGCAGTGTCTAATAGATCAGGTGAACAGTAAAAGCAGTAAAATTGTACGCTAGGTATGTCAACACAGTAAGTAATGTATGTCGATGCCAATATCCCTATCAGTCTCTAAGTCTCACTGTACAGGTCACTAAGTCTATCGTCAGTCCAAGTGTGAGTGTAAACCACTCGTGAGTGTCCTCCACCCAAGGGTAGGACCCAAGGGCAAGGGACCACGGGCCCAACATATAACTCACGGTAATAATCATGTACCCTGTAAATCTCCATATATCTCCATATATATAAGCCGGCATGGGACTCCCGAGATTCTGTTGAACTCACACTCAAACTACCCCATACCCCGTGGTCTACATCAAACGCCAACCATAATCTCAAATACCAGTCGGTCTGTGACAAGTCTGCGCGAGAACTGGAGACAGGATCTCCATCAAGCATGTCCCGACTAATACCCAAGATAAATGGCAGTGTCTGGTGCCTTATCTGTGACACCCATGCAAGAGCTTCCATAAGTGTCCCATACCACTTATAGTCATACGTACACGCGTCCCACAGACGTCGACAATGCAATAGAATAATAAGGTTCACTGATTGTGTACAAGTACGTGTCACTTTCACTTATTCACTCATGCACGAACACTAACGTACTTGCCACAATCATCACTAATACTTAACACTGGGTAATGCACATGATCACTAGGTTATCAATGCAATGACATATGTATGATATGATGAGAAAACAGTATGTAAAGCATGATTAAGATGTCATAAATCAGTATTCTACCACTTGCATAATTTATCATAAATCAAACGTGTACAGTTTAGTGAAACGATAAACGGGGAATAAATAGTATGTTTGATTATCTATCCAGCGAATTTGGTTTCACGACAATCGGGTTTCAGGATCATTAGTTATGGCCATTTCATTTTAAGCGTTCACGGCTGGAAATCTGGTTTCAGAATCGGAAGTCCGTTTCGCAATGCATTTTAATCCCAGTTGGGATCATATTTTAGCAATACTACAGTTGAATAAAATCTAGGGTTTTCAGTAAGGTTTTCAACACAATAGACGAATTCTCAATCGCGTCTGCACATCAGGAGATATACACTGTTAAATAATAGTATGTCAATTCTGATTCTGTTGGGACTGTTATACGTCCCCATCTTTTAAATTACAGATTAAATAGCAAACGATGACGAAACAGAATGAAACTACTTGTGTTATCTAGATGACAGTTTCACCTTTTAAAAATAGTGGAATTCCGCAACATACGAGTTAAGTAAACAAGGTGGTACCCATTACGGGACAGTAAGCAATAATCAGAGTCGCTCTGGACTGCAGTCCAGGGTCGCACTCCGAACCAAATATCGTCACCATTTAAGTACACAAACCATTAGAAACTTGCATAGGGTTATAGTTCGTCGAGTCGGATTCGATTTAAGCCCTCGAACGCATTATTCCAGTTTGTAAATAATTTATGGTAATTTTAATCATTTTCAGGTACAAAAAATTTCCAGTTTTACAGGTATACTTGGGGGTAATCGTTTTAGTCGTTAATAGTCGTATTATCCAGTGAAATTTATACAAGATGTTCGTCACTACATGGGCCAACATAAACAATCCCGTTCCGTCAAAATAGATGAATAATCTCATTGGGATCATGCATCGAACAGGTATGTTATATAATCTATCTGGTATTGTGAATATGGAATTTATACGAATTTTGTTCGTAACACGAATAAATTAGCATGTAAGCAAGTATGAGTACTTGCCTGGAAACGATGAATTGATGGCACAGCAGCGAAGGCAGTAGCGACACGGCATGGGTACGGAGTAGCAAGCACACGACGAGTCTCGGCTAGATTTGGGCTTGGCTCGAGCTTGGTGACGGGCTGTTGCGGTTAGGGCATTGGGTGAGACGAGGCGAGAGAGAGAGAGAGAGAGAGAGAGAGAGAGAGAGAGAACTGTAGAGAGAGAGAGAGAGAGAGAGAGAGAAAAGAGAGAAGAATTAGAGAGAGTGTGAGAAAGAGAGAGAAGTAGGGAGAGGGAGAGAGAACCAGAGAGAGATAGGAAACAGAGAGGAGAATTAGTGAGAGAGAGAGTGAGAAAGAGAGTTAGACAAAGAGAGAGAGAGATTTAGAGGGAGAGAGAGACAGAGAGAGAGGGGGGATTACAGAGGGAGAGAGATGTAGAGAGGTAGAGAGAGATGATGGTGACGATGATGATGATGATGATGATGCGGTCGACGAGGCGGCTTGGGGCAGTGGGGAGCTCGTCGACGTCGAGTGCAGGGGGGGTCGAGATGGGTGTAGGGCTCGTCTCGAGCTCGAAGCTCTGGTGATGGAGAGTGGGCCGGTGAAGGAGGAGAGGGATCGTCGGAAGAGGTGGATATGGAGTCTAAGGCGGTGCAGCGGTGGTGGCCGCGGTGTTGAGAGGAGGTGGATAAAGAGATGAGATGGTCAGTGATGATGGTTGCTGCCGACGACGATGGTGGTTTGAGGGTGAGTGAGTTGGCTGGAGATGGGTGGAGCTTGGTTAATGAAGGAGGAGACGGAGGATGGTTGCGGTGGAGGAGTTTCCGGCGGCGGGGCTCTGGTGAGGGTTCAGGCGAGGTGCTCGGGGCTGTGGGTTCGAGAGAGGGAGCGGGAAAGAGAAGAAGAATGGGAGAAAGCGAGAGAGAGAGAACGTGAGTGGGAGTGAGATAGGGGAGACGAGGGGATTATGAGGGTTGCGCGTCGTGGGGTGTAACGGCTCACGAGCGAGCGTGGGCGTGGGCGAAGGAAGTGCGTCGAGCGAGCGGGAGAAGAGGAAAGAGCCGTTGGGGGTAGGAGATGAAGAGCGGGCCGGGCCGGGTCGGGTTGGGCGAGTGGGCGCAGGCCGTGGGCTTGGAGAAAATAAAGAAAAATTGATGAGAAAAAGAGAGTGGGCTGGGCACGGGGTGGGCTGGGTTTTAGGAGAAAAGGAATTTAGTTTATTTAAAAAAAAGGATGGGCTGGGTTTGCTGGGCTGAGGGAATTCTTAGATGGTTTGGGTTTAATTTTAATAAGGAATGGGCAGAGTTGTTGAGGAATAATGGGAAAACGAAAAGAGGAAGAAAATGAGGGTTTGGGTTAGAGAAAATTAAAAGATATGAGATTAGATTAGGATTTGGGTTTTTAGAATAATAAAAATAATAATTATAAAATAAATAAATTTTGAGAGTGACAAAAATACGGATATTGGTATTCAAAAGGACTGGGTATTACAATTTGACTTTATCAAAATGGTAGATGAACCTTATATATATAAGAAGGTTATAGAGAGTAGGGTTGTCTTATACGTATTGTACGTAGATGACATACTCTTGATAGGAAATGGTTTCCAATACTGCACTCGGTCAAGGTCCTCTTATCACATAGATTCTCCATGAAAGATCTGGATGATACCTACTACATCTTGTGGATTATGATCGATGGTGATAGATCTAAGTGGATGTTGGGAGTGTCTCAAATCTAGATACATTAACACCATACTAAAGGAGTTTAGTATAGAAGATTCTAAGTGTGGTGGTTCGCCCACTTACTCAGAAATCACTCTCTCCAAAAAGAAGTCTTCTAAGACTGATTTGGAAAGAGCTCGCGTGCAAGGGATACCCTATGCTTTGGCAGTAGGCTCTGTCATGTATGCGATATTATGTATCAGACCAGATCTAGATGATTTACTAGGTGTAGTGATCAGGAATCAATCGGATCTTGAGAGAATCACTGGACAGTTGTGGAGGACATTCTTAAGTACTTGAGAAGCACTAAAAGAATGTTCTTGGTTCGAGCTTGCAGAGTGATAAGGTCGACTGAAAGTCAGTCACAGGCATTGTCTTTACCCTCAGTGGAGGTATGGTATGTTGGAAGAGTTCCAAACTAGATACCGTGGCATACTAGACGATAAAGGCTGAATAAATCGCTATCAATGATACTGCCAAAGTGGCTGTCTGGGCATTTCTTGTTCATGAGATGAACATGGTTCCTACCATTGAGCGTCCAAAAATTGTTATTGTGATAACAATGGAGTTGTGGTTTTGGCCTAGGAACGTAGGTCCCATCAACGTTCAAGACATATTCTGAATACAGTATCACCTTATCATGAAGATGGTTGATCTCTAAGGGATCAAGATAAGGAGAGTAGATTTTGAGGTTAACACGGCGGATCCACTCACCAAGGCCTACTTACCCAAATACTATTTGAGTGATTTTGGGATGGTTGAGTATGGAATACTACAACCATTGCTATATTGTTGGGTATTGGATACTACAACAGATGGCCTTAGTGCAAGTGGGAGATTGTTAGTTATATATATGCCCTAGAGGCCATTACTGTACATGTGATATATATTGTAGTGAATGCTTGGACATATATAGGGAGGACTTTCTTGCTCAATATGATAGGATGCAATCTGGTTGCACTTTGTCTTAACATGTTGACTTGTATAAGTGATGATGTCTTGCTTTCACATGTTGATAAAGCCCTTAGAATGTGTACTTCACTACCAAAACTATGATGTAGATCATACTAGTGGGGCCAAGGGTAGTATACAAGTACACCCTATAATTGTTCCTAGTCGTGGGAGTATCGAGACAGGGCATCGATACTCTAGGGTAGACTAGCGTATACGTTTCTTGACCCATATAATGGGCGATGGATGATCCCACATCCATTGGTGTTTGACATCAGAGAAGGTATACGGGTGCTCAATGGAGATTGGGTATACTGAACGGACTCGCCGAGAACTCCTAGATGGTATTATACCTATCTTCAGATAGTAGTTCTCTGGTGGCACTGGTACAGGTTAGTCTGTCGACCCGAGATCGTCATAGAGACTTGTGTGATTCCCACTGTGCTTTGATTTCCACCATACCACGATCAAGAGATCGTGCAAAAATGTTGTTTTTGGGTACAGTCTCGAGTCACATAGAGGCAATGAGTGATAGGAGGGGATTCATCTCTCCCGGTATTGGGGGTTGATGTTGCGCTATGCTTGATTGGCCATAACAAAAAATCCCTGGTCAGGGTTGCTGAGATCTACTGGTAAGTGTTATCAGTAGTTTCTCGAACCGTTATGAACCTTGCATCGGCATGACTTATCAGGCTATTGGGGTCTGACGTTATACCATCCCCAGACTGTGATATGCGACATATCTGACGAAGAGACCGGACTGTACGGTAATGTTACTGATTAGATTCGCAGGAGTATGAGCAGGCTTGCTTGTTGATCTTCTGATCGCTCAATACCCGGGTGGCCGTTACGTTTAGCAGACTGCTTGCGGCTTGTGAATGTTTGATATGATCATCACCTATTGCCGGTGTATTGACGAGTCGTTAGAGTCCCACACAGAGGTTTCCTGGTTCATGGAAACAAAGTAGGAGCACATATGTGATATGTGCGAGACCGAGATTAATACACGTATGTGATACCGCATTCTATTCTCCCGATATGTGATATCGGTCGGTTATATGAGATATAGCCAGGTTATTGGATCAAGTGTTGATTCGATAAGTTGATGCGTTTGATATTAGTCGGTTGTATGTGATATAGCCGGATTATTAAATCAAGTGTTGATTTAATAATTTAATGTATAATTATATATGTGATATATTGAATTACATTAACTAATATTAGCTCACTTAAAAATTTCTTTTTCTCACTAATGTACACTTAGTATATATGTGATATATATTAATGTACATTACTTTGTGTCATGCTTAATGCCACATGCTACATGGGTGTATGAGACTCACACCATGCAAATAATAATGAAGGGTTTTTATTTATTTAAAGTAAATCAAAATTGGTTGGAAATTGTCACATGGTTGAAGCTTGTAGAAACTTGTGGAACTATTGACCAAGTCCATTCTTTTTGTTTTACTTGAAGATATTTATTAACCCAACCATTATTGTTTAGCCATAGTTTATTCTCTACATGAGTTAGAATATGACACTAACTCACCCATGGTTGTTATTCTCACCTGATGAGTTTCATTTCTCATCTTCATCATTTCATCTTCTTCTTCATGAGAAAAGCTTGCTAGCTTTTTTCTAAATGAGAAAATATTGTGAGAAAATTAAATTTAAAGTGAGCACATTTCCTACTTCATCATCCTCTGCTATATTAGCCATTTAGTTTAGGGTGTTTGCTTCACTAATCTACAATTAGTGAAGAGATAGCATGAGCTTGAGTCTCCTCGATATAGATCATTTTCAGGCTCGAAGACTTCGAGCAAACTTGTTTATTTCTTCATGTGAACCCTTACTAGAGTTCGGGTGTTCACTACATGGAGCGAAGGGACTACTACACGGAGCTTTAGAAGTGAAGGACTGGTCTACAAAGGTTTTATTCCTCATTCACTTAGTATGTAAAGATGTTATCATGTTGTATTATTCAAATCTCTAGTTAAGATTCTAGATTAGGGTTCTTTAGAACGGAAAAAATTTGAAAACGGTATGGACGATACCTCCTGAAACCTTGCTGCTGCCCTAGGGAACCCTGCAAGCATCCCGAAAATTTTAAAATTGCATGGTTGATGCTGGTATAAACCTTGTGGTGGTGCTAGGATACACTTTCATGGTATCAGAGCCAAGCTAGAGTATTAGACGATGTTAGTTGAATTACGAAACCGAAACAATTCTGAAACTGTCAAATCGAAACCGTAGTTTCTGTCGAATTTTCCAAAGCCTCTAAATTTTTTTTAAACAGTTGCAGAATGCTCTTCTTTTTACCATTTGAACCCCAGAGAAAAATGAAGCCAAGAATCCAAAATGTGGCCGGCCACATCACCTAAATTCCTGGCCTGGCCGGCCCATTCATTGATTTTGGCGTCGTGTTTTGTTTGGTGTTCTGGAAACATGGATTTCGAGTTTCAGGTTATGTTTAATTTTGCCAAGATTGCATGTGATGTTATCTTTCTGTTAAGGCAATTCGGAATGTTTCATATTCGCAATTTTAACATCGTTTCGGGTTTAAGTTTGATATGTGATACAATAGTTGGAATCCATATTAAATTAGTTTTGTGAAAACTAGTTTGTAATTGGTAAATCTAGCATTTTAGTCTCGGTTCATCGATTGCTGCGGAGTTTCGATTCGGATCAAAACTCCGTCGCAATCTCGTATAGTATGCGAACACTTGCCGCGTAATATTACTAGATAGCTACGTCCCATAGCCCTGACCAAGTGACTTTAGGAGAACCCCGTTGCCAAAAGTATCCACTCGGGTGCTCGTAACCATGGTGTTCCGTCTAAATGCACTTCGTCGACGGTATCGGGGGTGCAGCAATCTACTATAGTTCTCGATGAGTATTTGATCTTTTAATCGGGAATCTAGTAGAATTACCAGACTGGTTATTGAAAAGTGTTTTCAATTCGAGACTAAAATGTAGGGTTTATAGGGTTAGGCATGAAATTCAGAATATAAGATATTCCGGGTTTATGATGTCTAAGGAATATGCGGATTCTAATTATTGTATTTTTCATTTTTTTTCTGTGACCGTAAGTGTAATATGTGGGGTAATCCTGATCTCGTTGATATATGTCAACTGCTGGGTTCCTTAGCACCCTCACTAGGTTTTATAAGGCATCAAGAATGCAATTTTAAAAAATCTAGAGAGAAAAGCAACCCAAACCAAGGATCTAACTAGAGAATAAAGGTTAAACTAAACAAATAAACAACTTTACTCTGAGTGAATAAGGAATACAACCTTTGTAGACCGGTCCTTCACTTCTAAAACTTCGTGTAGTAGTCCCTTCGCTCCAAGTAGTGGTCTCCCGGACTCTCGTTAGTCTCCACTAAGCGAAAGGAACAAGCTTACTTGAAGAACTTCGAGGCCGAAGATGATCTACGTCGAGAAATCTCCAACTCAAGCTAGCTCTTCACTAATTGAGAATTAGTGAAGTAAACAAGCTATACTAAATGGCTAGTCTAGTGTAGATTGATGAAGTAGAAATTTTTCTCACTTTAGAATAATTTTTTTCACTCTTTTTCTTTACCTCAAGAAAACCTAGAGAGCTTAGTTGAGATGAAGAAGATCAAGTGGTGAATTAATCAAGAATAGAATGGCAATCATGGGTGAGAAAATATCATATATAACTCATGTAGAGACTTAACCAAGGCTAAAGATAATGGTTAGGTTAATAAATATCTAGAGTAAAACAAAATTAGTGGACTAAGTCAATGGTTCTACTTGCTTCCATAAGCATCTCAAGCCATGACTAATTTCCACCTAATTTTTATTTTCCCTTAATAATTAAATCTCCACATTATCTTAAATATGGTATGAGTCTCATACACCCAAGTCCAATGTATCATTTAGCATGACACAAAATAAATATATTAACATATATCACATATATATTAAATGTATAAAGAAAAAACATTTTCTTAAGTGATCTAATATTAGTTAATGTATATCAATATATCAAATATATAATTACACATTAAATTATTAAATCAACACTTGATTTAATAACCCGGTTGTATCGCATACAACCGACAAATATCTTTTATATGCATATCACATATACATATAACATATCATTGAATCAACACTTGATTCAACAATCCGGTTATATCATATATAACCTGTATCGCGAGATCGGAATACGGTATCATATGCTCTTATTAATCTCGGTCCCGTACATATCACAAATGTGCCCTACTTCGATTCGCATGAGCTAGGAAACCTCTGTGTAGAACTCTAATGACTCGTCAATATGCCGGCAGTAGGTGATGATCATATCAGTCGCCCACAAGCCATCAGTGGTACTATCTGGACGTAACGGCTACCCGGGTATTGAGTGATCAGAAGATCAACAAGCAAGCTTGTCCATACTCCTGTGAATCTAACAACAACACTACCATACAGTCCGGTCTCTTCGTCTGATATGTTGCATATCGAGTCTAGGGGTGGTAAACTTCATACCCCAGTAACTTGATGAGTCATGCCGATATGAGCTTCATAACGGGTTGAGAAACTACTGGTAACACTTACCAGTAAATCTCCGTATCAGCCCTGGCCAGGGACTTCCTGTTATGGCCAATCGAGCACAGTGCAACATCAACCCCCAATACCGGGAGAGAAGAATCCCCTCATATCACTCATTGCCTCCATGTGACTCGTGACTGTACCCAAAAACCACCATTTTGCACGTTCTCTTAAACGTGGTAAGGTGGAAATAAAAGCACAGTGGGAATCACATAAGACTCTATGACGATCTCGGGTCTACAGACTAACCTGTACCAGTGTCACCAAAGAACTGCTATCTGACGTTAGATATAATACCTCTAGGAGTTCTCGGTGAGTCCTGTTCAGTGTACCCAGTCTCCACTGAGCACCCGTATACCATCTTTGATGTCGAACACCAATGGATATGGGATCATCCATCGCCCATCAAATGGGTCAAGAAGCGTATACGCTAATCTACTTTGGAATATCGATGCCCCGTCTCGATACACCCTCGACTCGGAACAGTTAAAGGATGGACTTATGGACTACCCTGGCCCCACTAGTATGATCTCCATCATAGTCCTGGTGGTCAAGTCCACATCCTAAAGGCTCTATCAATATGTAACAGAGAGACAGTATAAATATACATGTTAAGATAAAGAGTAACCAGATAGAATACTATCATGTCGAGTAAGAAAGTCCTCCCTATATATGTCCAAGCATCCGCTATAATATACAATCATGTACAATAATGGCCTCTATGGCATACATACAACTCACAATCTCCCACTTGCACAAAGGTCAGTTGTTGTAATATCTCATACCCAACATCTCTTAAAGTCTCTCTAGATAAAGGCCTTCGTGAGTGGATCCACCGCGTTATTCTTTCTGTCAACTCTCCTGATCTCGATCTCCCGGTGATCAACCATCTTCCTGATCAGGTGACACTGCCTAAGAATATGTCTGGATCACTGATGGGACCGAGTGTAACGTTTTGAAAATCATTTAGGTGAAATTTCGGAAAATCGGTAAAATAACGGTTGTTTTCCGTAAAAATCAAGATATAAATATCTTTTAATATAAAATTAAATATACATATTCTAGCTATGTAATTGCTAGTATTTGGTGTTTATTGAGCCACTTGTAAAATTTCTAATTTATTGAAAAAATTTCCGAAATTAATTATTTTAATATTATTTTAAGCCGTCACTAATACATTTAATTAAGGATAATTACAAATTGGAATAGGTTGATACAAATTTTGTGCATCATGACACATTAAACTAACATGTAAAATATTATTTTTGAAATGAAATGAAATTTGTCAAGATGGTTTAGAAAATGTAAAAGAAAAAGGCTAAAATTGTGAATTTAATTAAAGTAATTGAAGTATGGGGGTATTTCCTTCACTTGGAACTTGTTACACACACACCCACACTCACCCCCCCCATTTTTCCTCCCCTTTTGTGGCTGAAATTCAGCAGCCCCTCCTCCCATTTCCCCACTCCATTTCCAAGAATAGAGAATAAAAGAAAAGAAAAAGGAAATAATAAAATTGAATTTAAGCATGGTCTTTTGTTGACTTGGTCTTCTTTTCTTCCCTTGACTTCACCCACCCACACCACACCTCACCCCTCTACTCTCCTTGGTCGAGACCTCCTCCATGATCAGCCCCATTTTTTCCCCCACCTCTTTCACCTCCAAAATCATCATAAAATGCATCAAAATCCACACAAAATTCCTATTAAATCCAAATCTAAGCCCTACCCATTTTTCCTTAGCCCATTCTAACATGAATCTTGGAGAAAAGTTTACATTTGAGAGGCTAGATGGCATGCTTGATCCATGGATTGTGAGGTATAATCTAACCCTTTAGTTAAATTGTTGTTAAAATACATAAATCAAACTAAATTAGTTAGTAATATGGCTTTAATTTCTAGAATTTGGTTTTCAAGAGATGAGTTGAATTGGAAGCTAGGGTTTGATCAATTATTTATGGTTGTGTGATGTAGTTTAACATATTAATGATATGCTAAAACTAATCTAGTTGCTAGTTTACTAATTGATGCTTGTAAATTGTTAAAATTGGAGTTTTAGCAAACTAGGTTTTGGTAATTAATTCAAAATTGAGAATTTAAAATATAGTAAGGGTTTCATCACATCATTAACATTATAATGAGTGGTTTAATACCTTAGGTTATGCAAAACCAAGCTTAGTTCTTGAATTGTGAATTTTGCTTTAAAAAGGGTTAAAAATTGGATAAAATTGCAAACAAAAATTTTAAGATTTCTACAATTGGTGTGATAAAATTATAGAAATGGTTTATATGACTTATTTAAGATGTTTAATAAGTATTGTGGCCATTAGAATTGTTAAAATATCAAGTTTTGTACTAAAACGGTAAATTTTGCTTGCTAGGTTTTCGTAAAAATAGCTTTTAAAGTGAGTTTTGGGTTTTTGTGAATTTTAACCTATTTCATATTATAATTAGTGTTTGTGAATGTGCAAATGGGTGCGTTTGGGTTTTTCTCGATGGGTTGATATTTGTATATCGACATCGAGAGTTGGTTTGGTTATTCTTGCATGCGTAGGCGATAGGTTTTGATCTATACGTGATACGTGTGCCGATTTGGTTTTCGTATGCCGTTTCAATCTCGAATTGGGTTTTTATGCGATATGATACGTTGTGACATATAGGTACCCCCATGTGGACTTCGAGACGACAAGCAAGCGCGTGGCGACGTCGGCACCGGCGAGCGAAAATCAGGTGAGTAGATTATATTTACGGGGGAAGTCGGGTGGATGGCGTATAGCACCCCCGCAAAGTTATGAGAAATGATATGATGTGATAACGATATACTTTTAAATGTTAATGTGAGATATGAACACCCAGTAAGAAAAGCCTTAGGAACTTATGGATTAGTGTTAGCGAGGAACGATTTGGTTGGTTTCTGAATCGCAACCCTAGAGTAAGGATTTGCATACACGCACACATATACACTTGCATACATTATTTTCTTATGCGTATATGGGAATGTGTATATATGTATATACGCATGGGTATGGGACTATGCATATATATACATTCATATACACATGCATGAATATTGAGGATATTATATGATATTTGGAGATGAGTCGATGAGATTGGGTTTGAGGGCATGAGATCGGTGATGTGATATGGTCCGTATTTGAGATACGACATGATATTTTAGCGGATTCTTTAGGCGTGGTGTTTTCATACACATGCATGCATTTCATAGATGGTATCAGTATTGTACTAGATGTAGATCAGTACCCCGATCATGATATTTGATAAATAGGATACCAGATGATTAATGTGATAGATGTGACATTTGACCCGTACCCAGATTTGGGATGCCGTACGACGGATTTACCGTACGAGCTATATATTGATGATAGATCCGCACTCTTGACTCGAGAATGTCATATTATAGATATTGTATCGTATGGGATACTTTTGAGGCGGGATCACCGACTATTATATATATATATATGTGTGTGTGTGTATCGACTCAGATGTTAGGCGGTTTCCTTACCTTTCGATCAGCGTGTTTAGTTTAGTCCGGTAGTTTACTTGTAAATGATAGATTAGACTCGGGCCATACCTATTTCAAAACTAATGAATCGTGAGTATTTTAAGACAGGCCAAGGAATTCTACGGATATTTCAAAGGACGTATCTTTTCTTAAAAACACCGTAGCCCTTATTTTCAAAACACCACGATTCGTGTTATTTCAAATGGCAGAACTGTATGACTCATAGTTATATAAATGCAGATTAGTTATCATTGTGTTTATTACCCAGCCCCCGCATGTTATTACTGTTCGCATCGCATTTGCGTGTTTATATTGTATTTCCATATGCCATTATTGAGATCACGCTGTCAGGACACCAGCACCATTACCGATGATACATATGTTCCACATACACTTACTTGCCGGCTCACACACATCATCATCGGTAATTGCCATGTCACGTACACTTTAGAAAATACCTTTTCATTGACATAGCTTGATAGCTGATAGTCGCAATATGTTATAGCTTCCATATGCTAGTTTAAATATCGCATTCATTGCATGATATTAGATGCATTCTTATATTCATTGGTTATGCAGTATTATGGAGATTTATGCCGGTTTTCATTATTTATTGATATCATGATATTGATGATTTCGGACCCTTCTTGAGATTTCTGGATTTGGGGGAAAACCGCAAGGATTTATAAACTTATTATCCTTTTAAAAATCCAAGTTGCGGTTTTCCCGTGATGTATGAGTCATCCACCATGAGTTTTCAGGATTGCTGTTGGATTTTGAGACCCGATTCGAGGAGTTGGATGAACCGTTTCGGGTACATGGTGGGCCCGGTATGGTACCCCGGGGCAAAAAGCTCGAGTTGTATTTGATGAGCCTGGCAGGGGAGCACTACCTACCGGTGATATTATTTGGACTCGTCAGTTATCCGGAGGATACCGGCTGGAGTCATGAGATGGTTATAGGCTGATCCGTTCTACCGGAGCCCGCGGGCCGATCCCGTAGATGATACGGATGCCTGAGATATTGATTTTTGAGATTTGAGATTTGAGATATTGAGATTTGATATTGAGATACTGAGACTTATGTTTCGTGTCGATACTTGACACTGATTTCTCTGTTGCATTCATTGATGATACTTGATTGATATACATATAGATATCTCATTGATTAAAGAAAACGGTTGTCTCACTCATGATATATTCTGTTTCCATTCGTAATGCATTCATACATCACATATCTGATATGTTACTATCTGAGGCACTGACACGAGCACATGGTATTGCATGTATATGTAGATGGATCAGGATATTTTTTGAGGATATTACTTCATATGACCTAGGATAGCGTCGTGCATGCGATTTCTACTCGTAGATGTTTTCTACTCACGAGTTGGCAACTCACCCCCGTTGTGCCACAGTTCCTTGCAGGATTTGCCGTACAGGTTTCGTTGCGGCTTTGTTGGCACACTGTTCCTTTCGGTTGATTGCTTTGGTAGGTAGGTTCTTTGCATCAGGACCACCATTGTTTATTTATTATTTCAGTTGTATCTAGAAACTCCATCAACC
This sequence comes from Agapanthus africanus, assembly GCA_030015575.1. NCBI lineage: Eukaryota > Viridiplantae > Streptophyta > Magnoliopsida > Asparagales > Amaryllidaceae > Agapanthus > Agapanthus africanus. The sequence continues at coordinate 743,171,043 of CM057342.1, read as the reverse complement.
AAATTGTATATTTGATAGAGATAGAAGACCAGACTTGTTATTATTTCGACCTTAAAGTCGGGCGATGTATTATTATGTTTTTTCATGTTGTTTTGAGTTTCTTTTGAGTTTTGATCCTCGCCCTTCGGCGTTGTATATTTTGTTGCTTGCGTGGTTGTGACCGTCGATTGACGAAGAGCTAGCTCCCGCTTGGAGATGCCTTTTATCATTTCGTATACTATTCATGTTGTATCCCGTTTGGGGGCCAGTATTTACAAAGGAGACTCTGCCGAAATTTTCAGAAAATACTTGAGATTTTAAAGATACATATTTCGGCCTATGTTGTTAAAACTACTTTCTTTAAATTGGTTTTTCCTTCACTCTACTGCTTCTTTGGTTTTGATTTCTGGGTTTTGGCTTACTTAGATTACGTACGTCTCGAGACGTTTTGTAATTTAAGTGCCGGTCATGTTCCGTACTTTTCAGGTCGTGATAAAGTTGGTATCAAAGTGTTAGATTTTACCTTCGGAGTGTAGGATGACCCTTGGTTGATGGAGTAGGTAGCTTGAGTAGAGTGACGTACCGTTTGTATGTTCCGCAGCATATTTACGATACGATACTCCACTTAAGAAGCCTTTGGATGTACATTTCTTTGCACAGCATTATATTCGTTCCTATGATCTAGCCTCATCAGTAGCCTCATCAGTACCAGTTTATGGTTTTGTTATCACGGTGGTACGGGCAAAGAGAGCTACGGCTAGAGTTGCGGTCAGCACGAGCTCGTCACAAACGAGGACTGACCAGAGCGTGATTCCAGGGACATACGTTTGCACAGAGGCGTCGTTTCATTGTGTTTTCGCTCCACGAGCGTTTGATGGATCGTTTTTACGAGATTTCTCGGACGTGCAGATCAGCACCAGAGAATTGGGCCACTTCAAGAGGCCAGCTAGATTGTGATGACCGTCAGCACACAGATTATTTTGATGATTGAGGCACTGTTCAGCGTGCGGACGAATGAGCCAGTGATTTTGGCGAATGAAAAGATTTCGCCCCAGATGTTTGAAGTTAATGCCGCACGAGTTATATTTCGAGATATGATAGAAGATCACTAGTCACCAAAGATGAGAGACTAGGACATGTGATTCATTGCCTACCCCGATGCGAGGTCATCAGATAGATTGATTCCAGCTAGAGACGACTTCACGCTTATACATTGAGAGTCGATAGAGATGATCGAATGTCAGGAAACTATTTTCCAAGTTTAAAGTATCCGGAAAACAATGTAAGCAATTCTACGGACCCTCTAGAAGAATGAAATCCTAACTCGACTTAATGACCATGGAACGCCAGTGAACCTTAGGGTTTGCGGTAGTTCAGCGGTGCTATTAGTGAGGCTTGGGTCTGCCCTTCTATGGTTGGTCCATAGGTGCTGTGGCATATATTCGATACTATTAAACTGTACCCAAGATGTTGAGCTCTTGGGGGATTATGGAACCTCGACGAATCGATCGAAAGGTTCGATATCATTCGGATATCATATGATGGGATACATTGCTTGGGAGACTCCAGATACGAGTATAGCCATTGGAGCGCAGTCCATGCAGCCACGAGGAAATGAGTCCGAGTCAGTCGACATTAGAGAAAAGTGGAGCAAGAGGTTCGTACGAGATCTTGATAAGATGACGTTCCACTCCGCTGACATCAGAGATGTGATACGCAAGCAGAGGCGTTGACTATGGATGTATCTTCCAGGAGGAGTCGTGGTGAGTATGCAGCCGTTCCGGAACCAGAAATAGATTTAGTAATGATGATGACTTCTGGGCAGTTCGGCAGAAACGAGATTTGGGAAAAGACATTGACATGACCTTTCTGGAATACTATACGAGAAAACTTGGACCCAGGATCGGTCATATTGCACATACCCAGTAGGCCAAAGTTCAGCAACGTCGATGAGACATGTTATGAGTGACCATAAGAGTTGGCCAGAGATCTTTAGAGGATGTGCCAGAGCGAACTACTTCCATTATTGTTTCCATATTAGACCGTTGAGCCGGGGAGCTATGTACTTAGCAATTCGCAGTGAGAGACGAGAGCCTAAGGGCACCAGACGACAGGCCATGATCGAGAAGTAAGTAGATATCTTGCTCTGCTAGCATTGGATGTACCGACACCTTCTCGATTTTGAAGAACGGACATATCGACGACAGTATTTATGATTTGTGTTTTGTGATTGACTATCACGTATCCGTCACTTTGGATTTTCAGTATTTTTGGGTGATTTATTTCATGATTGAGTTTTGATGACCGAGTTTCATGATATTTGATTTCATGCCTAGGGCAAGCATATGATTTGACTTATACTTTCGGCATAGTTTTCATGAACTTTTAGTATTTGATTTGCTTTTGTGCACGCCGATGCACAGGATAGTGAGATTTTATACCACGGTATACCTGATTGGGATTTTGATTGAAATGTGTTGTATACCGTCGATTTCGATTATGATATTCGATATTCGTTTTCGTGCACATTGTGCACTTGATTTGGATTTTGCACATACTTAAGGCGCTTGATGCGATTTAAGTGCACACTAGATGCACTAAATTGAGATTCTTCGTGCATATCAGATGTACCTGGTTTTGCTGTCAGGCACACACGTTGCCTTTAACAGGTGTTTTCGTGCACACCCGTTGCACTCAGATTTTGTTTCCGTGCACATATATGGCACATTCATGGATTTCGATTTCCGTGCGCCCCAGACGCACGTGGCATTCATATATATATTTGGGATTGATTTCTTTTGGAGCAGTATATTTTATGATACTTACTATTTTGTTTAGTACTGAGCGGGACTAGTCAGAGGACAGTACCTGAGTATATTTTTTGCATGCATTGATAGTTATCGAAGGGATTTCCAAAGAGGAGCTATAGTCTCAGTATTTACCTACGTGTCCGAGATGACACGAAATATTTTATAAAGGAAACCCTTCTAAAATTTCTTTCAAAATGGCGGGACGTGCATATTGAACAAAGGATATATATATATATATATATATATATATATATATATATATATATATAGTTATTTTCTTACAATAGACGTCCGCCACTGTGCAGTGTTGCGAACATCGCACGGCAATTTGAACAAAGTTTGGCATGCATTGCTTCCAGATGTTTTAATAATGTATATCATGTTGGTTTTCGTATTGGATCTTGACATTGATGTCTTCCCCATAACTCCGATGATTGCAGGATGCTCGACGGAGTTTTGGTTTTGGTTTATATATCTGTTTTTCATGCGCATGTATTGCGCTACGATATGTTTTATGTATTTATGATTTCAAAGTCCCAACGACTTAGAGGTTTTGCTTAAATGTTTTAGTATTTGGGGGGAGTTTTAATTTAAATTCGGGGACCGAATTTTTTTAAGGGGGAAGATTGTAACGTTTTGAAAATCGTTTAGGCGAAATTTCGGAAAATCGGTAAAATAACGGGTGTTTTCCGTAAAAATCAAGATATAAATATCTTTTAATATAAACTTAATTATAATTGCTAGTATTTGGTATTTATTGAGCTACTTGTAAAATTTCTAATTTGTTGAAAAATTTTCCGAAATTAATTATTTTAATATTATTTTAAGCCGTCACTAATACATTTAATTAGAGATAATTACAAATTGGAATGGGTTGATACAAATTTTGTGCATCATGACACATTAAACTAACATGTAAAATATTGTTTTTGAAATGAAATGAAATTTGTCAAGATGGTTTAGAAAATGTAAAAGAAAAAGGCTAAAATTGTGAATTTAATTAAAATAATTGAGGTATGGGGGTATTTCCTTCACTTGGAACTTACTACACACACCCACGCTCACACCCCCCATTTTTCCTCCCCTTTTGTGGCTGAAATTCAGCAGCCCCTCCCCCCATTTCCCCACTCCATTTCCATGAATAAAGAATAAAAGAAAAGAAAAAGGAAATAATAAAATTGAATTTAAGCATGGTCTTTTGTTGACTTGGTCTTCTTTTCTTCCCTTGACTTCACCCATCCACACCATACCTCACCCCTCTCCTCTCCTTGGCCGAGACCTCCTCCTTGATCAGCCCTATTTTTTCCCCCACCTCTTTCACCTCCAAAATCATCATAAAATGCATCAAAATCCACACAAAATTCCTATTAAATCCAAATCTAAACCCTACCCATTATTCCTTAGCCCATTCTAACATGAATCTTGGAGAAAAGTTTACATTTGAGAGGCTAGATGGCATGCTTGATCCATAGATTGTGAGGTATAATCTAACCCTTTAGTTAAATTGTTGTTAAAATACTTAAATCAAACTAAATTAGTTAGTAATATGGCTTTAATTTCTAGAATTTGGTTTTCAAGAGATGAGTTGAATTGGAAGCTAGGGTTTGATCAATTGTTTATGGTTGTGTGATGTAGTTTAACATGTTAATGATATGCTAAAACTAACCTAGTTGCTAGTTTACTAATTGATGCTTGTAAATTGTTAAAATTGGAGTTTTAGTAAACTAGATTTTGGTAATTAATTCAAAATTGAGAATTTAAAATATAGTAAGGGTTTCATCACATCATTAACATTATAATGAGTGGTTTAATAGCTTAGGTTATGCAAAACCAAGCTTAGTTGTTGAATTGTGAATTTTGCTTTAAAATGGGTTAAAAATTGGATAAAATTGCAAACAAAATTTTTAAGATTTCTACAAATGGTGTGATAAAATTATAGAAATGGTTTATATGACTTATTTAAGATGTTTAATAAGTATTGTGGCCATTAGAATTGTTAAAATATCAAGTTTTGTACTAAAACGGTAAATTTTGGTTGCCAGGTTTTCGGAAAAATAGCTTTTAAAGTGAGTTTTGGGTTTTTGTGAATTTTAAGCTATTTCATATTATAATTAGTGTTTGTGAATGTGCAAATGGATGCGTTTGGGTTTTTCTCGATGGGTTGATATTTGTACATCGACATCGAGCGTTGGTTTGGCTATTCTTGCATGCGTAGGCGATAGGTTTTGACATTTACGTGATACGCGTGCCGATTTGGTTTTCGTATGCCGTTTCGATTTCGAATTGGGTTTTTATACGATATGATACGTTGTGACATGTAGGTACCCCATGTGGACTTCGAGACGACAAGCAAGCACGTGGCGACGTCGGCACCGGCGAGTGAAGATCAGGTGAGTAGATTATATCTACGGGGGAAGTCGGGTGGATGGCGTATAGCACCCCCGCAAAATTATGAGAAATGATGTGATGTGGTAACGATATACTTTTATATGTTAATGTGAGATATGAACACCTAGTAAGAAAAGCCTTAGGAGCATATGGATTAGTGTTAGCGAGGAATGGAGGAAGGATTTGGTTGGTTTCTGAATCGCAACCCTAGAGTAAGGATTTGCATACACGCACACATATACACTTGCATACATTATTTTCTTGTGCGTATATGGGAATGTGTATATATGTATATACGCATGGGTATTGGACTATGCATTTATACATTCATATACACATGCATGAATGTTGAGGATATTATATGATATTTGGAGATGAGTCGATGAGATTGGGTTTGAGGCCATGAGATCGGTGATGTGATATGGTCCGTATTTGAGATACGACATGATATTTTAGCGGGTTCTTTAGGCGTGGTGTTTTCATACACACGCATGCATTTCATAGATGGTATCAGTATTGTACTAGACGTAGATCAGTACCCCGATGATGATATTTGATAAAGAGGATACCAGATGATTAATGTGATAGATGCGACATTTGACCCGTACCCAGATTTGGGATGCCGTACGACGGATTTACCGTACGAGCTATATATTGATGATAGATCCGCACTCTTGACTCGAGAATGTCATATTATAGATATTGTATCGTATAGGATACTTTTGAGGCGGGATCACCGACTATTATATATATATGTGTGTGTGTGTGTGTGTGTGTATCGACTCAGATGTTTGGCGGTTTCCTTACCTTTCGATCAGCATGTTTAGTTTAGTCTGGTAGTTTACTTGTAAATGATCGATTAGACTCGGGTCATACCTATTTCAAAACTAATGAATCGTGAGTATTTTAAGACAGGCCAAGGGATTCTACGGATATTTCAAAGGACGTATCTTTTCTTAAAAACACTGTAGCCCTTATTTTCAAAATACCACGATTCGTGTTATTTCAAATGGCAGAACTGTATGACTCATAGTTATATAAATGCAGATTAGTTATCATTGTGTTTATTACCCAGCCCCCGCATGTTATTACTGTTCGCATCGCATTTGCGTGTTTATATTGTATTTCCATATGCCATTATTGAGATCACGCTGTCAGGACACCAGCACCATTACCGATGATGCGTATGTTCCACATACACTTACTTGCCGGCTCACACAAATCATCATCGGTAATTGCCATGTCACGTACACTTTAGAAAATACCTTTTCATTGACATAGCTTGATAGCTGATAGTCGCAATATGTTATAGCTTCCATATGCTAGTTTAAATATCGCATTCATTGTATGATATTAGATGCATTCTTATATTCATTGGTTATGCAGTATTATGGAGATTTATACCGGTTTTCATTGTTTATTGATATCATGATATTGATGATTTCGGACCCTTCTTGAGATTTCTGGATTTGGGGGAAAACCGCAAGGATTTATAAACTTATTATCCTTTTAAAAATGCAAGTTGCGGTTTTCCCGTGATGTATGAGTCGTCCACCATGAGTTTTCAGGATTGCTGTTGGATTTCGAGACCCGATTCGAGGAGTTGGATGAACCGTCTCGGGTACATGGTGGGCCCGGTATGGTACCCCGGGGCAAAAAGCTCGAGTTGTATTCGATGAGCCTGGCAGGGGAGCACTACCTACCAGTGATATTATTTGGACTCGTCGGTTATCCGGAGGATACCGGCCGGAGTCATGAGATGGTTATAGGCTGATCCGTTCTGCCAGAGCCCGCGGGCCGATCCCGCAGATGATACGGATGCCTGAGATATTATAATTGAGATTTGAGATTTGAGATATTGAGATTTGATATTGAGATACTGAGACTTATGTTTCGTGTCGATACTTGACACTGATTTCTCTGTTGCATTCATTGATGATACTTGATTGATATACATATAGAAATCTCATTGATTAAAGAAAACAGTTGTCTCACTCATGATATATTCTATTTCCATTCGTAATGCATTCATACATCATATATCTGATATGTTGCTATCTGAGACACTGACACGAGCACGTGGTATTGCACGTATATGTAGATGGATCGGGATATTTTTTGAGGATATTACTAGATATGATCTAGGATAGCGTCGTGCATGCGATTTCTACTCGTAGATGTTTTCTACTCATGAGTTGGCAGCTCACCCCTGTTGTGCCACAGTTCCTTGCAGGTTTTGTCGTACAGGTTTCGTTGCGGCTTTACAGGCACACTGTTTCTTCCGAGTGATTGTTTTGGTAGGTAGGTTCTTTGCATCAGGACCACCATTGTTTATTTATTATTTCAGTTGTATCTAGAAACTCCATCAACCAGATTGTATATTTGATAGAGATAGAAGACCAGACTTGTTATTATTTCGACCTCAGAGTCGTGCGTTGTATTATTATGTTTTTTCATGTTGTTTTGAGTTTCGTTTGAGTTTTGATGCTCGCCCTTCGGCGTTATATATTTTGTTGCTTGCGTGGTTGTGACCGTCGATTGACGAAAAGCTAGCTCCCCCTTAGGGATGCCTTTTATTATTTCGTATACTATTCATATTGTATCCCGTTTGGGGGCCAGTATTTACAAAGGAGACTCTGTCGGAATTTTCAGAAAATACTTGAGATTTTAAAAATACATACTTCGGCTTATGTTGTTAAAACTATTTGCTTTAAATTGGTTTTTCCTTCACTCTACTGCTTCTTTGGTTTTGATTTCTGGGATTTGGCTTACTTAGATTACATACGCCTCGAGACGTTTCGTAATTTAAGTGTCGGTCATGTTCCGTATTTTTCGAGTCGTGACACCGGGGTTCCTAGGTCAAAACTACAACTCCATTGTCACCACAATGGTAGGAACCTTACCAAGTTCATCTCATGAACATTTTTATCTAGACGGCCTCTTTGGTAGCATCATTAGTAGCGATATATTCAACCTTTATCATTGTGTTCGCTACGGTATCTAGTTTGGAACTCTTCCAACATACCGTTCCTCCACTGAGGGTAAAGACAAAACCCACGACTGTCTTATAATCGACCTGTCACTCTGAAACCTCGAATCGGTAAAGGACTCAACATGGAATTCACCGTTACCAAACACCAAGAACATTTCTTTAGTTCTTCTCAAATACTTAAGAATGTTCTTCACAGATATCCAGTGTTTCTCCCCAGGATCTGATTGACACCTACTCACTGCACCTAGTGAATATGATACATCCTCTTAGATCTATCTCTATAGATCTTAATCACTGGATGTATGAGGCATCACCCAGATCCTTCATGGAGAAACATTGTGATAAGAAGTGCTTGACCGAATGTAGCATAGGAACACCATTTCCTTTCAAGAGTATGTCATCCACGTACAATACGAGGAAGACAACCTTACTCTCTACAACCTTCTTGTATATATAAGGTTCATCTATCTTTTTGATGAAGTCAAACTCTTTGACTGCCACATCAAAACAGATGTTCCAACTCCGCGATGCCTGCTTTAATCCGTATTTTTATTTAAGCAACTTGCACACCTTTCCGCTGCTCCTACTGTCTACTAAGCCCTCTGGCAACGTCATGTACACGCTCTTTTCTAAATCACCATTTAGAAAAGCGGTCTTGACGTCGATCTGCCAGATTTCGTAGTCATGGTATGCAGCAATGGCAAGTAGGATCCGGATGGACTTAAGTATGGCCACTGGAGAAAAAGGTTTCATCAAAATCCATACCTGGTTATTGACGACAGCCTTTTGCAACAAGTCTAGTTTTGAAAGTCTCAACTTTTCTATCTACACCAAGAATCTTCTCAAGATCCACTTGCTCCCGATGGGTTTTACCCCTACAGGTGCAACTACCAAAGTCCATACTTTGTTGGTGTATATGGATTCCATCTCAGATCGCATAGCATCCAGCCATTTCACAGAGTCCCCACTTATGATGGCCTGCTCAAAACTAGTTGGGTCATCATCTTCCATGATACAATCTTCGCTCCCACTGTCATTGAGAAAACAGTAGTATCTCTCAGACGGATGAGGAACCCTACTAGATCTGCGGAGAGGCTGAGGTCCATGATACAATCTTCGCTCCCACCAAGAATCTGTTAGTTTGTCTAGCTGGAACTTCTTCCAGTTCTACGTCATGACCACTAATTTCTTCCATAAGAAATCCCTTTTCTAAAAAGGTGGCATGCTGAGAAACAAAACACCTTTTGCTCCTCAGTGTGGTGGAAGATATACCCTCGCGAATGTTCGGGATATCCAACAAACTTATACAGTACTGATCTTCCCTCGAGCTTGTCCGGATTTTGCTTTTAAACATAGGCCGAAAAACCCCATATCTTAACTCGTTTAAGAGATGGTCTCTTCCTATTCCATATCTCATATGGAGTGGTAGGTACTGATTTGGATGGAACTCTATTCAATAGGTATGCAGCTTCTCATGCGCATAACCCCAAAAGGAAACGGGTAACTCAGCGTTACTCATCATAGAGCGCGCCATATCTAATAGGGTGAGATTCCTCCGTCCCGATACATTGTTGTGATGTGGTGTATATGGAGGAGTAAGCTGAGAGAGAATCTCATTCTCTTTTAAATAATCCAGTAACTCCGTGCTCAAGTATTCTTTTCCCCGATCAAATCGAAGGACTTTAATACTTCTACCCGTTTGGTTCTCTACTTCGCACTTATATTCCTTAAATTTCTCAGAAGCTTCAGACTTGTGTTTCAATAGGAACACATGTCTGAATCTTGAGAGATCATCAGTGAATATAATGAAGTACGAGAAACCATTCCTGGCATGTGTAGACTTGGGACCACATGCATCACTATGTATCAATCTCAAGAGTTCAGTAACTCTTTCTCCGTGTCCAGTAAACGGAGTTTTGGTCATTTTGCGTTTGAGACATGACTGGCAAGTATTATAAGATGTAAATTTGAACGGATTCAAATATTCATTCTTATGTAACTTAGCTAGTCGTGTCGCATTAATATGACTTAGTCTACAATGCCTCAAGAAGGATTTGTTCATTTCTAAACTTTTCCTCTTGTGTGTGTTCTGTACGTTGAGAACTGTAGTTTGATTTAGAACATATATGCAATTATATAACGTGCCTGATCCAATCAACTTTTGATTTAAGAAAATGTTCATAACATTATCCTGCAATACAAAATCATATCCTTCTTTACTTAATAAAGAAGCTGATATAATATTGCATATCAGGTTCGGTATATAATAACATTCATTCAGAATCAATGTATTACAAGATGGTAATACAAGGTGATATTCGCCAACTGCTTTGGCTGCAACATTTGCACTATTCCCTACTTCTAGAGAGTGATCACATTTTCTCAGTTGTCCACCTATCTTTAGCACTTGTAATATATTACATATGTGGGATCTCGACCCGGTATCAAATACCCAGGGCGTAGAGTGCACTGAGAAATAATTCTCAGTAACGAACACACCCGAAAAAGATGCATCAACATACTCATTTTTTGTTTGGGTCGCATGGGAATCCGGATATTCCCCTATTTCCTGCTCGGACTTATAAAAATTATAAGATAGAGCGGAACCAACATTCCCCAGCTCAGTATAACAAGCGGGTTCGGTCAATACATCCATATTATTATCTTGATTAAGGCATGTCACGGTCGCTATCTAGAGAAAGAAAGAAGAAAACGCTTTGCGTGCGCTCTTGAAAGATTAGATTGGCTATTATCTTATCTAATCAGGATGACTCCCACTGTTTTTATCAAATCTTCCTTCAAACCCTAAAAGGTAAGACTAGCGGGATTAATTACACCCTACAAATTCGCCAATCTTTCATCCAGGCCAGTGTCGGTACTTTGAGGGAGGTTCCCGTGCTTTCGCATAGACCTAATTAAAATAAACCTCGTTTGCCCATAGGCCCCCGTTAACACCTTTCTAGTCACATACTTGATCGGCTAATTGTAAAGTGCAAACCTCTCCTAGGAGTAACTCTTATTCGCAGTGGGTATCGGGATCCAATTATCTCATAGAAGGTATGCAATCTCATTGCAACTTTCAACACTTGAAATTCCCGATAATGTTTTGCCCCTAACGTCCTATGACCTTGACGCAGACCAACAAATCATAGTCCGCTAGTCAAGTTCAGCCCGTACATTTCGTGATTGAATTAAACCCACCCGCACGACCCATAACGCAGGCCAACAAAGTCGCACGACTACCCTAATCCAATCATATCATATGCAGCAGATAAGCACTAATTAGCTATCGCACACTACGCCTTGACGCAGGCCAACAAACATAGCACGAATACTAAATAGTACTTATCTGAAATGACGGAGGGCTACGACAGGATTTTAAGAAAACTTTTTGCGTAATGAACTTGATATCGTTATAGAATCGAGTGATTTTAAAAGGAGTGGTTTAAGCTCCGCTTTTTAAAATTGAATAGTTTTCAAAACAAACCGAGTGGGTTGTAGCATTTGCTAGCTTTTTGCTAAAGAGGTCATTCCCGGTGAAGAGATCTCGGCTATTTCCCCATCGAATGAGGTGTTAGATATTCATAAAAATACCGCTATGCAAAGCAAGAACTAGAGATACCTTTTTGAAAATTTGATTCTATAACATCTTTAGGTTTCTTTCCTTTTCATTGATCTCATTAATGAAGTCCCATCATTTATGCTTTCTAAGCATCACAGATAAAGAAACGAAAATACTTATAAAACGTACGCTTATACCATCCGCATTCGCCACGGGGTCCCGTCATACACCGTTAGGTTAGATAACTAACGGCAGAGCGGGGGCAGGACTAGCACGGATGCAAAACATAAGCCATGTTTATTATATATCATATATATAATATTAAGCATTCGTCTCACGCAGTTATATGATCTCATCACAGAATATTACAGCAGAAGTCAACATATGAAATATTGGATATACTAGGAGATCCGTGTTTTAAACTAATCCAGAAAAAAAACATGGATTCCACGGTCGTGATGAATAGCCAAACCCACATCTCTAGACCCCTACGAGAGCGGCAACCAACCCTGCCAATTCTAGAGTTCGGAGACCTGGTCTCAACTCCTCGAGATGGTCTCCCACTGGACTCTAGAACCCGGTTACTTGTGCTCCCCACCTTGGGTTTATCCTAATGCGAAAAAGTAAATAATATACATCAATGGTGACATCATCCTCAACCCGGAAGTACCCCAATAAAAGAATATTACATACAAGTTTTTACATGAATGAAAAGGAAAAACTCTCATCTCACGTAAAAACCCCGGCTATTCAAACACGACTATCCAATATAACATATCACAGCAACACATAACATCACATGTCATCAATGTGAGTAAATATGCGTATCCCAATTGTCGTTTACGTATAGCAACGAAACCGGCGATACACCATATATTACACTTACAGTCGCAGAAAAAAAACGAAAACTACAATAATTATAATCCGCAACATCCTTAGACATCATAAACCCGGAATATCTCATACCCCGAATTTCATGCCTGACATATAAACCTTGCATTTTGGTCTCATATTGAAAACACCTTTTCAATAACCTAGTCGGGTAATTCAACAAGATTCCCGACTCCATGATTGAATACTCGTCGGAAACATTAGTGGATGGCCGTACCCCCGATGCCGTCGACGAAGTGTACTTAGGCGGAACACCGTGGTCGTGAGCACCCGAGGGGATGCTTTTAGCAACGAGGGTTCTCCTACAGTCACTTGGTCGGGGCATTGGGGCATGGATATCTAGTGATGTTATCCGGTGAGTATCCGCGTACACTACGTGATTGCGACAGAGTTTTGATCCATATCAAAACCCCGTGGTAACCGATCAAATGAGACTAAATTGCTAGGTTTACAAAATTCAAACTAGTTTTCACAAAACTAATTATTGTGGATTCCAAATATTGTATCACATATCAATATGAAACCCGAAACAATGTTAAAATTACGAATATGAAACACTCTGAATTGCCACTACAGAAAAGATAACATCACATGCAATCTTGGCAAAAACAAACAATACCCGAAACACCAAATCCCAAAGACTGGAACACCAAAGAAAATCGAAGCCCAAACTCCTAAGAAAAACCGGCCATACCCGTTTTAAGCATGTTTCGCCGGACAAAATCCGGTGGAGTGGGCTCTTTTTTCTATGGTGTTCATATTACATCACATGTAACAATCTACACTTGTTTAAAAAAATTCAGAGAACTTTTTAAAAACAACAAAAACAAGGGTTTTGGTTTCGAGGTTTCGGAGTTGTTTCGGTTTCGTAATTCTACTAATATCGTCTAATTCTCTAACTTGTCTCTAATACTACTGCTGGGTTTCTTAGCACTCTCACTAGGTTTTATAAGGCATCAAGTATGCAATTTTAAAAAATGTAGAGAGCAAAGCAACCCAAACCAAGGATCTAACTAGAGAATAAGGGTTGAACTAAACAAGTAAACAACTTTACTCTAAATGAACAAGGAATACAACCTTTGTAGACCGGTCCTTCACTTCTAAAGCTCCGTATAGTAGTCTCTTCGCTCCAAGTAGTGGTCTCCTAGACTCTCGTTAGGCTCCACTAGGCGAAAGGAACAAGCTTACTTGAAGAACTTCGAGGCCGAAAATGATCTACGTTGAGAAATCTCCAACTCAAGCTACCTCTTCACTAATTGAGAATTAGCGAAGCAAACAACCTATACTAAATGGCTAGTCTAGTGTAGATTGATGAAGTAGGAATTTTGCTCACTTTAGAATAATTTTTCTCACTCTTTTTCTTCACCTCAAGAAAACCTAGAGAACTTAGTTGAGATGACGAAGATGAAGTGGTGGATTAATCAAGAATAGAATGGCAACCATGGGTGAGAAAATATCATATATAACTCATGTAGAGACTTAACCAAGGCTAAAGATAATGGTTCGGTTAATAAATATCTAGAGTAAAACAAAATTAGTGGACTAAGTCAATGGTTCTACATGCTTCCATAAGCATCTCAAGCCATGACTAATTTCCACCTAATTTTGATTTTTCCTTAATAATTAAATCCCCATATTATCTTAAATATGGTATGAGTCTCATACACCCAAATCTAATGTACCATCTAGCATGACACAAAATAAATACATTAACATATATCACATATATATTAAATGTATAAAGAGAAAACATTTTCTTAAGTGAGCTAATATTAGTTAATGTATATCAATATATCAAATATATAATTACACATTAAATTTTTAAATCAACACTTGATTTAATAACCCGGTTGTATCGCATACAACCGACTAATATCTTTTATATGCATATCACATATACATATAACATATCATTGAATCAACACTTGATTCAAAAATCCGGTTATATCACATATAACCTGTATCGCGAGATTGGAATACGGTATCACATACTCGTTTTAATCTCGGTCCCACACATATCATATATATGTGCCCTACTTCGTTTCGCATGAGCTAGAAAACCTCTGTATATAACTCTAATGACTCGTCAATACGCCGACAGTAGGTGATGATCATATCAGTTACCCACAAGCCGTCAGCGATACTAGTTAGACGTAACGGCTACCCGGGTATTGAGCGATCAGAAGATCAACAAACAAGCTTGTCCATACTCCTGTGAATTCAACAACAACACTACCGTACAGTCCGGTCTCTTCGTCTGATATGTCGCATATCGAGTCTAGGGGTGGTAAACGTCAGACCCCAGTAACTTGATAAGTCATGCCGATATGAGGTTCATAACGGGTCGAGAAACTACTGATAACACTTACCAGTAAATCTCAGTATCAGCCCTGGTCAGAGACTTCCTGTTATGGTCAATCGAGCACAGCGCAACATCAACCTCCAATATCAGGAGAGACGAATCCCCTCCTATCGCTCATTGCCTCCATGTGACTCGGGACCGTACCTAAAAACCACCATTTTTCACACTCTGTTGAACGTGGTAAAGTGGAAATCAAAGCACAGTGGAAATCACACAAGACTCTATAACGATCTCGGGTCTACAGACTAACCTATACCAGTGTCACCAGAGAATTGCTATCTGAAGTTAGATATAATACCATCTAGGAGTTCTCGGTGAGTCCTGTTCAGTGTACCCAATCTCCACTGAGACCCGTATACCATCTTTGATATCAAACACCAATAGATATGGGATCATCCATCGCCCATCAAATGGGTCAAGAAGCGTATACGCTAATCTACTCTGGAATATCGATGCCCCGTCTCGATACACCCTCGACTAGGAACAATTAAAGGATGGACTTATGGACTACCCTGGCCCCACTAGTATGATCTCCATCATAGTCATGGTGGTCAAGTCCACATCCTAAGGGCTTTATCAATATGTAACAGAGAGACAGTATAAATATACATGTTAAGATAAAGAGTAACCAGATAGCATACTATCATGTCGAGTAAGAAAGTCCTCCCTATATATGTCCAAGCATCCGCTATAATATACAATCATGTACAATAATGGCCTCTAAGGCATACATACAACTAACATCAACGACATTCGGGATATACATATTTACTTACGTTGATGACATGGATATTATATGTTGCTGTGATATATTATATTGGATCGTTGTGATTGAATAGCCGGGATTTTTTGCGTGAGATGAGAGTTTTTCTAATTTCATTCATGTTAAAAAATTATATGTAATATTCTT
The DNA here is from genome assembly GCA_030015575.1 of Agapanthus africanus. Classification (NCBI taxonomy): domain Eukaryota; kingdom Viridiplantae; phylum Streptophyta; class Magnoliopsida; order Asparagales; family Amaryllidaceae; genus Agapanthus; species Agapanthus africanus. Next base: position 743,155,149 of record CM057342.1, on the reverse strand, counting down.
TTATTGGGACACTTCCAGGTTGAGGATGATGTCACCATTGATGTATATTATTTACTTTTCCGCATTAGGATAGACCCAAGGCGGGGAGAATAAGTAACCAGGTTCTAGAGTCCGGTGGGAAACCATGTCGAGGAGTCGAGACCGGGTCTCCTAACTCTAGAATTGACAGGGTTACTTTCCGCTCTTGTAGTGGTCTAGGAATGTGGGTTTGGCTATTCATCACGCCCGTGGAATTCGTGTTTTCATTACTGGCTGAATTTAAAATACAGACCTTCTAGTATATTCAATATTTCATATGTTGACTTCTGCTGCTTGAGTTCTGTGATGTGATCATATAACTGCGTGAGACGAATGCTATATATATATATATATATATATATAATAAACATTGTTTATGTTTTGCACCCGTGCTAGTCCAGCGCCGCTTGCCGTTAGTTAAGTAACCTAACGGTGCATGACGGGGCCCCATGGCGAATGCGGATGGCATAAGCATACGTTCTATTTTCGTTTATTTTCTGTGATGTTTAGAGAAACATGAATGATGGGACTTCATTAATAAGATTAATGGAATGAAAAGAAACCTAAAGATATTATACAATCAAAATTTTTAAAAAGGTAGCCCTAGTTCTTGTTTTGCAAAGTGGTATTCCTTGATGAATATCTAGCACCTCATTCGATGAGGAAAGAGCCGAGATCTTTTCACCGGGAGTGACCTCTTTTGCAAAACTAGCAATAGCTACAAAAAACACTCCTTTTTCAAATCACTAGATTCTACAATGATATCCAGTTCATTACAATAAAAGTTTTCTTCAAAACCAGTCGTAGCCCTCCGTCATTTCAGATAAGTGCTATTTAACATTCGTGCTGAGTTTGTTGACCATATCCAAGGCGTAGTGTACGGTAACTGATTAGTGCTTATCTGCAGCATGTGATGCGATTGGATTAAGGTAGTCGTACGGTTTTGTTGACCTTAGCCAAGAGTCATACGGATGGGTTTAATTCAATCACGAAATAACGGGTCGAACTTGGCTAGCGCTTATGATTTGTTGACCATAGCCAAGGTCATAAGTCGCTAGGGATAAAAATAGATATTGGGTATTTCAAGTGTTGAAATTTGCAATGAGATTGCATACCTTCTATGAGATAGTTGGATCCCGATACCCACTTCGAGTAAGAGTTACTCGTGGGAGAGTTTTTCACTTTATAATTAGCTGATCCAGTAGGTGTCTGAGAAAGGTGTTAACGGGGTTAAGCCCCTGCGGAAACGAAGTTATTTAATCAGTTCCATACGAATGCATGGGGAGACTCTCTCGGAGTACCAAAACCTGCCTGGCTGACCGATTGGCGAACTTGTAGGGTGTAATTAATCCTGGCTAATCTTATCTTTTAGGGTTTGAAGGAGGATTTGATAAAAGCAGTAGGAGCCATCCTGATTATATAAGATAATAACCAATCTAATCTTGCAAAGAGCGCACGGTAAAGCGTTTCCTTCTCTCTCTCCAGGTAGCGACCATGACATGCCTTAATCAAGATAATAATATGGATGTATTGACCGAACCCGCTTATTATACTGAGCTAGGGAACGTTGGTTCCGCTTTTTCTTATGATTGTCATAAGTCTGAGCAAGGAATAGGGGAATATCAGGACTCCCATGCAACCGAATGAAGAATGAATATGGTGATGCATCTTCTTCGGGTGTGTTCGTTACCGAGAACTGTTTTTCAGTATGCTCTACGTCTTGGGTATTGGATACCGGATCAGGATCCCACGTATATAATTTGTTACATGGGTTAAGGAGAGGCAGAGAACTGGGAAAATGTGATATGTCTCTCAAAGTAGGGAATGGAGCAATTATTGCAAGCAAAACAGTTGACGGATATCACCTAATATTACCAAATGGTAATACGATAATTCTGAATGACTATTATTACGTACCAAATATGATGTGCAATATTATATCAATTTCTTTATTATATAAAGAAGGATAAAACTTTGTATTGGAGGATAATATTATGAACATTTTCCTAAATCAAGTGTTGATTGGGTTCGGTACGTTATGTAATGGTATATACGTTCTAAATCAAACGACAGTTCTAAGCATACAGAACATACACAAGAGAAAAAGTTCAGAAATAAACGAAGTCTTCTTGTGGCATTGTAGACTAGGTCATATCAATGCGACAAGACTAGCTAAGTTACATAAATATGGATATTTGAATTAGTTCGAATTTACATCTTATGAAACTTGCGAGTCGTGTCTCAAAGGGAAGATGACCAAAACTCCGTTTACAGGACACAGAGAATGAGCTACTGAACTCTTGGGACTGATACATAGTGATGTATGCGGTCCCATGTCTACACATACCAGGAATGGTTTCTCGTACTTCATTACATTCACCGATGATCTCTTAAGATTCGGACATGTGTTCTTGTTGAAGCACAAATCTGAAACTTTTGAGAAATTCAAGGAATATAAGTACGAACTAAAGAACGGATGGGTAAAAGTATTAAAATCCTTCTATCAGATCGGGAAGGAGAATACTTGAGCAAGGAATTCTGAGACTACTTAAAAGAGAATGAGATTCTCTCTCAGCTTACTCCTCCGTATACACCTGTCATGCCCCGCTTCCCGGTATACGGTAAGGAGACATGACTGGCCCGCTACGTATTTACTCAGAAGCAAACACGCTAAGCGTAAATAAGCAATATGATAAAGTACACAAGAAAATGACAAGAGATATAATAAAACAACTTTTTTTATTTATTAAACATTTCTTTACAATACAATTGAAAATGTAAATACAAGAATGGAAAGCAATGCCTAAACAATGGCATAAACTGAAAAGAAAAATATATACAAGTGTTTAAAGCTCGGGGTCTTCTATGTACTGCTCTAAGTCGTCAGCACTAGGCTCTATCTCTAGTGAGTCGGATCCACCTGACAACATTCCAAAGAAAGATGAGAAAAGGAATGTCGTCAGTGAACAATCGTTTGGTAAGTCCCAAAGAAAATAGAAGTAGAGTAGACAGATAAGAGGATATAACTGGTAAATTGTTTGATTGTTATGTTAACGCAATTGTTTGTAGCTTGGTACAGAATATGCCAGTGTATACGAGAGAGGTCCAACTATTCCGTGAACTAAGGTATACGGAGCATAAGGAACCGTTAAGCTACGGAACAACAACAACGAATATTCAGGTTAGGTGTATTAAAGTGACCGTCTCATACCACTTCTAACACATTCTGTACCAGTCTACCCCTTTAAAACCCCGTAACGTATTTTGTATTGATGTGTATTGTTTTGTTTAATAGATGTAAGACTTGCCGAAACCATGATATCAGTAGTTCATGTAAACGGAAGGAATATAAACGGATAGTCATGTAATCAGAGTATATCCATGGTTCGGTTTAGTCGAGTCATGTTGATATTGATTGTACTCTGGTACAAATGGATTCATATTGAATTGGAGTTGTACTTGAATTGTATTCAAGGATGGATTGATTTCAGATTAGACCGAGACTCTGTCTAAGTCAGACACTTTAAAACGAATTGAAGTTCTGGATTAATTTTGGATCTATCGGTAACTGCTGCACATGGACGGCAGGATCTATGACTTTTTCCAAGCCAATTACCGTATTGATAACTCCGTTTTTAGTTGTCTACCTTAAATAGGCAAGCACCCAAATTCTCAGGCTCTTTGAGGCTCAAGAGAACTGGTCCCGCTTAAACCTATAATTACTAGGGTCCTTATTGTAATTTAATATAATTTGAGGGGGATTTATGAAATATAGTTTTGATATATTTTCAAAATACACTTCAAGTACTTAATTATCGTCTTTAGGGTTTTCATAGATGCAATTTTTAAGAGTGATGAGATTGTCTAGTGGATATAAACCTAACTTGAATAGTATATGGTATTTTCATGTAATTTGACTTGTATTGATTCTTTATGGTATTTTCACGAACTTTTATGATTCTTTTCTTTTGATTAGAAAACATGGAATATATTATATATTTAAAATATATATTTTGATAATATTTATATATATATAATTATTAAAAAAATAGAATTTATTTATTAATAGAAATCACGTTTTCTTAAAAATTGTAATAAAAATTCCATCGAGATCGTATGCTCCGTGAGGAGGTCTGCATCTCGCTCTACTAGTCCTGAAGACATGCGATAACCCGCACCATCCCGATCGGGTTCTCCAAAATAGGTTGTGGAGATTTATTTGCAAGGAATTAATTAAAACAATTTAAAGAATACGGGTTTTGATAGTTTAATATATTTTAATGTAAAATATTGTATTTTGTCCCACAAAAATTGTTACAAAAGCCATTGTGCTATGTCAAGATGAGTGTTGTGATGAGATAGGCATTACCTCGTGAGTTTTCTAAAGGTAGTATGATCAAAACGATAAAATAATGTCGTATGTAAACTTGATGGTATTTTACCGAAAAAGTGAAATAAAAGTTGCAATACTTATTATTTTGAATTGAAACTTGTTGTAAATATTGTTTTATGTTTGTTAAACAATATAAGAAGAGATGATTAATTTGTTGTGTAAGAAAAGTTGAGTTTTTAAAGAAATGAGAATCGGAAGTCGAAATAACTCTACTTCCGACGAGTTTTGAGAGGAGGGTGTTTTAGATTAGAAATGTAGGAGGGGAGAGGGGATTTACTGATTGATTATAGAGGGGGGAGGTAAAGGAATATTTCGAAGGCGTCGTGGAGTCGCGTCGTCGCCGGATTTGTCCCGAAATGTCGCCGGAACTTTGACCTTGGCTAACTCCACTTGTACAACTTCTTGGACTTGGAAAATTTAGAGAGTTTTGGCAAAAAAATTCTGAATGAGGAGGGCTATGGTATAGGGTGGTATTTATAGAAGAAATTAGGGTTTATGGTATTGAAATGAGAATTAAAAATGCATTAAAATTTAGTTTTAAGGCTCATTTTAATTCTCTGGAAATGTGCAGGGAAATCAAACAAACTAGGATTAGTAGGGGGAGTCCAAGGGGTGCTAAAGAATTGGAGCATTTGGGACGGGGAGACCGGCGGCGCCGGCTCTAAAGAGAATCTCGCCGGCCATCTTGGTGTGGTGGGTGCTTGGATTTTGGACACGTGTCAGGGTCTGTATAAATACTATTTTGCACATGTTTGATTTTTCAGTGACTTTTCATTTTACATGTATTACACGTGTAAACTTTTGGTCTTCTAAAAAGTTTAAAAGAACAATCAGCAAAAATATTATATGGCTGAGGGGATTCGAACACAGGGGCTATGTCACAGTAGTGCAAGACTTTGCCAATGAGCTACAAGTGTTTTCATGTTGTTCAAAAGCAATTCAAATTTATAACTTATGCTCAGGACTTACAAATACTCCATTTGTACATTAACTTTAAAAATATTCTGTACATTAAAACAGAGTCGTTACAACACCACAGCACAATGGAGTATCGGAGCGGAGAAATCGCACTCTATTAGATATGGTGCGCTCTATGACGAGTGTTACTAAGTTACCTATTTCCTTTTGGAGTTATGCACTTGAGACAGCTGTATGCCTATTGAATAGGGTTCCGACCAAATCAGTGCCTACCACTCTATATGAGATATGGAATGGGAAGAAGCCATCTCTTAAACGAGTTAAGATATGGGGTTGTCCGGCCTATGTTAAAAAGCAAAATCTGGACAAACTTGAGGCAAGGTCTATTTTGTGCAAGTTTGTGTGATATCCAAAGGATTTATATGGATATATCTTCTATCATATTGAGCAACAAAAAGTGTTTGTTTCTCAACATGTCACCTTTTCAGAAAAGGAATTTTTTGTGAAAGAAATTAGCGGTAAAGAGATAGAACTGGAAGAAGTTCCAGCTGCACAAACTATGTCACGCCCCGCTTCCCGGTGTACGGCGAAGGGGACACGACTAGGCCGCTACGTATTTACTGTGAAGTAAATACGCTAAGCGTATCTAAGAAATATAAGAGTAAATACACAAGATACAAGATATAATAAAACAACAACTTTATTTATTCACATTCTTTCTGTACAATACATGGAAAAGTAAATACAACTGAATGAAAACAATGCCTAAACAATGGCATAATAGAAAAGGAAAAGTACTGAAATAAAAGTGTACAATGAACTAAAGCTCTGGGTCTTCAATGAAATGGTCCAAGTCTTCACTAGTAGGCTCGATCTCCGGAGTGTCCAAATCACCTGACGACTTTCAAAGAAAAAAGAAAGAGAATGTCGTCAGCGAATAAATCGCTCGGTAAGTCCCAAAGATAAGGGAGAAATAGAATAGACAGAAAGAGAAAGTAGCTTTTAAAGTTGCATTATATTGTTATAATGTTGTATTTAGCGTTAACGCTGTTGTTTGTACCTTGGTACAGAAGAATGCCAGTGTATACGAGAGGAGTCTCTATATGCCAGAGACTAGAGGCAAGTATACTATAAGGAACCGTTTATGCCACGGTACAACAGCAACTGGATTCAGATTAGGTGTATTAAATCTTACAGTCTCGTGCCACTTTTAACACCTTCCGTACCAATCTACCCCTTAAACCCCACGTTATCTTGTTTGTATTGTTTGTATTGTGTTGTTTTGTAATATAGATTGTATAATTGGATGACTTGCCGAAACCATGATATCAGTAAATGTATGTAACTGTAGAATCACGGATATAACTAGAGAAATATGTAAATGGAAGTATATCCATGGTTCGGTTCAGTCAATATAGATTGAATAGTTTGAACAGATTGAATATATGAATTCATGTTGAATTGTAATATTATACATTGTAGATTGTAGATTGTACTTGAATCATATTCAAGTCAGATTATAATGAGACTCATTCTGAGTCAGAACAATTAGAAAAGAAATTTAAGTCCTGATTATTTTGATGTTATCGGTAACCGTTGCACATGGGCGGCAGGATTTGTGTCTTTTTCAAAGACGATTACCGTGTTGATAACACCATTGTTAAGTTGTCTACCTTAAATAGGCAAGCACCCACTTCTCCGGCTCTCTGAGGCTCAAGAGATTGGTCCTGCTTAAACCTATATTTACTAGGGTCCTTAGGATAATTTATAGAACTTGAGAGGGTTTTATGTAAAAATACTTTTATATAATTTTCAAAATACACTCCAAGTGTTTAATTATTGTCTTTAGAGTTGTAATCATTGTAGATTTTATATTTGTGACATTCCTAGTGAGAATAACCTAATTTTCATAATATATGGTATTAAATTGTAATATTGTATTTGTATGGAATTCATGGTCTTTTAATGTAAAGTGATTCTTTGATTTGGAAAAGTTGGAATATTTATATTATAAAAAAATAGATATTTTGATATTACATATATATATATATATATATATATATATATATATTTATAAAAATAAATTTTAATATATCTTATAATTCTATAAATTTCATTTTTCTTAAGATTTTCGTATTTTAAATCTTTCGAGACCGAATGCCCCTTGCGGAGGTCTGCATCTCGCACTACTAAGTCCAGGGACGTGCGATAATCCGCACCATCCCAGTCAGGTTCCCCAAAATGGGTTATAGCGGCGCTTTGCAAAAATTTGTTTAAAAATACTAAATCTTGTAAAAATGGTTTTATTAGTAAAGGGTATTTATATGTAAAAGTTCGTTTCCCGTATTCTATGTTCCCAAAAATTATTGTGCTATATTTCATATGAGTGTTATGAGGAGATAGCTCGTTATCTCATGATCTAACTTAAAGGTATAGCAAGATTGTGATGATTTAATGTCAAAATGAAACTACATGGTATTTTACTGAAAAAGAGCAATAAAAGTTACAAAATGATGTAGATTGTCATGAAACTTGTTCAGCATGTTTGTTAATAATTAATAGTCAATATGTAATAGTTTAATAGGGTTGTGTTTAAGAAAAGTGGGATTTTTAGAAAGAAACCGAATCGGAAATCGGTTTGACTCCGATTCTGTCGGGTTTTATTAAAAGATATTTTTAGAGTAACAAAGGAGAAAGGAAGGTGGGACTTACGGATTTAGCTTAAAGAGGAGAGGGGGAGGGAGTGGACGTAGCTTCCTGTGCGTCGTTTCGTCGCCGGGATCTCCTAGGGTTGTCGCCGGAAAAATCGCCGAAGCTTCGCCTTTCGCTTCTTCCAAACTACACTAGGGTTCTAGGAAATTTCTTGAGAGTTTTGTTCAGAATTTTGGAGTGAGAGGGTAGTGTTTAGAGGTTGTATTTATAGGGTTAGGCTAGGCTTAGGGTAGGTGAAAGGTTAAAATGAAAAAAATATATGATAAATTGTAATAAAATGTATTAAAAGTGGAGTAATTAGGATTTTAAAGTATCTTTGTTACTGGTATGCACATTTAAACTATACAGGAGTACAGAGGAGATGAAAAGCCCAAACTTTCATGTTGGGGACTCGGCGGTCCGGCCGGCAGCGGCGGCCCGAGTCGGCCGATTCGGCCAAGTCCGGCCAAGTCCGGCCGCCGTTGGCTTCCCCGACGCTTCAATAGTCCCCTGGTACAGTTAGTTTATTTAGTGTAGTGGAGTTTTTGTGAGTTATGCATGTGTAAACCCTTGGTATTCTAAAAATTCAAAATAAAACAATATTAAAAATAATGTGGGGTGTGGGATTTGAACTCTGGTGGCTTGGTTCAGCAGTGCAAGGTATTACCAATGAGCTACAAGCTCTTTCTTGTAATTAATTAGCAAAACAAATATTTATGGCAGTTACAGAAATGCAAATACTCCAAGTATTTAATTTTTAAACAAATTTTTGTACACTAAAATTGGAGTTGTTACAAACTACAACTGATGATTTGATAGAACCGGTGGATCCAATAGTCTCCGACAAATCTCAGCCACTCCGCGATCTAGAAGGGTTCCTCATCCACCAGAGAGATACTACGGTTTTCTCATAGACGGTGGGAGCGAGGATTGCATCATGGAAGATGATGACCCAACTAGTTTTGAGCAGCCATCACAAGTGAGGACTCTGTGAAATGGTTAGATGCTATGCGATCTAAGATGGAATCCATGTACACCAATAATGTATGGACTTTGCAAGTTGCTCCTGAAAGGGTAAAACCCATCGGGAGCAAGTGGATATTTAAGAAGAAAATTGGTGTAGATGGAAAGGTTGAGACCTTCAAAAATAGACTTGTAGAAAAATGTTTTCGTCAACGACCATGTGTCGATTATGATGAAATTTTTTCTCCTGTTGCTATGCTTAAGTCCATCAGGATCCTACTTGCCATTGCTGCATACCATGACTACGAAATCTGGCAGATGGACGTTAAGACCGCTTTTCTAAATGGTGATTTAGAAGAGAGCATATACATGACACAGCCAGAGGGCTTCGTAGACAGTGGGAGCAGTGGAAAGATGTGCAAGCTGCTTAAATCTATCTACGAATTAAAGCAGGTATCGCGGAGCTAGAACATCTATTTTGAAGAAGCTATCAAAGAGTTTGACTTCATCAAAAATATAGGTGAACCTTGTATATATAAGAAGGTTGCAGAGAGTAAGGTTGTCTTCCTCGTATTGTACGTGGATGGCATACTCTTGATAGAAAATGATGTTCCTATACTACACTTGGTCAAGCTCTTCTTATCACAAAAGTTCTCCATGAAAGATCTAGATGATGCCTCCTACATCCCGGGGATAAAGATCTATAGAGATAGATCTAAGCGGATGTTGGGATTGTCCCAATCCTGGTACATAGACACCATACTAAAGAGGTTTAGTATGGAAGATTCTAAGCGTGGTAATTTACCCGCTTGCTCAGGAATCACTCTCTCCAAAAAGATGTCTCCCAAGACCGATTTGGAGAGGGCCCGCATGCAAGGGATACCCTATGCTTCAGCAGTCGGATCTATCATGTATGCGATGTTATGTACCAGACCAGATGTAGCTTACTCACTAGGTGTAGTGAGCAGATATCAATCAGATCCTGGGGAAAAGCACTGGACAGCTGTGAAGAACATGCTTAAGTACTTGAGAATGACTAAAGAATGTTCTTGGTGTATGGTAACAGTGAACTCCAAGTCGAGTTCTTTACTGATTCGAGCTTCTAGAGTGATAAGGACGACAGTAAGTCGGTCTCGGGTTTTGTCTTCACCCTCAATGGAGGGGCAGTATGTTGGAAGAGTTCCAAGCAAGATACAGTAGCATACTCGACGATGGAGGCTGAATACATCGCTGCCAACGATACTGCCAAAGAAGCTGTCTGGATGAAGAAGTTCATTGCTGAACTTGGTGTGGTTCCATCCATTGAGCATCCAATACCTGTGTATTGTGATAACAATGGAGCTGTGGTTTTAGCCTAGGAACCCCGGTCCTATCAGAGATCCAGGCATATTTTTAGGCGGTATCACCTGATCCGGGAGATAGTAGATTGACAGGAGATCGAGATCGGGAGAGTTGACACGAAGGACAACGCAGTGGATCCACTCACGAAGGCCCTCCCCCAGACACAGTTTGAGAGACTTTTTGGGATGCTGGGTATGAAATACTACAACAACTGGCATTAGTGCAAGTGAGAGATTGTTAGTAATATGTATGCCCTAGAGGCCATTATTGTATGATATAGTGGATGCTTGAACATATATATAGAGTACTTTCTTGCTCGACATGATAGTATGCTATCTGGTTGCTCTTTATCTTAACATGTACACCTGTATTATTATACTGTCTCTCTGATACATGTTGATAAAACGCTTAGGATGTTTGCTTGACTACCAGGACTATGATGCGGATCATACTGCTGGGACTTGTGTAGTCCACAAGCACATCCTTTAACTGTTCCTAGTCGAGGGAGTATTCTAGTGTGTACGTTTCTTGACCCTGTAGGTGGCGATGGTTGATCCCATAACTATTGGTGTTTGACATCAAAGATTGTACACATGTGCTCATTAGAGAATGGGTACACCGAATAGGAATCGCCGAGAACTCCTACATGGTATCATACCTATTGTCAAATAGCAGTTCTCTGGTGACACTGGTACATGTTAGTCTGTAGACCCAAAATCGTCATAATGTCTTGTGTGGTTCCCACTGTGTTTTGATTTCCTCCCTACCACGGCTCAAAGGAGTCATGCAAGCGGGTGGATTTTAGGTACAGTCCCGAGTCACATGGAGGCAGTGAGCGATAGAAGGGGTTTCGTCTCTCCCGGTATAGGGAGTTGATGTTGCGCTATACTCAATTGGCTATAACAGTAAGTCTCTAGCCATGGCTGATGAGATTTACTGGTAAGTGTTATCAGTAGTTTCTCGAACCGTTATGAGCCACACATCGGCATGACCGATCAAGTTACTGGGGTCTGGCGATTCCACCCCTAGACTCGATATGCGATATACCAGACGAAGAGACTGGACTGTACGGTAAGTGTTACTTATAGGCTTCATGGGAGTTTGGACAAGTTTGCTTGTTGATCTTCTAATCGTTCAATACCTGGGTAGCCGTTACGTCCAGCTAGTACCGTTGACGGCTTGTGGATAACTGATGTGATCATTAGCTACTGCTAGCGTACTGACGGGTTTTTAGAGTCCCACACAGAGGTTTCCAGTTCAAGCGAAACGAAGTAGGGCACATATCTCGGGAGCCTGATTAAATACGAGTATGTGATACCGTATTCTAATCTGGCGACATTTGATATCAGTTAGGTTATATATGATATAACCGGAATATTAAATCAAGTGTTGATTTGATAATGTAATGTACAGATAAATGATATTAGTCGGTTATATATGATATAACCGGATTATTAAATCAAGTGTTGATTTAATAATTTGATATATATTTATATTTGATATAATTATATATTAACTAATATTATTGCTCACTAATTATTTTCTTATCTTTATATATATTATGATGCATGGATTTTCTATTTTGAGAAAATAGAAAAATGAGGAGATATTTATGGAATGGGTGAAGCATGGCTTTAACATTTATTTATTCATTTGTTTTCACTATAGAAGCATGGGAGCAATTTATTATTGGAAAAAATTGTATGCTTCAATAAGTGAACATATTAGTAGTAGCCATTCTTCACTTGTTCTTTCACTTAGCTCATTAGATTGCTCTCTCCTTTTCTTTTTCTTCCTCCACCAAGCTCTACTCTTTTCCATGAGTTAGAAAATAAAGAGTTAGAGAATTCTAAGTGAGCTTATAAACCTACTTCATCATCCTAGTCTAGATTAGCACTTTAGACTAGGTTTTTTATTTCAATAATACTAGATTAGTGAAGAGGTAGCTTGACCTAGAGAAACTTTGGATGGATCATCTTCGGCGTGGAAAATCAAGGAGCAAGCTCATTCCTTCTTCAAGTGGAGCCTAGAGGAGTCGTAGGGGCTACTATCCGGAGCTTTAGAAGTGAATGTCTTGGTCTACAAAGGTTGTATACTCTTTCACTTAGTATAGTTTTTGTTATATCATTGCTTAAACCTTAATGATCTAGTTAGATTCTAGGTTAGTGTAGTTTAGCATCCCGAAAATTTTAAAATTGCATGCTTGATACCGGTATAAATCTTGTTGTGGTGCTAGGATACACTTTCAATTAGGGTCTGACGTTTACCACTCCTAGATCCGGTATGCGATACTCTGAGACGAAAAGGCCAGACTGTATGGTGATTGTCACAGATAGGCTCAGTAGGGGTTCGGATGCGCTTGCTCGCTGGCCATCCTTTTCGACAGGTATCCGGGTAGCCGTTACGTACAGCTAGTGCCGCTGACGTGCTTATAGTTATGGATTTATTCAGTAACTCACTGCCGGCGTACTATCGAGTCTTTAGAATCTCACATAGAGCGTTTCTCTGGTTCAAGCGAAATGATATAGTGGCCGTATTTTGATACGTGCAGGGTTCCGATCAAATAAGTGTACTAGCTACCCAGACTTTTGATCGGATGGTTGATAATACTAACCGCTTTAGGATTTAGCCGGATTATTAAATCAGGTATTGATTTAATAATTTACATATATATTTCGATATGTATATTCTAATGTTATATTCATTGTATTATTCTATCTTTTTGGGTATTCGTATTTTGATACGAATACGGGTATGTATATACGGTAGAGTGTATTCCGTATTTATACTGAAAAATATTCTAGAAGGTGGATACTTCATTTTTGGTTTATCCATTTATTCATTTAAATGGAAAATGAGGTGTAAAGGTAGTGAGGTGAGAATGGTGAGAACCATGCTTAAATAAGATTGACAAATGAATTGTAAATTCATTTGTCAAAACTATATAAGCATACTTGCAATGTTTTATTTGCAAAAACCATTTACAAAACCATGCTTGGATATTTTCTCACATGAATGAGGTCATTCTCATCATTTGTTTCTCTCTCCAAACTAGTCTTTTCCATGACCTCCTCTTTCTTCTTCAATACTACATTCTCATGAGTTAGAATCAAGGGTTGAAGTGGGATAGAAAAATACTAAAACAACACTACTACATCTCTAAGCATTCTTGACTAGCAATTTAGGGTTTTTAGTTGCTCTACTTATTTTTTGTGTGGAGCTAGAACCATGAACCATACCTCTAGGGCGGATCATCTTCGACGGAGGAAGACCGGCAGTCAAGCTCGATCAAAGAGACCCAAAGGAGTTAAGAAAAAGAAGATGAAGACCGAAGGACTCGATTTCTTGGTATAACTCTCTTCCATAGTAGCTATAACCTTCTTATAGTTTTCTAGTTTGTAGTTTCTAGCGCCTCAAAAAAAATTTGTTTTTCATTCCGCAAAGGCCGCAATCGTGGCCGCTAGGATGCTAGAAACCTCAACAAATACATATCTGTTAAGAGGTACCTTAGTTATAGGTAGATTCGTTGGTTGTTTAGATGGACATATTATCGTTATATTTTACCACATGGAAGTCTACTTTTGTTTGTACTACAAGAAAATACAAAATCTAGACTAAGAAATTTTTTAATGTATGCGTATGGTTTATGGAAAATAATGTTTGGGAAGAATAATCGAATTCCTCTGTTTATATGAGTCATAATAATTAGGTAATAAATCGCATTTAGATTTAGCATCATTGGTTTGTCGAATGTTTAAAGAAAAGAGCATGATTGATCATGGAATTCCTTTAACCTAGTATATCAAATGACAAAAATTGTAAGGAACATTAATCCAAATATTTAAAGAAATTGGAGCTGGGGGCCTGGACCATAACCACCCCTTTTGCTATGACCTTGACCATAAACAATGAGTTTATCATATGTATTAGTTTCCACGGATATCTCATTGCTATGAGTTTAAGATAAACCATTTCCATGACAAGTGAAGATAAACCATTTCTATGTCATAAGGCACTATCGTTGAATATTCATGAGGCAACTTCTAATTTGTGACTGTTAATGACGTCGGTCGGATCACGTCAAGATGTTACCTTCCGTTGGTCTGCAAATGGCGGCGATAGACGGCTGAGATTGGATCTAGAGGCTGGCTCCTGAAGCGTGTGGATCTTAATAGGTTTGTGGTTGTTTGGGCCGAGCTACCTGCAAGGAAGTCCCGGGGTGGTTGTACCACCGAGGACCCTCCGACGGTCAAGTTAGAGAGAAAATCCGAGCAGAGTAACGGCTTAGTAGAGTAAAAACAGCTTACTTGAACCGTCTGAAGAAGGGGTTTATATAGCGGTGGCAGCAAACAGGCAAGCGCGAGAATCACGCCGGCCGTTATGCTCCCGACGTCACGCCCGCGTGATGGACGGGATCCCCCATTAACGGCGAGATAGGCTCGTTAATGGGGGATCGTGATAGCGTGGAACGTGGGATGTGGCCGGCGAATATCTCGCGCGTGGCGAGATTCACGGGATGGCGGTTGCGCCTGTGAGTGGTGCCGTTGGTCGGTCGATGAGACCGAGGAAGATGACCTCGGTGGGAAAGCTCGCAGATAAGTGGGAGAGCCGAGGTATCTTGGTTCTGCGGTAGCCCAGAAACGAGCTAAGAGGCTGAGGAGGCCAATTGTGCAAGGGGTTCGGCGGTGAGCCAACGTTTGTTTGTGGGACGGGCACAGGAGTGGCCTGGTCGGCCACTGTAGGTCCTTTCTTGTGAGCTTCGGGACACGTCATCAGCCACGTGTCAGGATCTGGGAGATCACCGATATCGAGCATCACCATTAGCCTCCCACTCTCATCCCGACCAGATCATATGTCGGGTCAAGAGTGATCTGCCGGGTCACCCGAGGTGAACTCCTTTTCGAAGATATCGTTGGGGCGTGTCTCCGGGCAATCAGTTGTATTTTCTGGATGACGCCAGCGAATCATGGGTGAGATCTTTGCATTAAAGAGGGTGCGCCGGATCATGGGTACGTTCACCGAAGCGACAGCCCACGTGTTAGGCGCTGGTTGGCTGATGCGACGGGCCGCAGGTTCCCTGCGCCCGATGGGGTGAGGCCAATGTGCGCATGACAGGTGGAGCGACGGTGGTCGTTGAGTGCGAAGAGTCGTCTTAGCGGGAGATGACTGAGGCCGTTGGATGTGTTACGCCGGCTGCTATAAATAGAGGTGGAGTCCACATGCGGGCCCATTCTTCTTCATAATTCCCCCGTCTTTGGTTTTGTCAGCTCGGCATTCTCCTCTTTAGGTCGGGATCCCTGCGTTTTCTCTTCCGAGGGCTCGTCTTCATCAGGTTAGATATCTTTCTCTGAGGAGTCTGTAGATATAGTTGGGGTAGAGTCTGGGGAGCCCTCTGTGGATTCTTCCTCTTCTCATTCTTCTTCTTCTTCTGGATCGGAGCCCTCCCAGGGGGTTAGGGTCAGATCCTCTTCCCAGGATTGCCCGACAAGGGCGGTTCCCAGAGTGGAGGTCGCGGATGCGCCTGGCGTGTCGTCCACGGTGAGGTACGTGAAAAGATCTCGCCACCGTTCGGACTCGTTTCCATATTCCTCCCGGCTATACGTTGCGTTTGGTCGGGGAAGGGGAGAGGGCAGATCAGGTACGGGGCAAGGAGATTGCCCTGTATTTGGAAGCCTTTTGGGCCGGAATGCGCCTGCCCTTCTCCCCCGAGGTTGTTAGAACGCTGAATCATTTCGGGTTAGCCCCGGTCCAGCTAGTGCCGAACTCCTGGAGGATTCTCCTCGGGTTCCTGGTCCATTTGAAGTTGCAGCTGATCCCTTTCAGGCTGTCCACCCTTGCCTCCTCTCTCATTTACAAATGTCACCCCGGCACTCGCGTGGACGACCCGTAGTGGGTTTACATCTCCTTCAGGAAACAACGGGGGAATGCTGCCGGGTCGGGAGTCGTCATTGTGCCTTCTTCCATCCACGATTGGAAGAAGAAATTTTTCTTTGTTGGGCCGCCAGAAGGTGAGGACTGGCTCGTACCCACCCAGTGGTCTAGGTATAGGTGCCAGTGGGAGAGTCAATCCAATGATCCCGACACGGTTAGAGTGGCGGAGTGGGAGCCCATTCCCCGGGCCGACGTGCTGCTTTCTGAGCGGGCCCTTAGTTGGACTGGGCTCAGCCCCGCCCAGTTTGTCGGTAAGTTAGGAGCTCGCAGACGATCTGTTAGACTCGTGTTTATTTTCATTTCTACTTGTGTTGCTGACTCCAGTGTATTTTGTCTTGTGCGGAACCCATGGACTTGAGCCAAGTTCGAGCGGCCATGCGCAAGCCGAAGAAAGGATCGAAAGCTTGAGGTGCCAGCTCCTCCCGTCCGACGTCGACCCCAGCTCTCCCGGCAGCCGCCCAACCGCGGCGTTCGAGTGCGGGCCGTGCCCCGGAGCCTAGCCAGGCACCGAGCCGAAAGTGGGTTCGGGAACAGGAGGCCCAAGCTCCGGAGAAAGAGATCGACTCCCCGGGACCGTCTCTCAAGAGGTTTCCCAAGACAGTTCCGCGGACCCCGGCCTCCCCGATCTTAGTGGACAAGGGGGACCTTCGCTTTAAGGTGCCCTCAGGGATCTCCGTTGCTGACAGCTTGCTGGAAGACATGGAGAGGTCGGCCGGGGAGAAGGTCTCTCGGGGGACTCTCAAGGCGCAAATGGCGGCCATCGCCCAAGAGGCCGTGCAGGCTAGTGCTCGCTCCTCACTTGATTTTTCACTCAGCGTCTCATCATTCCTGAGATTTGGTGCCCCCCTTTTCTTTCTGACCGCCCTCTGATTTCTTTAGGTCCTCTAGCACGTCGCCCTCGTCGTCCAAGGAGGAAGAGGAAATTGCCCAGGCGATGCGAGTAGCGGGCGAGCTCTATTCGCTGGAGGAGAGCTCTACTCGCTGAAGGAGAGCTCAAAGTTGGAGCTGGAGGCGGCGATGGCGAGGGTCGCCGCCCTAGAGGGCGAGATTGCGGCCGGGAAGCAGGAGGTAGCGGCCAGGAAGCAGGAGGTCGCCAGGTACCGCGAGGCCGCCCAGGCCGCCCAGGCCAAGCTTTAGGACTCCAAGGTGCTCGTCGGCACCCTGAGGAAGTCGGCGGGCACCCTCCAGAAGGAACTGGGGGAGACGATAGAGGGGACGAAGCGAGCCGAGCTCAGGGCGGTGAAGGCAGTGGAGAACTATAAAAAGTCGGACCATTTTTACACCGACCTAGCCGCAGCCACTACCCTCATCTGGCATGAGTCCCTCGACGTCGTTAAGGCTCGGATTCCGAAGTTCCCCGATGAAGAGCTTCGGAATGATTATCCTCGCGGGGACGACGCGCAGGGGGATGCCCCCGGGAGCACTGCCGAGGAAGGGAATCCCAGCGAGGGTGACACCGAGGCTCCTGTGATGGGCGCCGATCCTCCAGACGCAGCCCGAGTCGTGGTAGATATTGAGCTTCCCGGGGTTGCGCCTGGCCCTGAGGCCTGAAGCCTCTTGTCTTCTTATTTTCTTTTCTTTTGTCGCATCGGGAATTTTGTAGGCCTCTGGGCATTTTGTAAGGCTGGGGAGCCCCCAATACCCTTGTAAAGACTTTGATTTTGGGAATGAATTATTTTCGCAGTAGTATTTGTGCGCGTATTTTCCTTTGTCGGTAAACACTTGTATTTGCACAGTACTGCCTTCGTTTTATGTCGGTTCTTCGTCTAGTGATTACGCATTGAGTTGAATCTGTTTATTTGCCAAGTGTGCAAAGACCGGCGGGAAGACGGTATCTCCATGGCCCCCAAGTCGAGGTGGAGATCGCTCAGACGTAGATAGACCGGATGCCTCTTGGTGAGGGCTTTTGTTCCTTAGTCGTGGGAGGCACAGAGGGGCATGCTAAGGATGGGCCGAGCAGGATAGCTGCTCGGTCACCTCATGGCGAGGGCTTTGATCCCTAGCGTTGTGGGGTAGGAAGCTACCAGCGAGGGATAACCGAGCAAGGGATAGCCCGGTTGCCTCTTGGCGAGAGCTTTGATCCCTGGCGTTGTGAGATAGGGAACTACCAGCCAGGGATAACCGAGCAGGTACGGGCCCAGTTTCCTATTGATGAGGCCTTTTATCCCTGGCGTTGTTGAGTAGGTTCTACCGGCCAGGGATAACCGAGCAAGGGCGGGCCCGGTTGTCTCCTAGTGAGGGTTTTTGATTCTTAGCGTGGGAGGGGCCGTAAGAGGCCTACTAAGGACGGGCCAAGCAGGGTTGCTTCCCAGTGCCTCTTGGCGAGGGCTTTGATTTCTGGCGTTTTGGGGTAGGGAGCTACCAGCCAGGAATAACCGAGCAAGGATGGGCCCGGTTGCCTCTTTCGAGGGCTTTTGATCTTTAAGGACTGGCCGAGCAGGGTTGCTGCCCGGTGCCTCTTGGCGAGGGCTTTGATCCCTGACATTGTGGGGTAGGGAGCTACCATCCAGGGATAACCGAGCAAGGGCGGGCCCGGTTTCCTCTTTCGTGGGCTTTTGATCCTTAGCACGGGAGGGGTCGTAAGAGGCCTACTAAGGACGGGCTAAGCAGTGTTGTTGCCCGGTGCCTCTTGGCGAGGGCTTCGATCCCTGGCGTTTAAGGGTGGGGAGCTACCAGCCAGGGATAACCGAGCAAGTGTGGGCCCGGTTGCCTCTTTCAAGGGCTTTTGATCCTTAAGGACTGGCCGAGCATGGTTGCTGCCCGGTGCCTCTTTGCGAGGGCTTTGATCCTTGGCGTTGTGGGGATAGGAAACTACCAGCCAGGGATAGCCGACCAGGGTAGCCGCTCGGCTGTCTCTTGGTGAGGGCTTTGATCCCTGGCGTTGTGGGGTAGGAAACTACCAGCCAGGGATAGCCGAGCAGGATAGCCGATCGGCTGCCTCTTGACGAGGGCTTAAATCCTTAGCTCGGGAGGGGAGGTAGGAGGCCTGCTAAGGATGGACCGAGCAGTGAAGCTGCTCGGTTGCCTCTTGGCGAGGGCTTAGATCCCTGGCGTTGTAGGGGTAGGGAACTACCAACCAGAGATAGCCGAGCGGGGAAGCCGCTGGGCTGCCTCTTAGTGAGGGCTTTGATCCCTGGTGTTGCGAGGTAGGGAACTACCAGCCAGGGATAGCCGAGCAGGATAGCCGCTCGACTGCCTCTTGGTGAGGGCTTTGATCCCTAGCTCGGGAGGGGTCGTAGGAGGCCTGCTAAGGATGGACCGAGCAGTGAAGCTGCTCGGTTGCCTCTTGGAGAGGGCTTCGATCCTTGGCATTGTGGGGGTAGGGAACTACCAACCAAGGATAGCCGAGCGGGGAAGCCGCTGGGCTGCCTCTTAGTGAGGGCTTTGATCCCTGGCGTTGCGAGGTAGGGAACTATCGGCCAGGGATAGCTGAGCAGGGTAGCCGCTCGGCTGCCTCTTGGTGAGGGCTTTGATCCCTACCTCGGGAGGGGCCGTAGGAAGCCTGCTAAGGATGGACCGAGCAGTGAAGCTGCTCGGTTGCTTCTTGGCGAGGGCTTCGATCTCTGGCATTGTGGGGGTAGGGAACTACCAACCAGGGAAGCCGAGCGGGGAAGCCGCTGGGCTGCCTCTTAGTGAGGGCTTTGATCCCTGGCGTTGCGAGGTAGGGAATTACCAGCCAAGGATAGCCGAGCGAGCGGATGCCTCTTGGTGAGGGCTTTGAGAAGAGGGACAGTCGTTGGTGACACGTGTCATGAACGCGTGGAGGAAGCGAAGCGCCGGAGCTGCGTCATTTCGATTTCGTCGAGAAAGGATCGAGGTCTGCCGCGTGGCGGCACAGCTGTGGGTGAAACAGGCGACTGTTGGATTTTCGAAGGCGAAGCGGGCTATAAAGAGGAGGGAGTGTTGATCACTCCTTTCTTCACACCCAAACGTGAGAATGGAGGACTTCCCTTTTACGATCCCCGACATCGTGAATTTTGAGGACGTGTACCTCTATGACCAGTACTGCACCGAGGACATGGTGCAGCTAATGGTTGGCCGCATTGAGGACCATTTCGGCCGACTGCTCCCCCGGCGCTCCTCCCTGCTCCAGCTGCTGATGTACTCCATCTAGAGGGCGTCGCCGGGGCTCTACAACCCCTTATCCGAACAGCTGAGGGACGAGACGGTTAGTAAGCTAAGGTCCTTGTGGCGCTTCGGCCTGATCTCTGCGGGTCGGCGGGACCGCTTGATGGCGCTCATCCTTGAGTGCTACCAATTGAGGCACGGCGCCGACGTCCGCGGACGGCACCGGGGGCAGAGGTCTGAGGCTGCGAGGGCTCGGTTGGCGGAGATATCCTCGGAGTACCATGAGCAATGTTTCTTGCACCCCCTTCCCCCGCTACTGTAATTTTTCTTTTTGGATGTACGGCTGAGGAGCCCATAGTACCTTTTTGAATGAATAAGACTCTTCTTTTTGCAATGTTTTATTGATCCATTTATTACATAAACAAAAGTTCTCAAGAAATGTTTACATTGCCTTGAAAAGAAGTACACGTTAGTAAATGCTTTTATTCGAGCAGCTTGAGCCCCTTGGATATCTGTTGGCCTCTATGCCCGGCATAGGGTACTGAGCTTCGTAGGTACCTGACGCACCCTCGTTGATACGACCATAATTTGGCCGATTGTCAGCTCGCCGGGAGGGGGACGTTGCTTCTGCTCGCGGTCAGCTTGCCGCTTGTCTTGCAAGTACGCTGCGAGGTGTCCCGAACGGATGAGCTCTTCGATGTAGTCTCGGAGCTGCTTACAGCTTTCCGTGGAGTGGCCCTGCGACCTGTGGAACCCGTAGTAGGGGCCCCGGGTGCACTTCGAAGCCATGCGCGTGATCGCGGGAAGCTTGAAGAACCCCTCGCCCTTAACCTCCTCTAGGAGTACGGTCTGGGAGACGTTGAGCGGGGTGCACTCTTAAAACTTCGGGGAGTAGGGCTTTAACCGCTCAAGCCTCCTTCTCTCTTCCCTTGCCCTTTTCTTCTGGTCGGTTTGCTCTGCCCCGGGGAGATTTGCGTTCACCTCGGATTCGAGCCGGACCTCACGCTCGGTCCAGGCCTTTACCTTGGCCATGATCTTAGGTTGCGCTAATGCAAAGGAGCGTAACCACTCCTTGTGCCTAAGACCAAACCTAAGCGCCGTAATGACCATCTCATCCCGGTGCTCTGGGACCTCGAGAAGGGCGTTGTAGAAGCGGGTGATGTATGCTTTGAATGTCTCTTTGTCCCCGCTTTTGATTGTGAAGAGATGGCCGATTGTGCATTTTTGCCATCTGTTCCCGACGAAGTGGCCGAGGAATTGGGTGGCCAGCTCGTCGAAAGTTGAGATCGAGCATGGCTCGAGTCCTCGGAACCAGTCTCGTCCGGAGCGGATGAGAGTGGCCGGGAAAGCTCGGCATTGAGCGGCGTCGGAGTTATCTTGGAAGCTCATTCCCGTGGTGAATGCATCTAAATGGTCCTTCGGGTCAGATTTGCCGTCGAAGAGGGAGACCTTCGGGGGCTTGTTGCGAGAGGAGAAGTGGACGACGAGCAGCTCCTTGGTGAATGGTTTGGTGAGCGAGTCGGCGGCATACTTAGCCCCGTCGCTCGAACAGTGACCTTCCCGATGCATACCTTCGATCTTCTTCTCGAGGGCGTCGAGCCTGCCGTGGTATCCCGTCGATTCGGCACATTCTGATCTTTGGCCTCTACTGTCGGTAGCCCGTGTCTGGCCGTGGCCCCGGTTCCTTTCGATGAGGTTAATTAGATCCCCGGGTGAGCTAGTCTTTGAGCTGCCGTGACGAGCCCCGTCCGCACGACCCCGTCGAGGGAGGGGGTGTCGGTCATGCCTGGTAATAGGCGAGCTGACAGACATCTCCTCGGGAGGGATAGGTGCGCGAAGGATCTCGGGGCGAGACGCTCTGACGATGGGGCTCGGTGTTGAACTATGGGGCGCCTAGTGGGTCGCAGAATGTTTCAGGCCAGGGGATTTGCTGTCGTAGGAGGCAGCGAGGCAGTGGTCGGCGGTGCCGACGCGAGCGAAGTCTTCTCTTCCTCTGCAGGGGTCCCGGTCCCGAGGTGGGGGAGCGGCGACGTGGGGAGCTTGCCCCTCCGTTTAGACACGGACGAGCACGTCCACGACGGACGCGAGTCGGTTTATCTGGATGGCTAGGGCGTTGTAGACGCTCGTCGGAGGAGGGGACTCATCCGCGTCTCCATTGAGGGGGAGGCTGCGGCTATTGCTTGGATCGTCGTGATGACCGCTCGCCATTGGGTTGGAATCGGAAGATGAACTTTTTGTTTTTGTGGAATCAAGTGTTCCCATAGACAGCGCCAGCTGACGTGGGTCAGATCACGTCAAGATGTTACCTTCCGTTGATCTGCTGATGGCGGCGATAGACGGCTGAGATTGGATCTGGAGGCTGGCTCCTGAAGCGTGTGGATCTCAATGGGTTTGTGGTTGTTTGGGCCGAGCTACCTGCAAGGAAGTCCCAGGGTGGTTGTACCACCGAGAACCCTCCGACGGTCAAGTTAGAGAGGAAATCCGAGCAGAGTAACGGCTTAGTAGAGTAAAAATGGCTTACTTGAACCGTCTGAAGAAGGAGTTTATATAGCGGTGGCGGCAGGCAGGCAGACGCGAGAATCACGCCGGCCGTTACGCTCCCGACGTCACGCTCGCGTAATTGGCGGGATCCCGCATTAATGGCAAGACAGGCTCGTTAATGGGGGATCGTGATGGCGTGGAACATGGGATGTGGCCGGCGGATATCTCGCGCATGGCGAGATTAGCGGGATGGCGGTTGCGCCTATGAGCGGTGTCGTTGGTCGGTCGATAAGACCGAGGAAGATGACCTCGGCGGGAGAGCTCGCGGACGAGCGGAAGAGCCGAGGTATCTTGGTTTTGCGGTAGCACGGAGACGAGCTGAGAGGCTGAGGAGGCCAATTGTGCAGGGGGCTCGGAAGTGAGCCAGCGTTTGTTTGTGGGACGGGCACAGGAGTGACCTGGTTGGCCACTGTAGGTCCTTTCTTTTAAGCTTCGGGACACGTCATCAGCCACGTGTCAGGATCTGAGAGATCACCGATATCGAGCATCACCAGTTAACTTACAAACAATCTAAAATCAATTGGAGCTTCTATCAAATTAAGTTATTGTCGTTTACAATTCACACCATGTCAAATATTTACTAACATACTATAACTGCTATTAATGCATTTTCTTTCAGCTTATATAATTCTCATAACAATTAGATAGTGTGTTGAGACGGATTCGGATCTGCTTTTCTGATGGGATTCAGCAAACCATCCAGCCATCCATTTAAGATTCAGTTAATTCAGGCCGTAAAACAAATAAACTGTGGGGCACGGTATATTTCTCACGAGTCCGGGAGTAATAGACGTGAGAAATATACTGGGCCCCGCAGTTTATTTGTTTTACGGCTTGAATTAACTGAATCTTAAATTGATGGCCGGATGGTCCCTTCAGAGGAGCAGATCCAAATCCGTGTTGAGACCATTTAGGATGCATGATTCAATCAACATTCGTCTAAGTTTGGTGACTTCTTTCATAGTTTAGGTGTGACTGTTCTAGAATATTTTACTCCCTCCGTTTCTCTATGCCATTTTTTGTTCTTGCACTCCCGTTAAGAAATGCTTAGAATGTTGTGGAGCAATAGTGCCATGATGATAATATTCCTTGGTTGCCAATAATTATTCCCCTGATCTTGAATTTTTTGACACTAAATTTTTTTTATGCCAATTAATGAATATCTCTCTCCCTCGCTCTCACTCTCAAATGTAGGTGTAAATAGAAAGTGTTGGACAATGAAAGAGCTAACGGTGACATGTTCCAATTCTTGACTTCATTATATATTCTCTTACCCCAATGAATCGTAGTTTGGACTAAAAAATTTACAGCTTTCATTAGCAATGTAAGTTTTCTTCATTGATCATATTTGATATGGCCATATATTTTGGAAGATAAAAAATCAAAAAGCTACCTGCATATAAAACAAGGGGCTTAAGATTTTGTGGATTCGACTACCAGAATTGTTTTCTCCATAAACTTGTCTCAAGAGTTATAATCATTTTGAGAATAAAATTTTAATTTGATTCATCATTTTCTTTAAATACCAAGAATTAGAAATTGAATACCGTATGTCTTATGAATATAAATGTTAAAAATTGTCTTAATACATTTCTTTTGTCCGATTTGAATTTCTGGAACGAACAAAAATATTGCAAAAAAATTAAGCAAAAACCAATTTATTGTTGTTTGTATTTCTATTCCATGAGTGTTAATAGCTAATGATTTATCATAAAGATTCATGGATCTAAAGTATATTGCATGAAAACAGACAAATTTCTTTTAAAATATTATCTATTATATACTACATTGGGAGTGAATTTAATTTGAAAACTATTAACTAATGAATCTCTTGCAGATTATATCCCTCCCCAAAAAAGGTCTTTAGCCGTTGATCATAAATTAAAATTTGATGGCTCAAAAATGACGAAATTAAAGTGGGCAGATTCATACATTGTTAGTTTTCATACATTATCGTACAAGATTTCATGAATGTTAATATTTGCATTCATATTTTCTTGATGTTTTATTGCAGTTGATCGGTATTCTTTGCAATAGCTTACTAAAAGTTTTGTGCAAGGAAAAGAGAAAGAAAAACAAAGAAAGAAAAGAAGGGGTTTGCATCAGAGATTCAGCAATGGAATTTAAGTTCATAAAATAGACCTAATCATGAGAAACCCTAATTTTTTTTCTTTCAATTCAATAGGTTTGTTCCATCTCTCTTTGATTTCCTTGGTGGGTTTTGTTTGAAATTGGAAAAGACTCATGAATTCTTGTTGCCAATAGTCTAGAGCACTTAAAAATTTCATTTTTAAGATGTTTGTGAAAATTTTACATGACAATATTTGATTGCAGTGAAAATTTTGAATTGTTGAAGAAAATTCTCCTTCATTCCTCTCCATTTCCCTTCAAAAATCATAGCAACTCAATCCTTGTACCCTTCATCTCTACCACTTTTGCCAACTTTTCAACTGCTCTCACCACTTCACAACTTTCTGAGGATGATGAAACCATAGAAATTGGAGCAAAAGGTAGAGCTTTCTCTAATCTCTATATCAAAGATCACGAGTTGCTAAAAAAAGCCCCAAATCACCATCAAATCTTCATGTTCTTGACCTCATCGACACTGGTTCTCTTGAACCCACCACCAGAATTTACTCTCAACTTTTAAAGCAATGTACATTCTTGAAGAAGCTCAATGAAGGGAAATTGGTCCATGCCCATTTGAAGAATTCTGAATTCAGAGACAATTTATATTTCCAAGTATCAATCATCAACATGTACTGCAAATGTGGGAGTTATGCCCGGAAGACGTTTGATGAAACGCCTGTTAAGGATGTGGTCGGTTTCACTGCACTTATAACGGGCTATTATCAAAATGATCGGCCGAAGGAGGCATTGGAGTTGCTTCCGAAAATGCTTGAGCTTGGATTGAAACCTAACGAATTTACTTTCGCTAGCCTTTTGAAAGCGTCGGATTCTGCTGGCAGGGTGGAAATTGGAGAACAAATGCATGCATTAGGCGTTAAGCTTGGCTGCAATTTGAATGTGTTTGTCGGGAGTTCGTTGTTTGATATGTACGCTCGTTTTGGCAAAATGAACGAGGCTAGTTTTGTCTTCGATTGTTTGGATTCGAAGAATGAGGTTTCATGGAATGCCCTAATTGCTGGCTATACAAGGAAGCAAAATGGAGAGAAGGCTCTTATGAAGTTTCGGGAGATGAAAAGGAGCGGTTTCGAGCCGACCAATTTCACGTATTCGAGTGTTTTCGGGGCTTGCGCTGGTATAGGAGTAATGGAGCAGGGGAAATGGATCCATGCCCTACTTATAAAATCACTGCCAAACTTAAGCTCTTTTGTCGGAAACACTCTTCTCGATATGTATGCTAAATGTGGAAGCATCGCGGATGCTTGAAAAGTTTTCGATCAATTATATAAGAAGGACGTCATTTCCTGGAACTCTATGCTTACCGGGTACGCTCAATACGGTCTTGGAAAAGAAACGATAACTCTATTTGAGGAGATGATTAAGCTTGGAGTTAAGCCGAATCAAATTACTTTTGTTTGTGTTCTTACTGCTTGTAGTCATGGAGCCCTACTAAATCTAGGGCAACACTATTTCAGGCTAATGAAGGAGTACAAGGTCGAACCGGAGATCGAGCACTATGTAACAATGGTGGATTTACTTGGCTGGGCTGGGCTCCTTGATCGCGCTAAAATATTCATCAGCGAGATGCCAATTAAACCGACTGCTGCGGTTTGGAGAGCTTTGCTTGGAGCCTGTCGGATGCACAAGAACCTGGATTTGGGTAAATTTGCTGCTGAATGGGTTTTCGAGCTTGACCCGTATGATTCTGGCCCCCACATTTTGTTGTATAACATTTATGCTTCAGCTGGGAGATGGAGCGATGCAACTCAAGCGAGGAAAGCGATGAAAGATACAGGATTAAGAAAGGAACCGGCTTGTAGTTGGGTTGAATTGGAGAACAAGGTTCATATGTTCGTGGCCGACGATGATTCACCTCCTCAAATTACTGAGATGCATACAATGTGGGAGAAAATTAATAGAAAGATCAAGGAAGCAGGCTATGTTCCTGATACGAACCATGTGCTTCTGCATGTCGACGAGCAAGAGAGAGAAGTGAAGTTGCAGTACCATAGCGAGAAGCTTGCTCTTGCTTTTGCATTGGTAAATCTGCCTCATGGAGTGACGATACGAATCATGAAGAATATTAGGGTCTGTGGGGATTGCCATTCCGCCATTAAACTTGTATCGAAGGTAATGGGGCGAGAGATTGTCGTCAGGGACACGAATTGGTTCCATCATTTCAGTGGAGGATCTTGTTCTTGTGGCGATTACTGGTGATGTAAAGAACGATGGAATCGGTTCAAATGTACAGTTTCACTTAAAAGAAGATGAGCTATATATGTGTTTAAAGCACAGATGAATACTAACAAACCATATCTCGAGCTTGAAGGAGTTTTACTCGGGTACACAGTGCCGTCGATCCCTTTCAGTAAGCATGTTCTGTTTGTGTGATAAATTATCTAATGAATGGAATAATGATCTTATTATCATTATTTTCTTTTGCAGGAGAGCTCGAATATTTTTTTTTATTTTTTTTTTAAATCAACCTCTCCCTTCGGGGATCGAACTTGCAACCTCTCACGTTGGAGAGGAAATTGGTACCGACTAAGCTAAGTCTAGGTGGCGAGCTCGAATATGTTGGTGTGAGATTTGATGTAGGTGGATGTATTCATCTTTCCTTGATTGAAATCTCCATCAGGTATGTTATGAGTTTCTTTCATCCAAGTAATGGGATCTGTTGCTTCTATTTATCTTCAAAACTATTTTGTTCTTTTCTTACCTACTGCCAGTTTTTTTTATGTTTAGCATCCAAATTTGATTTGCCAATAATGCATTGGCTCTCTAAAGCTTCCATGTTTCTACTCTTTTAAAATTTGTTGTGCTAGAGAGACTCATTAGATTGAGAACCAAGAGCTTTATGGGTTTAGATTCAGATAACATTACTATGGCTTTGATTGGTTATTATCACTAGCATTGGATCAAATATTGGTCGTATCGGTCGATATATCGTATCAGGACCCCTTGCAACATAACAAAACAATATATTTTTTGCCCGATATATTAGGCATATACTATATAGGATATGCCTGTTTGACACAATTGTGACATACGATATTTATAACCTTGATCACTGATTGCTAGAAAGTATATACAATTATTATATGGATTGGTTTGTTTCAATTACATCTTTAGTGTAATTGAAATTACATGTCATTTCGAATGCGTCATATATAGCTGATAGAGCTCCGGAATCGAAGCTCTATGTTCCAGTGCATGCTTTCTATCCGCAACCTGACACTAAAGAAGTTTGAACTCCAAACCTTTTGGTTGATTTTCAAATATGGAACAGAAAATCATGAGAAATGCTCATTATATGCCCTTCAAAATATCAATAGAATCATGTTCAAAGTACATGAATTATCCAAAATATAACTGTAATTCATAATTTTCCAGTCACAACATAAGAATATTACAATAATCCATTGCCTGCCAGAGTTTACTTCATTTATAAAAAATCATCAATCAGAATTTAAGATAAAAGAACATAATACAGCAGCACAGAACAATAAGACTGTGATAATGATTCATGGAAATATAAACCCATTCTCAGTAAGAATCTAAAATTTCCGCAAGAGTAGCACCTCCCGTTCACAGGATGCCTGATAACTCGAAAACCGGCCGGAAGCGAAGTTTTTGGTACATAAGTACAAACAAAAAGATCTCAGTTAGCGCCGCATTCCAGGAAAAGAATCAACCGTGTACAATGATCTTGCAAGTGCTATACAAAGGGCTTATCATGCATAATCAAATTCTTCTCCCAAAATGAAGCTTCCTTGAGTAGCGGCAAGTATGTAAAAGAAGAAAAATAATATTACCCTCAGATTACATACGCCAAATAAAATGTATGGAAACAGATATAGATATACTTCGAAAATGGTGCTTCAATCGTTACAATATCAGACCGTATGTGTGAATACAACTCGATAAGAATTACGATGCCTATCGATAGTATAAAGAACAATTTGTTCTGCCTGCCTAATTGGTTGCAGAGAAGACATCAATATGATTTCAAAAATGTAAAGAGAAAAATGCTTACTGGCTGCTTATAGAGAAGACATTAATGTGCAAACAAAATGCTCTCATGATCAATATCGAAGCCCTGAAGCCCTGTTGCGCAGATCAATAAATCTTGATAAGGGTAAACATCATTTTCTAAACAAATTTGAAAGAATGCCTTAAAAAGCTTTAGACAATGAGAAGCTAGATAGCATACCATATAAGTTTCCATCATGGGTTGGTGCTATAGTTGAAGGGTTGCTTGGTAAATGATAGATAAACCCTTGTATGGTGAGGATTCTGGATTTCAACCTTAGAAATCTTTTTGATGATGGGCCTGTATTCGCATCTCATAACGCATTTCTTCAATAGAACTTCGTTACACGTCATCACAAATACGAAATCATCAGCCTGATGTTGATGGAGGAGCCTTAGCAGCCATTCTGGGAAACATTCCATCCCAGTTTCATAAAGATAGAACCCCTTCAATGCTTCCACTTTCTCAACGCACTTCAATGATTGACAACAAGGGATCCATAGTGATCTGAGTGAACAAAGATCGCAGATCATTTGTATGCTATCACAATAACTGATATAAAGTTTTTTCAACAGAGTCCGACTCAGGCCCTTAGGAAGCACAACCAATATAGGACAGCTACCAACACTAAGCCTTTGAAGATGCTGAAGCACAATCAGTTCCTTCTCTTCTTCGCTAAAAGACCACTCTTTCAAATTCGGCATATCAAATATTTCGAGATTTTCAAGCTTAGGGAAGGACGATGATGTATGGCCACAACCAAGAAATTCTGATCCAATGGTCACAACTCCTGATGCATATCTGATAGCAAGTTCTCTTAATTCGGGCAATAATCCTAGGGGCGGAAGCTGTTGGATATCTATGCCTGTAAGAGTCAAACTTCTAAGCTGAGGGAGAGAAGTTCCCAGAGAAGATGACACCATCCAATTTGGAAATGCATGGCCAAAGTGGTCAGTGATATCTAGAGTTTCTAAACATGGAGGTGGAAATAGCGCCTCGAACACTTGTTCGATTTTATGTATCTCCTCAGTTGTGTGAGAGGCTGATTCTGTGCAGCTCAAATCTATGTACTTAAGACGAAGACTCGTACGATGAACCAACTGTCCCTTATGTGTCATCACTGCCTTTTCCAACCCATATTCAGATAATGTTTCAAGCTGCAAGAGAGACTTCAACTCTTCTAATTCACAACCTTGCTCTTGTTGCTCACCTGAACCTACTAAAAACACTCGAAAGATGTAAGTTGTTCCAATCTTGCAATTCCAGTTGGTATAAAAATCAGGGGTGTATACTCTAGGTTGATAAACTTTAAATTGCGCAGCTGAGTAATGCCTTTGGGAAGAGCGTGGAGTAACTGGCATCCTGAGAGAAATAAGACCTGCAGGTTTATAACGAAGGATATCTTTGTTCGGTCAAGATCCAAAAGCCTTAGGTGAGTGGGATTTCCCAAAGCCTCTGGAGCATTCTCAATCCCTGAATAACTAAGAACTAAGACTCAGATTAATGAAAATCTCACAAATATGTCGTTCCCAGGTAGCACGGGACAATTTCTTAAAAACAAGGTCCTTAGGTTCTTTTGTTGTGCTAGAGGTTCAGGAATGATTGCTAGCTCTTGTTTTTCTATAAGTGATAGTCGGCAAAGCTTTTTAGTGGAGACTTTAGTTAACTCGTGATGTTCTCCATAGAAACTTTCATCTTGTGACAGAAACTGAGCAAGTGAACGTAAGACATCATGCATTTTATAAAACTCATGACCGTTTTACACTTGTTAACTGGATAAAGCTTCTCCGGATTAGCTCTACAAAATATTCATTTGCTAATTCCTCAAATGAACCGCCCTCTTGTGTTTCTATGAACCCTTCCGCCACCCAATAATTCACAATACGTTCACAATGGAATTTATGTTCCTCAGGAAACAAAGAAAAATAAAGAAAGCACTGCTTCAGGGAAGAGGGTAAATCTTCGTAGCTCAAGTACAAAGTGCCCCTCAAATCCATACGCCATGCCTCCCTAGTTAGAACTTTTTCCCATTCTTTCTTGTTTATCTCCTTCTTTTTCAAGACACCGGCAATGGCCTTAATTGCTAGGGGAAGACTGTTGCATTTCTTAACAATTTGAATCCTGGTCTCTCTCAAGCTCTGTCGCGTTTTCCTCCTCCTCCTCCTCCATAGTAACAAACACAAACTTGCTAAGAAATTCCCAACCGGATTCTTATAGAATTTTAAAGAAGATAGTTTTTAGGGTTTTGAATTTGGTTGATTTGTGTTGAATATTAAAGGTGTATATATACACTTTGCATGATGAGGAAATAAAATGAATAAAATCTTCCTAAGCAAATAACATCAGAAACAATATGGAAAGATTTTTCTAATCTCCAAAATCTGCAACAACCGCATTTTCCATCGGCAAACGTCTGATGAGCAATTGGTCAGACGTCTGCTTAGACTCTGGTTTTTCTGGAGATTGATTGCCAGATATCTGTGCTTCCTTCAGCAGAAGTATGCCTTCGCTCTGTTGCGTTGCTAGACG
The DNA here is from genome assembly GCA_030015575.1 of Agapanthus africanus. Taxonomy (NCBI): domain Eukaryota; kingdom Viridiplantae; phylum Streptophyta; class Magnoliopsida; order Asparagales; family Amaryllidaceae; genus Agapanthus; species Agapanthus africanus. The sequence continues at coordinate 743,123,596 of CM057342.1, read as the reverse complement.
TCTGGACGAGATTTCTTCAAACTTCTGCGGTTGTGATGTCTTCTTGTCGCTAATATGCCCCCTCAAGATTGAGGCTCCGTTGGAGATTTCAATTTTGGATCGAAATTTGAGAAATTGTGCGTGTCCAAATGCTTTGGTGAGGACATCCGTAAGTTGATCATGAGTACTGATATGGTGTACACGAATGGTTCCATCTTTAACGCACTCCCGAACAAACTGATAGTCAAGAGCAATATGCTTCATTCGAGAGTGGAAAACTGAGTTCGTATTAAGATAGGTAGCCCAGTGTTATCATAGTATAAAGAGGGCGGTTTGCGCAAAAGTATCTTGAGTTAATATAGAAGATTTTTCACCTAAATTATCTCGGCCATGGCATTTACAAGAGCTTTATATTCAGCTTCAGAGGAGGAGCGAGAAATAGTCTTTTGTCGGGCCGATTTCCATGATATGTGATTCGTGTCTAGATAGAGAATGTAGTAGTGGTGGAACGACCGTCATCGCGACTTCCATCCCAGTCAGAGTCATCAAAGGCATGAAGAGTTAGAGGAGCTCATCGGCGAAGATAAAGACCATGATGTGTCTTACCTTTGAGATAGCGAAGAACATGTTTGAGTGCCGTCCAGTGAAGTTCTGTTGGAGAGTGCATGAGTTGGGAGAGATGGTTGACAACAAAAGAAATATTGGACCAAGTGAGGGAGAGGGATTGAAGAGCACCAACTAGCTGACGATATGGCGTAGGATCGACAGAAAAGGACCAGTCATGGCGGAGTAAAGGAGTAGTATTCCACATTGGGGTGGTAACTTCTTTGCTCCTTTCATAGAGAACTTTTTCAGAAGATCGGTAATATGGCGATGTTGAGATAAAAAGAGTCCTTGTGTTATGAGAATAGTTTCGACACCAAGAAAGCGATGAAGGTCGCCAAGATCCTTCAGAGAAAAGTGTTGCCCAAGTTGACTAACAAAAGACTGAATGAACTAAATGGTGTTACCAGTGAGAATAATGTCGTCAGCATAGACCAAGAAGTAGGCAACGTTGGCGTTCTTGGAGTAGATGAATAGAGACGTATCTGCCACCGAGTTTGCAAAGCCGGCTTGAAAGAGATAGCGTTTGAGTTCTTGGTACCATGCACTGGGCGCTTGCTTGAGACCATGGAGAGCTTTTCGTAGTTTGTAGTCATGGTTGGGTAGGGAGGAGTGGAGGAAGACGGGTGGTTGAGCCATGTACACATCTTCATGGAGAGTACAGTTGAGAAAAGGATTGCTAATGTCGAGTTGACGAAGAAGCCATCTTTGAGAGAGTGCGATGTATAAGACTATACACAGTGTTGTCTGCTTAATAACAGGGCTGAAGGTGACGGACTAATCCAAGTCAGGCCGTTGATGGAAGCCTTTGGCTATAAGACGTGTTTTGTATCGGGCAATGGTGCCATCATAGTTGCGTTTGATTCGGAAAACCCATTTGCAACTTACAAGATTCTGATTAGATTTTGGGACAAGATTCCATATTCCGTTCTTCATGAGGGCATCAAATTCTTCGGATATTGTAGCACGCCAATTAGAATCCTTCACAGCTTGAGATACACAGGTTGGTTCAAGGGTTGGGATATGGGATGAACAGTTGTATGATTTATATATTGGGAATTGAAGTATTTTGGGTTAGGTTTTAGTTCATTGTTGGTTCGGAGATTAGGGGTGGATGAGTAGGGTATAATTGTGAAGAGGGTAAATATGATTGAGCGGTTGTAGAGGGGGTAGGGGAGTAAGGGGTTAGGAAGATAGGGACAGATAGGTTGGTGATGTTATCGAGATTAGAAGGTGAGGATTGTGAAGAGTCGGAGGAGGTGGAAAGGTCAAGGGTATGAGATTTGATGATTGGAATTTAGTGGGGGTTGGGTTAAGTTAGATAGGATGTGAAGTTTGGTGGGTTGGGTATACGAGATTGGTTGTGATGCTGTGCCAAGAGAGGCCAAATCTTGCGAAAGAGTCTCTTGATGTCTACTAGATAACTGCATGTGAAAATTGGTTTTGACGAATTTAATATGACGAGAAATGTAAATTTTATGAGTGACAGGATCTAAACATTTATACGCAGATTGAGATTTTGAATAAGCTAGAAAAATGTAGGGAGTAGATCTAGGTTAGAGTTTGGAGGAGATGTACAACCTTAACCAGGGATAGCAAAGACATCCAAAAATCTTGAGATGTTTGTAGTTTGGTGGACGTTGAAATAATTTTTTAAATGGGGATTGGAAGTTAAGAACCGGTGTGGGAAGACTACGTATGAGATAAACAATGGTTTAAAAAGCTTGGCTTCAATACTTAGATGGAAGTGAGGCCGTATGCAAGAGTGTGATACCGATTTCGACAACATGACGATGGCGTTCTGATATGCCGTTGTGTTCAGGAGTGTGTGGAGTAACGGTGAGATGAGAGGCATCATAGGAGGTGAGGATGAAGACGAGATGTGTATTTACCACCATTATTAGAATATATTGATATGAGCGGCAATTGAAAATATTTTTCGATAAGATTTTTGAATTGGGGAAAGATGATGACAATATCATATTTACGTTTCATAGGGTACAGCCAGGTTTATTTTTTGTAATAATCAACAAAAATTGTGTAATAACGAAAATCATCTTACGACAATTCAGTGAGCTCCCAAATATCACTGTAAATTACTTGCAAATGTTTGAAAGCACGAAGGGAATTTTCAGAAAAAGGAAGTTTATGACTTTTATTACAATCACACGAATTACATTGAAAATTATTAACTACCAAGACATTAAACAATAACTTATTTCTCCTAACGACTGATTGAAAGATTCGGATAGAGGGATGACCAAGACGACAGTGCCATTCATTTATTTCGGATTTAGAAGTAGCGTGAATTTAAGGTTGGATGGAGGATGGTAAGTAGTAGACATAATTATGGTTATCCTCGTGAAGAAGAGACGTCCCTGTGCGAAGATCCTTCACTAAAACATTAGAGAGAATAAACTCAAATGAGACTATTTGATTTACAAAATTTAGCAACAGAAATTAAGTTTTGGGTAATAGATGGTGCACAAGGACATTATTTAAAAGAAAAGGTTTTTTGGATGCGTGCAGTGTTGTATTACCGATACGAGAAATTTTCAAATCTGAACCATCACCTATGTTGATCTCGTCGGGACTACCGTAATCGGTGTAGCTGTAAAGAGTCCCAATATCGGATGTAACGTGATGAGAAGCACCGATACCCAATATCCAGGAGGAGGGAGCGGGCCGGTTAGTATTTGTGTTGTTTGCTACAGGCTAAAGGAGCGTCTGTGTCGGGTGTTGCGGTGAATTTGTTTGCACTGCATTCTCACGAAAAAAGCGAGCGAGTTGACGACAATTTTTGGCGTTGTGGTCAGGATGCTTGCAGAAGTTACAGTACGAATTGGAACGGGACGAGTAGTTGCTGCATGCACCAGAGTTGTTGCGATTGTGGAGACGTTTCCACGCTGTTGTGGAGGGCGATAGGAGGAGTGATTGAGTTGATTGGCTTAGTTGGCAGTTGCGAGAGAGAGACACCCGTGTCTTTCTTCTTCAAATGGCGTTCATAGTCTTTGAGTTTGTCATAAAGCTCGTCAAATGTGATGGCATTATTGCGAACTCGAATAGCGGCGGCGGCCTCTTTGAATTCAGTTCTAAGGCCAGCGAGAATGTAAAGAACTGGGTCATCTTCCAGAAGAGGGTGATCGGCAAGAGCGAGGTCATCAGAGATAGAGTGCATCTCTTGTAAGTACTCGCTTATAGGTCGCGAACCACGTTGATTGTTGATCAGACGTTCTTTAAGTGCCATAACTCGTGAGCGAGATTTGTTCACAAGGAGAATAACAAGTCGATCTCATGCTTCTTTGGAGGAGGAAACAGAGGAGATATGGGGTTGGATCGTCTCGACATAACTGCTAAGGATAGCGTTGAGAATAAATTGATGTTGACGGTACCATTGATGATAGTCTGGATTTGCGACACGCTTGGTGGTGTCGTTGACGTTGGCGATAGCCTTCGTAGGAAGGGATTTGGATCCGTCGATATGACGAAGAAGATCATGACCAATTAGAGCCGATTGGATTTGAGATCTCCACACAGTGAAATTTTTGTGGAAAACTTTTGTTGGACAAGGGAATTTGGAGATGACGAGAATTGAGTTTTGAGAGGAGGCCATGGATTAAAAATTGAGTTTTTAGTCGTAAAGCTCTGATACCATATAGAATTTTAGAGAAGGTTTTTTGGGTTTTGAACTTGGTTGATTTGTATTGAATATTAAAGATGTACATATATACTTTACATGATGAGGAAATAAAACAAATAAAATCTTTCCTAAACAAATATCATAAAAAATATGGAAAGATTTTTCTAATCTCCAAAATCTGCAGCAGTGTTTTCCATCGGCAGACGACTGATGAGCAATTGGTCAGACGTCTACTTAGATTCTGGTTTTTCTGGAGATTGATTGCTGGACCTCTGTGTTTCCTTCAGCAAACGTCTGCCTTCGTTCTGTTGCTTTGCTAGACGTCTGGACGAGTGATGTCTTCTTGCCGCTAATAATTCTAAGGTCATTTGTTCCACAGGATGGATGTGCACTGCCGCCATCTCCATAGCAACATTTCGATCTCTAGTTGTAACCAAGACACGACTACTACTATCTCCACTCAGTAGTGGACTTCGGGAAGGGCGTAGCAAGCGACGAACTGCTTCGGGAAGTTGAAAATAAGTATAAATCCGGAGATTCCCGAATAGGTCAACCTTTCGAACTGCTGCTGATTTGTTTTCGATCGGAGCATCAAGCAGCGCAACTTGGTTCTACTTGACTAAGCCTCGCGAACCACCGGTACATTTCATTGCACTTAAATCACCCTCGCTAAGAGGCGCACTCCGATACCATTGATGTCCAATAGCTTAGCAAACTGCCCCACACATCTGCTCACCACACGTCATCCAACACCAAAATGAAAGATTTCCCCGAAACAATGCTTTTCAACAGAGGCAAGAGCTCCGCTACGGTTTGCAGATCACCATAATGTCCTCCGGCTCCTCTAATAATCTCTTTAAGCAAAGAGGTCTCGGAGAAACTCTGCGAGATGCACACCCATATCTTCAAGGAGAACACAGACTGTAACTTCTGATCATTGAAGATATTTTGGGCTAAAGTGGTCTTTCCTATGCCACCCATGCCAGCAACGGCAAAGACTCGGCCTTTTCGTTTATTTTCTCCGGCCATCAACTCCACAAGTTCCTTGGTTGCATGCATCTTCAATAATACTTCGCACAATGCCAGATGAATCGATAACCGCTGAGGGGGGTTGGACGAGGATTAACCCTAGTCACTCTAACAACATCAGGCTCCTTTTGAACCAAGCTGAGGGAGGACATTTCTCCGTAGATCTCATCCAGTCTCATTTATTTCTTTAATAGCATTTCCAACATCACTACGGAAACGGAGGAAGGAGGAGCATCATCCAGTAACTTGGAGCCCTCCGATGCAGAGGTCGATAAGATCATCAGCGTCGTACATGGCGCCTTTGAGTTCTTTGATTCACCCGGTTCGATCCGCTTCTTCTCCGCGTCGCGAAGGACACGGTTGATCCTCTCCATGCTTTGCTGCAGCTTCCGGAGCTCTTCTTTCACGCCCAGGATCTTGACGAGCTTGTCTTCGATCAATGTTACAGGTTTTTCAATCAATTTTCCAGCAAATGCTTCTAAGATGACTGCCATTTTCAATCTTCTTTGTTCGCCCCCCCCCCCCCCCCCCCCCTTCTCTCTGTTATTATTCATGAAACTTTGGTTTTTGTTGTTAACTTCAAGTTCAGGAATCTCTCTATGCTTCGATCCCCCCGATCAATGTTACAAAATTTGAAATGTAAGCAACACATGATAAAAGAAAGCACAAATCCATTTTCTGCTAGCTCAAAATAATCATCATTAATCGGATTCTTTATAGATTATGACATTTCTTCATAAACAATATAGTTCTTACAAAAATTAATAGAGTTAGCATTTATTTTTAATTTTGTATGAATTATAAGCACACAATACATTATTAGTTGTAATGGAACTATAATTATTGAATGTAATTTATTAAAAAAGATAATTATATATTTTATATTATGCATGATAAATAATTTAATTATTGAATATAATTTTAATAATTTTCTAAATAGTCCGTCTCTTTATTTGATTATCAAGATAGTATTTGATTTCTTTTTCAGTAAGAAATATCACATGACAACTTAGATCTTGGTTTAATATTTCAAAACTGTATAAATGCTAAATTTCACTTAAATACCAAAATCTTTTGATCGATACCAAGAATAATCATCATATCTAAATAAATACTCTTTTTGGTGTTTTCAATTTACAATTTACAAGCACGAACGTTTTACGTGGCTATAAACCAATGTAAATAATAAATTATGTCAATATTTTAGCTAAAAATTATTTTTTAATAAATTCATTATCTAGTAATTATTTAAATAGCGATAGTTATTTGAGTCGTGAAATTTTAGCATAAGTTTTAAAGCAATTATAATTTCTATAAATAAATGTAAAATAACTATTGTTATTTGAAATATTATTGTTTCACCATATTTAAGAAAAATATATAGGATATTTTTTGTGACTATTTCGATACAAATATTATTATTTCTCTCTTTTTAAATTTTTTTTGTAAATTCCTATCAAATATTATGAGCAATAAAACCTAAGGATAATTAAAGTAAAAACTCCATTGCACTCATACTATAAAGACGATGCCCATAAACATACCCAAAGCAAGAAATGTCATGTTAAACAACGAGTAAGATTTTCCCATGTATTTTGCAAATCCTTTATACGAACAACTTAAGAATTATTAAGAAATTTTTTCATCCAAATAAACCTTTCAAAGCAAAAATATGGTCTTCCTAAGAATTTTGCAAATCCTTTATAGGAACAACTTGGGAAATATGTCTCATGTTATCTAAAATTACCCTTGCTTAGCCAAGGCCAAGGAATATTGTTACATTCAAATCCATGAGGGCATTCTGGAAAACACTTATCAAAAATAGTGTTTTGGCAAAAGATACCATCCTATGCAAATGATTCTTTTTCCATGACCGAACTTTATATTAGTTAAATGATTTATGAAGGCCACTGTTGGGCCTTTTTTTGTTTCCAACCTCACGCATATATTGCTAAAGAATTGATAATGTCAAGAAGTTCTCAGCCCAATATTAAGCACAAGCCTCAATGAAATATGGTCCAAGGGTTTTCTCATGAAGATTTTGAACAGAAAGTCCTTTCCAACAATTTTGAAAATATCAGAGCTTTTTAGACAACTTCCGAGCAGGCGGAAGCTTTTTGACAATTTACCCTTGATAATAACATAGCCTTAACAGGTTAGTGACATGCTGGCAGTGAGGGGTGAAAGTTGTGTTGGGTTTGACCCGATCCTGACCCGACCCAGTTTTTCCAGGATTTTTGGACATCCAATGTCTATCCGAACCCGATCGGCGGGTTGAATATTAGATAAAAAAAAATTCGGGTTGGGTATGGGTTTAGTGTTGAACCCGCCCGCTTGAACCCAAAACCGGGCCCGAACCAGAACCAAATACGTTTTCTATATCCGATTCAACTCGCTTCTTTTATCCGATCCAACTCGGTGTATTATATAGACATCCAATTCTAAATATTATAAAACACCTATTGTGATTGATTATACTATTGTGATTGATTGTAGATACATAGACAGTGCAATTTTATGTATAATTTATAACTCTATCACATATAATTTTTATGTAGTTTCATCCAACTATAAAACATACTTGAATATTGTACTTTTAATTTTTTTTGGGGTAAATTATGATGAGGAAAGACCGAAAAACTGCATAAACCCACCCGCATAAACATGAAACCCGAAGGTGTGGGTTCGAGCTTAGAGCATGATAAACCCGTCGGGTTCGGACGTGTTTTGGGTTCAGGTTTTAATTTTCGGGTATAGGTTTTAATTTTCGGGTCGGATACAGAAATTGACAAAAACCGTCCAACCCGGTGCGGTTTCACCCATGCTAACAGTTTGTATTTCTGATCCTTTTTAAAAATATTTTTAAAAGACTTAACCTTTTAACTAATAAATTTGATCAAGTCAAACTTGATCGACTTTTACATATATAAAAATCCAATCCTATTTTCAACATTAAAAGAAAAAAAAAGATTTTGATTTAGGGAAATCATATATTATACACATAAAATAATTGACAATCCAGTCATAGCGCAAAGCAATAAAAACATAATTACTCCTCTTGGAAATATAAACTCAATGGGTGACCCATCTTTTGACATCTTTGCTACATAAGCACATGGTGCTTAATCTCTTTCGCTAACACAGAAATTTTTTGTCTTAGGATGGATTGTGGTAGATTTCTAAAGCATTACTCTTTATAATTTATGCATCTTGGAAGTTAATTTGAAGGAAATTTTCCGTTGGATATACAACACTAAGCTGTCCAAAAAGTGTCCGAAATATTTCATCTCTTTCTCTTTACTGTCGGATGTAATTACACTTCACATGAATAATTTCTCCGTCCAAAGAGTACCTAACCAGAAATAATTCTATAAAGAAAAATTAGAGATTTTTGCCGATTGTTTGATTAGATGAATTGAATTTGTCATTATACAAAGTAAACAACAAAGAAAATCCAAATCTCTGCTATATTAATGCCAAAGGGGATGCAAGGAGCATGTGCAAGAAAAAAACATCTCTGATTTTCTGCCATAACATGTAAAATATAAAAAATTTGGCTTATTATTGCTACTCACCCATAACAAGCTCCTTATAACTCAAAGATTTTAGATTTTCTGTGAGTCTCATCGTTCCCACCTTCTCATCTTTCCAACTAATTTTTTAAAAATCTTTTCAAGCCTTTATGATTTCAAAATAGCATTGATCGTGCAACATACAATGCACCTTAGTTGGCTCATGTCCCTATGAGATCCTCAACGGTCAAATCTACGTGTCGTCTTGGGCTGCAAATATTTTACGGGTTGCGGATCTGTTTATTTTTGTACCCAATACCGAAAAGAGTTTTGATTAATTTAAGAATTAAACCATATTTGATCCGTGCTAAGCTAGCTGGGTTCTTTAAGCATGGAATCCACTAACTTGTTTAAATTTTGACCATCATGTCCTAAACTTTATGTTTGGTCACGTGATTTCCTCTTTAAATAAGATCTGGAATCATGAAGATGGACTCAAAACAGGAAACTAGGGATGCACGAACTGAGCCAACACTAGTTTGGTTTGAGTTTGGCCTGCTAAAAACTCGTTCAAGTTCGGTTCGTCAATAAAAGAATTGAACACGAGCTGAAAATCAGGCTCGTTAAGTCAACGAGCAAAATATTAGGCTTGTCTCGAGCAGACCTGATGATGCTCTATATTGGCGATCTCCCAGATCAGGACACGTGGCAGATGACGTGTCCCAGAACTCAGAAGAAAGAGCCCACAGGGGACGACCAGGTCACCCATGTACCCGACCTGTGAGCACAAGCTGGCTCTGCTCAGGACCCTCTGCAAATTGGCCTCCTCGGCCTCTTAGCTCGCCCCAAGCTACCACAGGATCAAGACTCCTCGGCCCTCCCGCTCGTTCCCGAGCTCCCCCGCCGAGGCCATCTTCCTCGGTCCCTCCGACCGACCAGCTCCACCACTCACAGGCGTAACCGCCGCTCCGTAAATCTCGCCATGCGCAGATTCTCCGCCGGCAACATCCCACATTCCACGCCATCACGATCCCCATTAATGGGTGATCCGCTCATTACGCGGGCGTGACGTCGGGAGCGTAACTACCAGCGAGATTCTCGCGCCTGCCGCCGCGTGCTGCTGCCACTATATAAACCCCCATCACAGAGGGGTCAAGTAAGCTTTTTTCACCCCACTTAGCCATTACTCTGCTCGGATCTTGTGCTAACTTAACCGTCGGAGGGTCCTCGGTGATACCAAACCATCCCGGGACTTTCTTGCAGGTACTCGGCGCAAACTCCTCAAATCACCAATCTCCTCAAAACCCATTGAGACCCACACGCAACAGGAGATCACCTCCATCCTCCACCGGGAGATCGACGGAAGACAACATCTGACGGAGACCCGAAAAGGACCTCCATCAGTTGGCGCCATCTGTTGGAAACTAAACTCCATAAAAAATAAAGTTGGCCTTCCGATCTCCATTCGCATGGCAAGCGATCACCCTGAAGATACAGGTACAAGCTGCCGCCTCCGCCTCACCGGAGGCACCGATGAACCTCGTCCGGCGACCGTCATCAACGCCCTCGCCGGCCGAATAGATCGGCTACAGTCCCTCGTGGAGGCGCTCGTCCATGTCCAAACGGCCGGGCCAGGGCCCCAGATCGCCGCTCCTCCGCCTCCAGAAGGCTCTGCCCTCGTCGGCACGGCTGACCACCGGCAGGCTACGATCCATGGCCACAGATCTCACGGGCCGATACTCCCTGAGGCCCACTGGGCGCCCCACAGCTCTATACCAAGATCCGCCGCCAGAGCGCCTCGCGGAGCCTTCTCGTGACCCTTACCCTCCCTGAGGAGATGTCGGTCACCTCGCATGTCCCCAGGCATGATCGACACCCCCTCCTTCGACGGGGTCGCACAGAAGGGGCTCGCCACGACGGCTCGAGGGCCACCTCGCCCGGGGATCTGAGGAACCTCATCGAGAGGAACCGGGGCCGTGCCCAGACGCAGATCTCCCACAGCAGAGGCTAGGGATCACGAGGCGCCGAATCCTCGGGGTACCACGGCCGACTCGACGTCCTTGAAAAGAAGATCGAGGGCATGCGCCAGGAAGGTCACCTCTCGGGCGACGGGGCTAAGTACGCCGCCAACTCGCTCACCAAGCCGTTTACCGAAGGACTTCTCGCTGTCCACGTCTCCTCGCGCAACAACCCCCGAAGGTCTCTCTGTTCGACGGGAAAACCGACCCGAAGGACCATTTGGATGCTTTCACCGCGGGAATGAGCTTCCAGGACCATTCCGATGTCGCCCAGTGCAGGGCCTTCCCAGCCACCCTCATGCGCTCTGGTCGGGAATGGTTCCGAGGACTCGAGCCTCGCTCAATCTTGACCTTTGATGAGCTGGCTACTTAGTTCCTCGGCCACTTCGTCGGGAACCGTCGGCAGAAGCGCACGGTCGACTACCTCTTCATAATTAAGAGTGGGGACAAGGAGACGTTCAAAGCTTACGTCACCCGCTTCTACAACGCCCTCCTCGAGGTCCCCGAGCATCGGGACGAGACCATCATCACAGCGACTCAGATCTGGTCTTAGGCACAAGGAGTGGTTGCGCTCCTTTGCGTTGGCGCAGCCTAAGACCATGGCCGAGGTCAAGACGTGGACCGAGCATGAGATCCAGCTCGAGTCCGAGATGAACGCGAACCTCCCTCGAGCAGAACGGTCCGACCAGAAGAAGAGGGCTCGGGAAAAGAAGCAAGAGCGTCAGCAGCCCTATCACCCGAAGTTCCAGGAGTACACCTCGCTCAACGTCTCCCTCGCAGTGTTACTAGAAGAGGCCCAGGGCGAGGGGTTCTTCAAGCTCCCTCTAATCCCGCGTCAGGCCTCGAAGTGAACCCAGGGTCCTTACTGCGCCTTCCACTGGACGCTGGGCCATGCCATAGAGGATTGTAAGTAACTCCGGGACTACATCGAGGAGCTCATCCGATCGAGGCACCTCGTCGCCTACTTGAAGGATAAACGGCAGGGCGATCGCGAGCAGGAGCAGCGTCTCCCTCCCGCCGAGCTGACCATCGGCCAGATCATGCTCGTTTCGGCAGATGACCAGTCCGGAGCCCAGGAAGCCCCGTACCTTGTGCCGAGCACGGAGACAAACAAGCCCCCGGGGAGCTCGGGCCACGCTAATAAGGTCATCTATTAACATATACTTTTTTTAGGGCAATGTAAACTCTTCTTAGAGTCTGTTGTAAATTTAATAAAGATCAATGGAACATTGCAAAAAGGAAGGAAATGTCTCATTTATTCAAAAAGGTATTATAGGTTCCTCAGCCATACATACAAAAAGAAAAAGAAAAAGAAAATTACAGCAGCGGGGGAAGGGGGTGCAGAGAGCACTGCTCATGGTACTCAGTAAAGATCTCCGCCAGCCGAGGCCTTGCGAGATCCAACCTCGGCCCTCGATTCCCCCCGCGCGCGTTGACCTCGAGCCTCAGTTCGTAGCACTCACGGACGAGCGCCACCGAGCGAGCCAGCTGACTCGCGGAGATCAGGCCGAAGCGCCTAAGAGACCGCAGCTTGCCCACGGCCTCGTCGTAAAGCTGCTCGGACAAGGGGTTGTAAAGCCCCGGCGACGTCCTCCAGATGGAGTACATCAGCAGCTGCAGCAGGGGGAAGCGCCGGGGGAGCAGCCGGCCGAAATGGTCTTCGATGCTCCCATAGACCAACCGTACCGTATCCTCGGTGCAGTTCTGGTCGTAGAGGTATACGTCTTCAAAGTGGATGATATCGGGGATGGTAAAGGGGAAGTCTTCCATTTTCAACGATCTATTTACGAAGGAAGGAAGGACGAGTGCTCCCTCAGCCTTATATAGCCCACTTCACTGCCTTATATTGGCGATCTCCCAGATCAGGACACGTGGCAAATGACGTGTCCCAGAACTCAGAAGAAAGGGCCCACAGGGGCCGACCAGGCCACCCCTGTACCCGACCTGCGAGCACAAGCCGGCACTCTTCAAGACCCCCTGCAAATTGGCCTCCTCGACCTCTTAGCTCGCCCCGAGCTACCACAGGATCAAGACTCCTCGGCCCTCCCGCCCGTTCCCGAGCTCCCCTGCCGAGGCCATCTTCCTCGGTCCCTCCGACCGACCAGCTCCATGTTCATATCATAATATTGCATTATTACATTCCCCATCCTTATTCATTTTACAAATAAACAGGTGCTTTTGACCCATGTCTGCTACATATTACAGGTTACAGGTTCTCGGAGCAAAAACAGTGAAAAAGATAAAAGACGATGCAAAAGTGGGACTACGACCAACAAATAGAAAGATTTTGATCAAGCCTATACGAAGATCAGTTCACAAATTGCAAGGTTAAAGAGTTCGACACAAAGCGAACGGTTAAAGTCTACTGCATTACTCACTGTGAAGATCTGGAGAAGAAATAGAAGCTATTCTGAAGAACTAACCAAGGATACAGGAAGACAAAGAGACGCAGAGCCAGCACAAGAAAAACCAGAAGCCAACTCCACATTTTGGCTGCGGAACCGCGGCCAAACCCTAGCTGCGGCCGCGGTTCCGCGGCCGTGTGAGACTTGTAGTGGAGATATTTTTTACCAAAATTCTGGCGGCACGTTGACTAGTCTACCTAGGGGCAATTTTGTAAAAGCATACATGTGGCAATTGTAAACTTAGAGTTTTCTATGTCCTATAAATAGAAGCCCAATTTCTTGTATTAGGTCATGCCTCCCTTCATTAATAAAATTCAGATTTCCTTGGAGAGCATCAATTTGTAAGTTCTTAATTTATTTTCAGCCCTAGGTTAAATTTCTTATCTGCCCTAGTTAAATTTAATTCCTTGCCCTAGTTAGATAGTTAGATCTTTTATTCTCTGTCCTAGATAAATGTTTTTCAATTCCCTAATGAGCGAGTAGTCTCCTCGCTTGTTAGGGTTAGATTTGGGGAAGGTTTGAGAGATGAAGATCTTTCACTCCTTTCTTGCCCATCGCATATAATTAATAGGACCCCATGCATACATGCACACACCGCTCCCTACGGCACCCTATCCCACGAGGTAGCGGTGATACCGTAGTATAAAGGCCCGGTTGAGCGTGTTTTCCATGGAGATTAGGGTAAGGATTGATAAAGGAAGGACAAGAAGCTAGAGAAAGAAACATCTTCCCGATGGTTCTAATCCTTTTTATTAATAATTACCATAACTCCTGATAGATCCTAATATGGGTATAGAAAGCGGTGAGATTTATTGACTTTCCAAACTTAACCTAAACCTAACCCTAGCAAGATTCTAATCTTAGTGTAAATCAACTTTAGTTTTTAGATTAAATCAATCCGGCTCCCATCGGAATTAACTCGTAAGAGCAATTAAGAAATTCACAACATTCCTGTGGACCGACCCGTACTCACCGGCTAGCTACCAAGCGACGCCGTTCTTGATTGCGGTTACTAAATATTTTTTAGAACAATCAAATGGCGCCGTTGCCGGGGATGGCGTGTTATTTTCTTTTTGCAATTTCGGGTTAATCTAAAATTTAAAAAAATTCATAAAAACTGAAAAATCAAAAAATATAAAAATATATCATCTTTTATTTTTGTGAAGGGTATTTTTGTGTGAATTTTGCAGGATCTACAATCGAGTTCGGATCTGGAAAAATCCAGAAATCAAAACAGTAAACGAAAGATCTGACCAGCAGAGGATTTGAACAACAGAGCAACTGAAAAGATTTGGAGAACTGAACCGCCTAGACGACCGCCCTTCCGCTGCGCGAACCACCATTCGACCGCTAAACCGCCCTTCCGCTGCGCGAACCACCTTGGCGTGCTATTTTTCTTTTATTATTTTACCTCAGCCCATTTTCCCATTTTATTTCTTTAAGCCCGGCCCTTTCCTTTCTTATTTATTATTTGGTTTTATTTCTCTGGCCTGGCCCTTTCTTTACCTCACTTTGTATTTTCCCTCGGCCCAACCACAGCCCAGCCCGCTTCACCCTCACCCGCCTGCTCCTACCCGACCCGGCCCACTACCCACTCCTTCTTCCCAACGGCTATATTTCTCCCGCACTTTACTGTGCCTCCGCTCTCCTCGCCGCATCCCACGCCTGCGCCCACGTCGCCGCTCGTCACGCGCCGTGCCCCGCTCGCGAGCGTTACCCACGACGCGCGCCTCGACCTCTCCTCATTAACACGTCTCTCTCTCTCCTTTCATAATTCTTTCTCTCTCCCCCACGTCTCCTCTCCCTCTCTCTTCTTTCCCTTCCCGCTCCTCGCTCGAACCCGCGCACCCGCCAGCACGTCGCGCTCGCCGCCGTCCCCTCACCGTCGCTCGCCTCCACCTCGTCGTCTCCTTCTCGTCTTCACCGTCGACACCCTCCCTGTCATCGCCGTGACGCCATCCCTACACACCCGCATCATCGGCCAACCCCATCGAGCCCCTCTCCTCCACTCGCCGACAAGCTTCCTACTTCGTCGACAACCTCACCATCTCCCTCGAGCAACCTCCAGTGACAACTTGAACACCACAGCAATCACTACCTCACCGACGAGCCCCTAGCACCATCGACTTCTTCTCATCTCTGACGAGCCGCCAGAATATCCTTGTCGTCGACTTTGTCTCCTCCCCAGTCGCCTGCCACCACTACCAACACCACCAGAAGCTCCTCCGCAATCTCCATCAACTCCACCGAGCACCACCGAGCTCCAAGCACCTATTACCACCACCGGCTCATCCCTGAGCTCACTTCCGGCCACCTCAACACGACACCATCACCAACTACCCATCAACCATCGCAGCCACCGTCTTTGACCGCCGCCGATAAGCTCCTCACCGGAACCACCTCCGTCACCACCAATATCACCTCCCTCTCAGCCTCTGGAGACCCAACCACAGTGCCCACCTCCACGTCCTTCACCGTCGCAGCCTCTGCCACATTTGCCGGAGCTCCTAGCCACCGCTCAAGCCTTTTGCGCCGTCGGACATTGCCTGCGCGTTGCCTAAACTCCTATCTGTCGACCACTCCAAGCCCCGAGGCCGAGCCGAGATTTCCTCTTTACTTTGAGCCCAAGCTCGAGCCAAGATAGAAACTTTGTTGCTGTTGTGCCGTGCCTGAATCGTCGTTGTCGTGCCACGTGCGTGTCGCGATAGCGCCATTGCCGCTGTCATACCGTCGTCGATACGCCGTCAGGCAAGTTTCCTACTTGCTACATGCTACTTTATGATAATTACAAGTTACAATCGTGTATATCCCATGTTTTACTTTTCTGTTAAATATTACGACGCAACTGTTCGATGCATGTTCTCAATGGAAATTATCATTTAATTTGGCGGAACTCAATTGTATAATCTGGCCCGTATGGCTGTGAATCTAGTGTGTGAATTTCGTTGGAAAATGTGACCGTTAATGACTAAAACGACTACCCCCAAGTTTACCTGTAAAACTGGAAATTTCTTGTACCTGAAAACCGTTAAAATCACCATAAATTATATACATACTGTAATGATGCGTTCGAGGGCTCAAATCGAAGCCGACTCGACGAACTATAACCCTATGTAAGTTTCTAATTGTTTCTGTACTTAAACCGTGACAATATTTGGATCGGAGTGCGACTCTGGACTGCAGTCCAGAGCGACTCTAGTTCTTGTTTACTGTCCCGTAATGGGTACCACACTGTTTCCTTAACTCGTAGGTTGCGGAACTCCGCTGTTTATTAAAGGTGAATCTGTTATCTAGACAACACAAGTGGTTTCATTCTGTTCCGTTATCATTTGTTATTTAATCTGTAATTTACTAGATGGGGACGTATAACAGTCCCAACAGAATCAGAATTATCATACTAGTATTGAACAGTGTATATCTCCTGACGTACAGACGCGATTGAGAATCCGTCTGTTGCGTTGAAAACCTTACTTAAAACCCTAGATTTCATTCAACTGTAGCGTCGCTAAAATCTGATCCCAACTAGGATTAAAATGCGTTGCGAAACGGATTTCCGATTCTGAAACCGGATTTCCAGTCGTGAACGTTTAAAATGAAATGGCCATAACTAGTAATCCTGAAACCCGATTGGCGTGAAGCTAAATTCTCTGGATAGATAACTGAACATACTATTAATCCCCGTTCATCGTTTCACTAAACTGTACACATATGATTTATGATAAATTGTGCAAGTAGTAGAATACTGTTTTAGGACATTTTAATCATGCTTTACATACTGTTTCGTCATCAAATCACACTTATGTCACTGCACTGATAACCTAGTGATCATGTGCATTACCCATTGTTAGGTATTAGTGATGATTGTGGTAAGTACGTAAGTGTTCGTGCATAAGTGAATAAGTGAAAGTGACACATACTTGTACACAATCAGTGAACCTTATTATTCTATTGCATTGTCGACGTCTGTGAAATGCGTGTACGTGTGACTATAAGTGGTATGGGACACTTATGGAAACTCTTGCATGGGTGTCACAGATAAGGCACCAGACACAGCCATTTATCTTAGATATTAGTCGGGCGTGCTTGATGGAGGTCCTGCCTCCAGTTCTCGCGCAGACTTGTCACAGACCGATTAGTATTTGAGGTTATGGTTAGCGTTTGATGTAGACCACGGGGTGTGGGGTAGTTTGAGTGTGAGTTCAACAGAATCTCGGGAGTCCCATGCCGGCTTATATATATGGAGATATATGGAGATTTACAGGATATATGATTATTACCGTGAGTTACATGTTGGGCCCGTGGTCCCTTGCCCTTGGGTCCTACCCTTGGGTGGAGGACACTCGCGAGTGGTTGACTCTCACACTTGGACTGACGATAGGCTTAGTGACCTGTACAGTGAGACTTAGAGACTGATAGGGATGATAGCATCGATATACATACTTACTGTGTTGACATACTTGGCATATCATTTTACTGCTTTTACTGTTCCACTGCATCGATTACTGCATGTTCATACCTATACCGTCATTGATTTACTGTTATATATATTTATTATCACTGTTAGAGTTATCACTTGGATTTATATATTATATTGCTATTGTGTCGCTCTGACGAGCTGAGTATGCATGCTCAGTGTGATGAGAGGATTTAGCCTGGACCAGGATTAGACGTACATCACGGACATCTTGATCTGCTATCCAGAGTTATACCCTTTTGTTCCCATCAGGTTAGTTCTTTATATTGTTTTGTTCCAGTTACTGCATTTCTCATTACCTGCGCAATATTTACTGTTTACCACGTAAAGCTAGAAGCCGAAGTGTGACTACGGCAGGACATTTCCTTGACCGTAGGAGCATGGCTGTCCTTGTCAACCCCTCGTATTCCGTATTTTGGGAAGCGGGGCGTGACATGGTTTAGTTGGTATCAGAGTCAGGTTTTGCTTCGATTGGGATTGCAGTTTTCCGTGTATAGCTTGACAATCTAAGACATCTATCGGTCTAGGTTGTAAACTTGTTATTCTTGATCCATATCCCCACTGTGTGTTCTGCTATCCATTCGCTAGGGTTTCAGGTGACTTGGCAAAGTTTGGTGGTTGTAATTGTGAACTACATCACGATTACACTACCATACTCTGTTTAAGTGACTTAGAGTCATACAGTGATTTTTCCACTTGTAATGAATTTCATCACATCTGATATTCTTGAATCTTTGCCCAATCCATATTATATTTTGATTCTTATAGCTTGTGCCTTATTTTATCCTCGAAATTATTGTTTCAGGATCATGACTTCCAACGACTCTTCCTCTATCTCCACTCCCCAGAATCAGACCGTTGAGATTCTGAGTGTATTGCAAGGTTTGAAGGAGGCCCAGGAGCGAACGAACGACTTGCTAGCTGAAGGACTGAGAAGGCAGGTGAATCAGGCAACAGCGGGAGTCTCAAATTGTAAAGGGATCCCTGTTAGGCGAGGAAAAGAGAAGAAGATGAAGTGCCATTTTGTTTCCCCGCGATAGAAGCAGCAGAAGACCCAATGTTGTGAGTACTGTAAGAGGCCAGGACACCTTCAGAGGGATTGTCGCCGCGCCCAAGGGAAATGTCTGATTTGCGGATCCAGCGAACATCTTATCAACGGTTGCCCAAAAAGGAAGGAGCTACAAGGAGGAGACTCGTCCACACTCCCCACTTCTGCCAAGTGATGATTATGGCGTAGTTCGAACTTTGAGAATAAGGTGGACCCAACCCAGGATTCAACTCGCGTGACGAGAATGCAGCGGTCTAGTAATCAAAGAAGAATTTTTCATGTTTTCTACTTTCAGTAGTAATGTTGTCATTCTCTTATAAACATTTCTTTCCGTTTGAAATCTTGTATCCGTCGAACTTTTAGTTGAATGAAATAAAAACTTTGAATCGTAATATATGTATCATTCTCTTGTCTTTCCCCTTATTCATACTATTCATTATCACAGCATTTTTATCCTGATTTTTCGGTTCCTGCCACCGTATATTTTCCTATACTTCGTACCCTGAGCTATTCTCTTGATGTATTTCACTGTCTAATCATGACTCTTTCCTTTCAGGCCATGGCCCACCCTGGAGCAGCGCCGCATCTAGATGAGGATGCACAGTCATGCGTTTCCTTAGACCGCACGCTGATGAGTTCTGACGATGAGATCAACGGTCCCCAGGTCATTTTCGAAAACAGCGATTCCGAAGACGAAGGAGCAGCCGCCCCAGAGTTCGACATGTTAGACGATTCCGACGAAGAGGAAGGAGACCCTGAAGAGAACCCGATAGAGGAAGATCCCGAGGAAGACCCGATAGAAGAAAATCCAGTGGAGGAAAATCCCATGGAAGAGAATACAGAAGAAGAAAATCACATGGAATCAGACCTCGATGAAGAAGCTTCAGCTGAGGAAGAAGGATCAGAAGATCAAGACCCTGCTGTGGAAGAACTCCCAATGGCGATCCCTGCGAGGCGCTATGGAAATGGACATCCCTACCTGAGCGCGCGAGCCTACCGCAACCTGTTGAATCTCCATAACCGCGACTGACGGGATCCCTTTTAGATGTTGTCTTATCTGGCCAAATAAATCTGTGTATAGTGTAGGGCCACCTTTCATCTTTGAAAATGCTTTTTTTAAAATCTTCTGGAATAAAATAAACTGCTGAGTTCGCTAATCTTCCGATCTTCTTAGTTCACTTGATGCTTGATTAATTCTTCTATACAATTATTTTCCCTACTGAGATCTGTCCACCCCTACTCCTTACATTGTTTTAACCCTCACTGAGATTAATAAGTACCGCACCCGATCTTTTAGTAGGTCCACCCTTCATCCATCGTCTGTGCCTCGTTTGAGATCCTTCTGGGAGAAGAAATTCATAGTGAAGTTTTCGAGTTCACTAACCCTTCAAATTTTTGGATTCGCTTGATGTATCGACCATTATCCTCCCCATACATTTTTCCCCTTGTCTGCTCACCCTTACTTCCTGTGCTGAACCGACCCCGATCTCTTTGACCTTCAGTCTCAAGCCGTCACACCCCGACCTTTTGTATGAGCCACACTCCCTTGTAATCCTTACCCTAGCTAGCCCTATACATTTTGTGTTGTTCCCATTACCCTAAAAATATTTAGGGACATTATTATTCGAAATTTGGTTTTCACTATTTTGTATTTATCGAAGAGTGCGTTTTATTGACTATCCCCGTTTTACGCATTTCAAGTACTTCACTACTAGCCTTCCCATTATTTTCGATAGCGCAAGCTTACATCGCGCATATTTTCGTTCCATGTTTCTTATTTTCACTATATGAGTTTTCTACGTTATTTGACCGATACATTATCCTAAAATGTTTTAACCTACCGACAAATCTTTCACTACCTTATTGTCGTTACTTTATTTTTCGGGTATTGTGTCTATGGTTACTATTATAAATGGTTATGCCTTATACTTATTATTTCTGATGTGCTACTTTTGATATACTTATATGTGCATATATTTGGGTTTCGATTTTATCGAGCACGCCTCGAATATTACTGTTCGTTATTGTTATTCTCGTATACATGTAGTATGCCCTCATAATTGTTCCTGCCTATTACTTATTTAGAACTATCCTTGTGTATGTGGTTCTTATATAGTATATACCTTCAAATTTCTTCATTCCGCCTATTTCAAGTAAATCATTATGTGTTAGTTGCGATATAGTAGCTTTCGCTTATTATTTTTAACTTGTCGCTTATTTTAAATTTCGAGGACGAAATTTTTGTAAGGGTGGTATGATGTAATACCCGGTTCTTTTATATACGCCTATATCCGTATTTCTTTTTTTAACCTATAAAATTTTATTTATAATTATTTATTATTTTAAAATTTTCCCAATCTATTTTAGTTCTTCCCCTCTCCTTTCTCAGACCCTAATCCCAATTCCTCATGATCTTGTCCCATTTATATAAACCTCAATTTATATACGCCCATCTCCTTTCATATTTCTATTTAAACCCCAAAACCCTAATTTTTCCCTTCAACCCATTTCTTTATTCATTTAAAACTAAACCCAATCACCAAGCCCACTCCTCTACTTCCTCATTTAGCCGGCCCCCTTTCCAACTCCCTATAATTTCTTTTATTATTTTACCTCAGCCCATTTTCCCATTTTATTTCTTTAAGCCCGGCCCTTTCCTTTCTTATTTATTATTTGGTTTTATTTCTCTGGCCCGGCCCTTTCTTTACCTCACTTTGTATTTTCCCTCGGCCCAACCACAGCCCAGCCCGCTTCACCCTCACCCGCCCGCTCCTACCCGACCCGGCCCACTACCCACTCCTTCTTCCCAACGGCTATATTTCTCCCGCTCTTTACTGTGCCTCCGCTCTCCTCGCCGCACCCCACGCCTGCGCCCACGTCGCCGCTCGTCACGCGCCGTGCCCCCCTCGCGAGCGTTACCCACGATGCACGCCTCGACCTCTCCTCATTGACACGTCTCTCTCTCTCCTCTCATAATTCTTTCTCTCTCCCCCATGTCTCCTCTCCCTCTCTCTTCTTTCCCTTCCCGCTCCTCGCTCGAACCCGCGCACCCGCCAGCACGTCGCGCTCGCCGCCGTCCCCTCACCGTCGCTCACCTCCACCTCGTCGTCTCCTTCTCGTCTTCACCGTCGACACCCTCCCTGTCATCGCCGTGACGCCATCCCTACACACCCGCATCATCGGCCAACCCCATCGAGCCCCTCTCCTCCACTCGCCGACAAGCTTCCTACTTCGTCGACAACCTCACCATCTCCCTCGAGCAACCTCCAGTGACAACTTGAACACCACGGCAATCACTACCTCACCGACGAGCCCCTAGCACCATCGACTTCTTCTCATCTCTGATGAGCCGCCAGAATATCCTTGTCGCCGACTTTGTCTCCTCCCCAGTCGCTTGCCACCACTACCAACACCGCCAGAAGCTCCTCCGCAATCTCCATCAACTCCACCGAGCACCACCGAGCTCCAAGCACCTATTACCACCACCGGCTCATCCCTGAGCTCACTTCCGGCCACCTCAACACGACACCATCACCAACTACCCATCAACCATCGCAGCCACTGTCTTTGACCGCCGCCGATAAGCTCCTCACCGGAACCACCTCCGTCACCACCAATATCGCCTCCCTCTCAGCCTCTGGAGACCCAACCACAGTGCCCACCTCCACGTCCTTCACCGTCGCAGCCTCTGCCACATTTGCCGGAGCTCCTAGCCACCGCTCAAGCCTTTTGCGCCGTCGGACATTGCCTGCGCGTTGCCTAAACTCCTATCTGTCGACCACTCCAAGCCCCGAGGCCGAGCCGAGATTTCCTCTTTACTTTGAGCCCAAGCTCGAGCCAAGATAGAAACTTTGTTGCTGTTGTGCCGTGCCTGAATCGTCGTTGTCGTGCCACGCGCGTGTCGCGATAGCGCCATTGCCGCTGTCATACCGTCGTCGATACGCCGTCAGGCAAGTTCCCTACTTGCTACATGCTACTTTATGATAATTACAAGTTACAATCGTGTATATCCCATGTTTTGCTTTTCTGTTAAATATTACGACGCAACTGTTCGATGCATGTTCTCAATGGAAATCATCATTTAATTTGGCGGAACTCAATTGTATAATCTGGCCCGTATGGCTGTGAATCTAGTGTGTGAATTTCGTTGGAAAATGTGACCGTTAATGACTAAAACGACTACCCCAAAGTTTACCTGTAAAACTGGAAATTTCTTGTACCTGAAAACCGTTAAAATCACCATAAATTATATGCATACTGGAATGATGCGTTCGAGGGCTCAAATCGAAGCCGACTCGACGAACTATAACCTTATGCAAGTTTCTAATTGTTTCTGTACTTAAACTGTGACAATATTTGGATCGGAGTGCGACTCTGGACTGCAGTCCAGAGCGACTCTAGTTCTTGTTTACTGTCCCGTAATGGGTACCACACTGTTTTCTTAACTCGTAGGTTGCGGAACTCCGCTGTTTATTAAAGGTGAATCTGTTATCTAGACAACACAAGTGGTTTCATTCTGTTCCGTTATCGTTTGTTATTTAATCTGTAATTTACTAGATGGGGACGTATAACACTCCCAACAGAATCAGAATTATCATACTAGTATTGAACAGTGCATATCTCCTGACGTACAGACGCGATTGAGAATCCGTCTATTGCGTTGAAAACCTTACTTAAAACCCTATATTTCATTAAACTGTAGCGTCGCTAAAATCTGATCCCAACTGGGATTAAAATGCGTTGCGAAACGGACTTCCGATTCTGAAACCGGATTTCCAGCCGTGAACGTTTAAAATGAAATGGCCATAACTAGTAATCCTGAAACCCGATTGGCGTGAAACTAAATTCGCTGGATAGATAACTGAACATACTATTAATCCCCGTTCATCGTTTCGCTAAACTGTACATGTATGATTTATGATAAATTGTGCAAGTAGTAGAATACTGTTTTAGGACATTTTAATCATGCTTTACATACTGTTTCGTCATCAAATCACACTTATGTCACTGCAATGATAACCTAGTGATCATGTGCATTACCCATTGTTAGGTATTAGTGATGATTGTGGAAAGTACGTAAGTGTTCGTGCATAAGTGAATAAGTGAAAGTGACACATACTTGTACACAATCAGTGAACCTTATTATTCTATTGCATTGTCGACGTCTGTGAAATGCGTGTACGTGTGACTATAAGTGGTATGGGACACTTATGGAAACTCTTGCATGGGTGTCACAGATAAGGCACCAGACACAGCCATTTATCTTAGATATTAGTCGGGACGTGCTTGATGGAGGTCCTGCCTCCAGTTCTCGTGCAGACTTGTCACAGACCGATTAGTATTTGAGGTTATGGTTAGCGTTTGATGTAGACCACGGGGTGTGGGGTAGTTTGAGTGTGAGTTCAACAGAATCTCGAGAGTCCCATGCCGGCTTATATATATGGAGATATATGGAGATTTACAGGATACATGATTATTACCGTGAGTTACATGTTGGGCCCGTGGTCCCTTGCCCTTGGATCCTACCCTTGGGTGGAGGACACTCGCGAGTGGTTGACTCTCACACTTGGACTGACGATAGGCTTAGTGACCTGTACAGTGAGACTTAGAGACTGATAGGGATGATAGCATCGATATACATACTTACTGTGTTGACATACTTGGCATATCATTTTACTGCTTTTACTGTTCCACCGCATCGATTACTGCATGTTCATACCTATACCGTCATTGATTTACTGTTATATATATTTATTATCACTGTTAGAGTTATCACTTGGATTTATATATTATATTGCTATTGTGTCGCTCTGACGACCTGAGTATGCATGCTCAGTGTGAGGAGAGGATTTAGCCTGAACCAGGATTAGACGTACATCACGGACATCTTGATCTGCTATCCAGAGTTGTACCCTTTTGTTCCCATCAGGTTAGTTCTTTATATTGTTTTGTTCCAGTTACTGCATTTCTCATTACCTGCGCAATATTTACTGTTTACCACGTAAAACTAGAAGCCGAAATGTGACTACGGCAGGACATTTCCTTGACCGTAGGAGCATGGCTGGCCTTGTCAACCCTTCGTATTCCGTATTTTTGGAAGCGGGGCGTGACACATGCTTTTGATGAGGTGTCAGAAAAAATTTATTTTCACTTGATTGAGGATATAGACGCCGGGAATATTTTGGATGATGAACCCGTAGATTTGATTGAAATTTTATGTCCAATTCATCATCCCGAGTCATTAAATGTTTCTCCCGAACTTCATATGCGTCTTGATTTTGATGATAATGGCATGGATGAGCTAAATTTTGAGGAGAATATTGAGGAAATTATTGAGGATGAACCAGTTTTGTTTGATGAGTCGGATTTCCCAATTCATCATGTCCCTTCCACTGATTGTGTACACCTTCCTAAATCTTTAACTAATACCCTTCCTCGCTCACTTCCCTCCGTCCTAGTTCCGACCTTGCAAGAGACCGTTACGCTTTCATCTTCTATACCAAGTTCAACGTACCCATGTTTGCTCACGAATCTTGAGGGACTTAATCTTTTTCCGCGGGTTGATAGATTAGCACAATCGCTTTTTACACATCGGTCATTACAAATTGTGCTACTTTATACACTCCATCCCCACCCTCAAGTTTGTATTCCCACTTTCTTTGGTTCTTCTAATCTTTCTTTAATGATACCGAGTGTTGATAAATCACAATCCGATCTTTTGAGTTCGATAATTTTCAATTGGACTTTCGACGAAAGTTTCGATGATATTTTCGCCAACGAACTCGCATTCTTAAATGATACGGTTTTTGTGATTAATCAACCTCCACTCGAAGAAGTAGAACCACTACCATTTTTTCCCCTCCGCCATTCTCCTCCATCGAGACCGTATCTCGTTTCTACCTCCACACGGTCTCGTGTGCTTCTCATTTCTTTTCTTTACACTCCATTCTTTCACCAACCCCACCATTCTTTTGGTCTGTGTAAGGCCTTGTATAGTTTGATTTTTCTCCTCCCGAACTCTACACTTTAACGCTTAAACAGTGGAAACACTGTTTCACTTAAGTTTGGGGGGAACCTTGTTATATATATATTTAGTTTTTCTTTTAACAATAAAAAAATAAAAAAATTTATAAATAAATAAACAGGGGAGTGCCGACAATCTTGACCCTCTTGGTGTGACATGACAGTGAGGACACTGCCAAGTTTAAGTTTGGGGGTATGCTCGGTAAGCCTTCTTCCTTCGCATTCATGCGTATATTTTTGCATTTGCATACTTATTTTAAATACCATAAAAATTGAAAATTTCAAAAATTATAAAAATTAATGTATTCAATTCTGGCCGTATTTGACTTAAGTTTGACAAATAGGTTAACTGACTAGGAACAATTAGATTTTAGACTTAGGAAATTAAAAACCCTAAAAATAACCTTCCTTAAAGTTTAACGGTAGAAAGTATATGTCTTTGTAGTTTATTTAGAAATAGGCAAATTTTGAGTTCACTTCTTGGGCTAAGTCAAAACAAAGGAAAAGTATTGATATTTTTATTAGAGAATAAGTTTGAAAAATAATTCCTAGCTTAAGTCTAGATTCTGAAAATGTATACCCTACAAATTCCACAAACACGTACCTTGAAACTTGGAATAGTAGAGGAGATCTTGAAATGCTCTTGTCTAAAGTCTTTAGTACGAAGAAAATAAAAAAAAAATTCAAGTATGAATAAAGAGATAATAAAAAAAATAAACACTGGTTTTTGTGATTACTTAAGGCTGCAAAAATAGAAAAATATTTAGCGAGGGTGCTTCATCACCCAGTGTCTTAGATCAACTGGTTTGGGAGTCACTGCTAAAACCTTGGGTGTTGCAAGACTAGGAATTACGCTTTAATATGCAAACACATTATGTAATCGGTTGTTGGTACCTCAAGAAGTATTAACGGTCGCAGGAAGGATGTGTGAGTGAAATTTATCTAAAAATTCACCAATTCAGAAGTACTTTGGACAACGGACAAGAGTATGATTGCTTGATTTGAATTTCCAAGTGTAAGGGTGATATATATACACACGTAGGGGTATGTGATTGGAGTTTAGATGAGAGATAGGAGTGAAGAATAGAACTTGTATCTTTAGTAGAGATGATAAAAATTCCTAAGTGGAGATGGAACCCTAGAAGGAAAACTTAAGAGATGCTGAAAGATAAATAGGTCTGCAGAACATATATAATTTTAAGTTAAATGATAAGGAAGTGTGAAGAATATGGGTGGATAATTTACGAGTCGACGATAATAGAATTCCTTGTTGGAAAACCTAATTGAAGAATAAAAGTTAATGAGCCTAATTGATAGGATTTTGTGGGTAGTATCCGCTGAAAACCCTCAGGAGACAACACTCCTCCTACTAGGGACACCTAGAGATTTAACGGCTTGTTGCACGAGCTCAGTGCAATCGCGTTTCCCTGCGAACGTGAGGTTATGTTTTTGTCGAGAATAAAACTAAGTTTGCTCGAGGACGAGCAAAAGATAAGTTTGGGGGTATTTGTTCATATCATAATATTGCATTATTACATTCCCCATTCTTATTTATTTTACAAATAAACATGTGCTTTTGACCCATGTCTGCTACATAGTACGGGTTACAGGTTCTCGGAGCAAAAACAGTGAAAAAGATAAAAGACGATGCAAAAGTGGGACTACGACCAACAAATAGAAGGATCTTGATCAAGCCTACATGAAGATCGGTTCACAAATTGCAAGGTTAAAGAGTTCGACACAAAGCGAACGGTTAAAGTCCACTGCATTACTCACTGTGAAGATCTGGAGAAGAAATAGAAACTATTCTGAAGAACCAACCAAGGATACATGAAGACAAAGAGACGCAGAGCCAGCACAAGGAAAACCAGAAGCCAACTCCACATTTTGGCCGCGGAACCGCGGCCAAACCCTGGCTGCAGCCGCGGTTCCGCGGCCGTGTTAGACCTGTAGTGGAGATATTTTTTACCAAAATTCTGGCGGCACGTTGACTAGTCTATCTAGAGGCAATTTTGTAAAAGCATACATGCGGCAATTGTAAACCTAGGATTTTCTATGTCCTATAAATAGAAGCCCAATTTCTTGTATTAGGTCATGCCTCCCTTCATTAATAAAATTCAGATTTCTTTGGAGAGCATCAATTTGTAAGTTCTTAATTTATTTTCAGCCCTAGGTTAAATTTTTTATCTGCCCTAGTTATATTTAATTTCTTGCCCTAATTAGATAGTTAGATCTTTTATTCTCTGCTCTAGATAAATGTTTTTCAATTCCCTAATGAGCGAGTAGTCTCCTCGCTTGTTAGGGTTAGATTTGGGGAAGCTTTGAGAGATGAAGATCTTTTACCCCTTTCTTGCCCATCACATATAATTAATAGGACTCCATGCATACATACACACACCGCTCCCTACGGCACCCTATCCCACAAGGTAGCCATGATACCGTAGTATAAAGGCCCGGTTGAGCGTGTTTTCCATGGAGGTTAGGGTAAGGATTGATACAGCAAGGACAAGAAGTTAGAGGAAGAAACATCTTTCCGATGGTTCTAATCCCTTTTATTAATAATTACCATAACTCCTAATAGATCCTAATATGGGTATAGAAAGCGGTGAGATTTATTGACTTTCCAAACTTAAGCTAAACCTAACCCTAGCAAGATTCTAATCTTAGTGTAAATCTACTTTAGTTTTTAGATTAAATCAATCCGGCTCCCATCGGAATTAACTCGTAAGAGCAATTAGGAAATTCACAACATCCCTGTGGACCGACCCGTATTCACCGGCTAGCTACCAAGCGACGCTGTTCTTGATTGCGGTTACTAAATATTTTTGAGAACAATCACTCCACCACTCACAGGCGTAACCGCCGCTCCGCAAATCTCGCCATGCGCAGATTCTCCGCCGGTAACATCCCACATTCCACGTCATCACGATCCCTATTAATGGACGATCCGCTTATTACACGGACGTGACGTCGGGAGCGTTACTGTCGGGGAGATTCTCGCGCCAGCTGCCGCGTGCTGCCGCCACTATATAAACCCCCATCACAGATGGGTCAAGTAAGCTTTTTTCACCCCACTTAGCCGTTACTCTGTTCGGATCTTGTGCTAACTTGACCGTCGGAGGGTCTTCGGTGGTACCAAACCACCCCGGGACTTCCTTGCAGGTACTCGGCACAAACTTCTCAAACCACCAATCTTCTCAAAACCCATTGCGACCCACACGCAACAGGAGATCACCTCCATCCTCCACCGGGAGATTGACGGAAGACAATATCTGACAGAGACCCGAAAAGGACCTCCATCAAGACCCTAGCCCGTTCGTACATAGCTCAACTTCGTGTCGTTTATGTCATCTATCATGTTCTATATATTTTGAAATGATAGCAGATTTTCTGGTACATAAATATTACTCGAAAAAGTGATATAGTCAGAGAAATCATACCAAAATGCATGGAATTTTCTTCTTTTGTATTGATGATATTTTGGTAATAGAGTTATGATCAACTTGAACTTACAAATGAGCTAGCGAAGCTTGTTTTTTTATTTATGAGCTTGTCTAATTTTGTGATTGAACCGTTAACAAGCCGAATTCGTGCTAACCCAACTCCAACTAATTCAAGTTTGGTTCATTTAGACCCCTATTCTTAATGCAAGTGTCTTGCAGGGTGTATTCAGTTCACTCTCGTTGCAAATTACTAATTTGCGCTATCAAAATTCATGATGCTATTGATTTTTGAAAAGAGAGATTACCAAATCACCAGAGCCAAGATATCGAAGATAATTACACATTGCTTAAGTTACTCTAAAGCAATGTTTAAAATAACTCGCTACGTAGCTCGCTATTTTGCGCTACGTAGCATACCTTAGTATATTCGCTACGTAACTTTGGAAAAAAACTCAAATACAATGTAGCTTACGTTTTTTCTTCAAATAGCTTACGCTTTTTAACAAATAGTATACGCTACGCTATGCGTACGCTATTTTCATATAAAATTTTCTATTGAACTTCTTAAGATTTCAGTATCTAATCCTAAACTATACGAACACAGTTTCAATAAAGTTCTAACCTCTTAATTTGAAATCATATTTAGTAGACATGATTCTCAAACAGAGATTATTTAATTGATTTTCGATAGGTTTAATCTAGTATGAATCATATATATGAACTCAAGTATTGAAAATTTTGAAAATAATTTTTTTTTGGAATTTCAAGGAGCAGAGAAACTACTACTGTAAAAAATATTGTTATATTACTTATTTTTCTATGTTCCCAAGCCAATTTTATATCTTTATAATAATATAATTTATTGTAATTGAGATGATTATAGTAATAATTAATAATTTATGTAGCTTACGCTATGCGCAACGCTTTTTGCGTTTTCGCTATTTAGTAATAGAACGCTATGCAACACGCTATCGCTATTTTGAACATTGCTCTAAAGTCATTAAGCAACCTCAAACCTTCAACTGATCCATTATCGTTTGAGTTCGAACAAGTGATCAACCCGACCCGCTTTGAAACCCATCACGTGATCTATTACACAACCTTAAACAATTTTGTATATAAAAATAAGGCCTTGGAACAATTAATGCACCCAGAAATTATTAGCAATAAGCAGACAAAACAACAACAGACGTCTGAAGAATCTCGTTCAGAAGTCTGCCAGACGTCTAGCAAAACTACAGAGCGAAGCCAGACATTTGCTGAAAGAGTCACAGACGTCTGGCAATCAAATTCCACAAATACCAGATTAGACGTAGACGTCTACCAAACTACTTAGAAGACGCCTGCCCTTCATAAATACGGTTTTCAATCATAAAAATCTTTTCATAATCTTGTGACATTATCGTTTAGGAAAGATTTTATTTTTATTCTTGATAGTGCTCGATATTGGCGATCCCCAAGATCATGACACGTGGCAGGTGACGTGCCTTAGAACTCAGAAGAAGGGGCCCACGAGGGCCAACCAAGCCACCGCACATCCGACCTGTGAGCCCAAGCTGGCTCCCCTCAGAGCCCCCTGGGAATTGGCCTCCTCGGCCTCTCAGCTCGCCCCGGGCTGCCACAGGACCAAGACCCCTTGGCCCTCTCGCTCGTCCCCGAGCTCCCTAACCGAGGCCATCTTCCTCGGTCCTCCAACCGACCAACTCCACCGCTCACAAGCGTAACCGCAGCTCCGCGAATCTCGCCATGCGCAGATTTTACGCCATCGACATCCCACGTTCCACGCCATCACGATCCCCATTAATGGGTGATCCTCTCTTCAAGCGGGCGTGACGTCGGGAGCGTAACGGCCGGTGAGATTCTCGCGCCCGCTGCTGCGTGCTCCGCCGCTATATAAACCCCCATCACAGAGGGGTCAAGTAAGCAATTCTTTACACTTTTACGCCGTTACTCTGCTCGGATCTCATCACTAACTTGAGCGTCGGAGGATCCTTGGTGGTACCAAACCACCCCGGGACTTCTTTGCAGGTGCTCGGCGACAACTCCCTCACCTCACCTCTTCCTCCAAAAACCCATTGAGACCCACACGCAACGAAGGATAATCAGCTAAGTTCACCGCGAGATCAACGGAAGACAACATCTGACGGAGGCCCGAAAGGGAGCCCCCATCAGTTGGCGCCGTCTGTGGGAAAATAACTCCACAAAATACAAAGTTGGCTTTCCTACCTCCACCCTCATGGCAGACGACCATCCTGGGGATCCCGGTACTAGCCGTCGCCTTCCATTCACCGAAGGCGGGGATGAACCTCCTCCCATAACCGTCATCAACGCCCTCGTAGGCCGGATAGATCGCCTGCAATCCCTCGTGGAGGCCCTTGTCCGCATCCAAACGGCCGCGCCCGGACCCCAGATCGCTGCTCCACCACCTCTAGAAGGCTATGTCCCTGTCTGGACGGCCGACCACCAACAGGATGCATCCCCTGGCCGCCGGTCCCTCGAACCGGTGCTCCCTGAGGCCCGCTGGGCACCCCAGGGCTCCATGCCGAGATCCGCCGCCAGGATGCCTCGCCTCGAGCCTCCTCATGCCCTTTATCCCCCTGAGGAAATGTCAGTCACCTCGCATTTCCACGGGCGTGGCCGACCCCACCATGATCGGCGGGGCCGCACAGAAGGGGTCTGCCCCAGCAACTCAAGAGCTACCCCATCTCGGGACCTGAGGCACCTCATCGAGAGAAACCGGGGCCGCTCCCAAACGCAGGTCACCCGCAGAAGGGGCCAGGAATCCCGAGGCACCAATTCCTCGAGGTACCGCGGTCGGCTCGACGCCCTCGAGAAGAAGATCGAGGGCATGCGCCGAGAAGCTCACCTCTCGAGCGACGGGGCTAAGTACGCCTCCGACTCGCTCACAAAGCCATTCACCGAGGAACTGCTTGCCGTGCACGTCTCCTCGCGTAACAAGCCCTTGAAGGTCTCTCTGTTTGACGGGAAAACCGACCCGAAGGACCACTTGGACGCTTTCATCATGGGAATGAGCTTCTAGGATCACTCCGACGCCGCCCAGTGCAGGGCCTTCCCGGCCACCCTCATCCGCGCAGGTCGGGACTGGTTCCGGGGGCTCGAACCCCGCTCGATTTCGACCTTCGACGAGCTGGCTACTCAGTTCCTTGGCCATTTCGTGGGGAACCGTCGATAGAAGCGCACGGTCGACTACCTCTTCACGGTTAAAAGTGGGGACAAGGAAACGTTTAAGGCCTACATTACCCGTTTCTACAACGCCCTTCTCGAGGTGCCCGAGCACCGAGACGAAACCGTCATAATGGCACTCAGATCTGGTCTGAGGCATAAGGAATGGCTGCGCTCCTTCGCGCTGGCTCAACCTAAGACCATGGCCGAGGTCAAGGAGTGGACCGAGCGCGAGGTCCAGCTGGAATCCGAGGTGAATGCTAACCTTCCCCGGACAGAACGGCCCGACCAGAAGAAGAGGACTCGGGAGGAGAGGCCGGAGCGTCAGCAGCCCTACCACCCGAAGTTCCAGAAGTATACCCCCCTCAACGTCTCCCTCGCGGTGTTGCTGGAGGAGGCCCAGAACGAGGGGTTCTTCAAGTTCCCTCCGGTCCCGCATCAGGCCGCTAAGCGAACCCGGGGCCCTTACTGCGCTTTCCACCGGGTACTGGGCCACGCCACGGAGGACTGCAAACAACTGAGGGACTATATCGAGGAGCTCATCCCGTCTGGGCACCTCGCCGCCTACCTAAGGGACAAACGGAAGACCGACCGCGAGCAGGAGCAGCATTGCCCTCCCACCGACCTGACCATCGGTCAGATCATGCTTGTTTCAGCGGACGTCCAGCCCGGAGCTCAGGGAGCCCCATGCCCTATGCCAAGCACGGGGGCCGACAGCCCTTCAGGGAGCTCGGCCCAAGCCAATAAAGTCATCTTTTAGCCTGTACCTTTTTTTTAAGCAATGTAAATTCTTCCTAGGATCTATTGTTAATTTAATAAAGATCAATGGAGCATTGCGAAAAAGAAAGAAAAGCTTTGTTTATTCAAAGGGTATTATGGGCTCCTCAGCCATACATGCAAAAAAAAGGGGGAAAGTTACAATAGTTGGGGAACGGGGTGCAGCGAGCACTGCTCGTGGTACTCGGCGAAAATCTCCGCCAACCGGGGCCGCGCAAGGTCCAACCGCTGTCCTCGGTTCCCCCTGCGGGCATCAACTCCGAGCCTCAGCTCGTAGCATTCACGGACGAGCGCCTCCGAGCGGGCCAGCCGATTCGCAGAGATTAAGCCGAAGCGCCTCAAAGACCGCAGCTTGCCCACGGCCTCATCGAAAAGCAGCTCCGACAGGGGGTTGTAAAGCCCCGGCGATGCCCTCCAGATGGTGTGTATCAGTAGCTGCAGCAGGTAGGAGCGTCTAGGGAGCAGCCGGCCAAAGTGATCCTCAATGCGCCCGTAAACCAACTGCACCGTGTCCTCGGTGCAATAGAGGTCGTAAAGGTACACATCTCCAAAGCTGACGATGTCGGGGATGGTGAACGGGAAATCCTCCATTCTCGATGGCCTGTCTGCGAAGGGGGGAAGAACCAGTACTCTTTATAGCCCGCTATGTTGCCCAACAGCCGCCCGCTTTCGCCTAAGGAGTCACCGCCACACGGCGTCCATCGAGCGTTATCCGGTAGGAACGAAGCGACGCGCCCCTGTCACTTCGCCTCCCCCAGCATTCAATGCACTAGCTGCGCGTGTCGTTGCCCCGACCGTTCCCATCCCCCGCACCTACAGCTGAACGGCCGGGCTACACCTCGTCAAGGTTCAACCCAGCAGCTACCCAGCTCGGTCGCCCCCAACGAGCAGCTTCCCTGCCGCAGCGCCGGGGATCAAAAAGCCCTCTCAGAGGCAGTCGAGCCTGAGGTTCCTTCGCTCGGCTATCCCCTGCGGGCAGCTTCCCTGCCACAACGCCGGGGATCAAAAAAGCCCTCCCAGAGGCAGTCGAGCCCGAGGTTCCCTCGCTCGGATATCCCCAGCGGGCAGCTTCCCTGCCACAACGCCGGGGATCAAAATGCCCTCTCAGAGGCAGTAGAGCCCGAGGTTCTCTCGCTTGGCTATCCCCTGTGGGCAGCTTCCCTGCCACAACGCCGGGGATCAAAAAAGCCTTCCCAGAGGCAGTCGAGGCCCGAGGTTCCCTCACTCGGCTATCTTTCAGGACAACAGCCCTCGCCAAGAGGCACAGGGCAGTGACCCTACCCGGCCAAGGGTCCTTGGTAGGCTTCTTATAGCCTTATAGCTTTTCTCGCGCCAAGGACCAAAGTCCTTCCAGAGGCAGTCGGGTCATTGCCCGGCTATCCCCGGCCGGTAGCTTCCTACCACAACCGACAGGGATCAAAGTCCTCGCCAAGAGGCACTGGGCAGTAACCCTGCTCGGTCCTCGTCCTGAAGGATCAGAAAGCCCTCCCAGAGGCAGCCGAGCCCGAGATTCTCTCGCTCGGCTATCCCCAGCGGGCAGCTTCCCTGCCATAACGCCGGCGATCAAAAAGCCCTCTCAGAGGCAGTCGAGCCCGAGGTTCCCTCGCTCGGCTATCCCCAGCGGACAGCATCACTGCCACAACGCCGGGGATCAAAAAGCACTCTCAGAGGCAGTCGAGCCCGAGGTTCCCTCGCTCGGCTATTCCCAGCGAGCAGCTTCCCTGCCACAACGCCGGGGATCAAAAAGTCCTCCCAGAGGCAGTCGGGTCCTTGCCCGGCTATCCCCGGCTGGTAGCTTCCTACCACAACCGACAGGGATCAAAGTCCTCGCCAAGAGGCATTGGGCAGTAACCCTGCTCGGTCCCCGTCCTGAAGGATCAAAAGCCCTCGTAAGAGGCACCCGAGCAGCTACCCTGCTCGGTCAAACCCCGGATGGTGGCCAATACTCTAAATCAGAAATGGATGTCAAGTCTGTCTAAGTCTAAACGATCTCCCCTCGACTCCGGGTCCCAGGGAGATACCTCCTCGGAAACGCTCGTCGGCAAGCGATTGCAGTCAACTCGACGGACGATCGTTAGACAGAGGGCCAACCTGACATGAAAGCACAACGGCACAAGCAAAAATATCCCAAACAAGCATTCTTCACAAATAGATGGCAGAACGCAATTCTATGGAACTGAAGAAAAACTTTATCACAGCTGAAGAAAAACTTTATCACTACTGCCAAAGACCAAAGTTTTTTTTACAAAGGGTATTTTTTGGCTCCCCAGCCTTACAAAATTCAAAAGGAAAACAAAATGAAGATAGAAGAACGGGGGCTCTACACCTCGGGGTCGGGCGCGACCTCGAGGTCCTCAACCTCTACCACTTGGGGCGCTGGGTCCTCGGCCATCTCCTCACCGGGGACTTCTTCCCCTTGCTCGTCGGCGTCCACGAAGGGGAACTCAGCCCGGAGATCCGCGTCGTCGAACTCTGGCATCCGAGACTTAACGGCATCGAGGGCGTCGTGCCAAATGCGGGTCGTGGCCACGGCCAGGTCATTGTAAAAATCCTTCAACCCCTTGTAGATCGCCACCTCCCTCGACTCGGCCGACTTAGCCACCTCGGCCGCCGCCCCCAGCTCCTTCCGGAGGGTCTTCACCGTCCTCTTCAGGTTGCCGGCGAGCACCTGAGAGTCCTCGAGCTTACCCTCGGCGATCACGGCAGCCTCGCGATGCCGGGCGACCTCCCTTTTTCCGGCGTCCACCTCGCCCTCCAAGGCAGCGATCCTCGCCGATATCGCCTCCTGCTCCCGCCTGGAGCTCTCTTGCAACGCGGCGAGCTGGCCCGCGGCCTCCACCGCCGGGGCTACCACCTCGGTCTCCATGCGAAGGACGAGGGCCACATGCTGGAGAACCTGGGAAGACATAAAAATGATCAGAGAGATGAAGAAGGCACCAAATCTCACAAGTGAACTGGGGGCTTACCTGCACGGATTCCTGGGCGATCGACGCCAGCTGAGCTCTGAGGGTTCCCCCAGGGACCCGACCCCCGGCCGAGGTCTCTATCTCTTGCAGGAGGTTGTCCGCGACCGACAGCCCCGACGGCACCGCAAACCGAAGCCCCCCTTCCTCCACTACGGTCGGCGAAGACCGGCCCCGGGAGGGTCTTCGGGAACCCCTCTTGAGCGGTTCCGGGGGAGAGCCGATCTCCTCTTCCGAGGCCGTGTCC
This sequence comes from Agapanthus africanus, assembly GCA_030015575.1. Lineage (NCBI taxonomy): Eukaryota > Viridiplantae > Streptophyta > Magnoliopsida > Asparagales > Amaryllidaceae > Agapanthus > Agapanthus africanus. The sequence goes on along the minus strand of CM057342.1, from coordinate 743,087,252 downwards.
TCCACAATCAGGGCCCGCTTCCGACCCGACGCTCTGCTGGGGCCCGGGGCGGGATCTGCCGCGGAGCGTCCTCGGGGCACCGCCACCGGGGCGGTAGGAGCGGGGCAGGCTGCGCCCGGGAAGAGCTGGCGCCCTCGGCCATAGTAGGCTGCCTTGGTTGGCGCATAGCATCTCGAAGGGAGCCAAAGTCCACGGATCCTGCACGAAACAAACACCCAACTAATCAGCAACATGAGTAAAACATAAACCCAGAAAGCAAGCCTAACTTACCGATGAACTCGACGGGGCTAAGCCCGATCCAGCTCAAGACCCTCTCGGACAGCAGCACGTCATGTCGAGGGATGGGCTTCCACGACGCCACTCTCACCGCGGCGGGGTTGTCGGACTAGTTCCCCGGCAGACACTTCTCCCTTGACAATTTGGTAAGCACTGGCCAGTCCTCGCCCTCGGGAGGGGAGACGAAGAAAAATTTATTTTTCCAATAATGAATGGAGGAGGGCAAGGCCACGACCTCGGTCTCGGCAGCGACCCCGGGCCGCTTCCTAAAAGTAAAGTAAACCCATCTCGGGTCGCCAGCACGACCACCAGGGTGACTCTTGAAAACGAGGGGGGAATCGAGAAGGGAAAGACTGAAAGGAACCTCCTGCAGCCTCAGGCGGATCATGAACCCAAGGAGAATCCTCCACGCGTTCGGCACTAATTGGCCGGGGGCCAAACCGAAGAAGTTCAGAGTGGCGATGACCTCGGGAGAGAAGGGCAGGCGCATTCCGCCCCAAAAAGCTTCTAAATACATGGCAATCTCCCTGCCCCGTACCTGGTCTGCCCTCTCTCCCTCCTCGGCCAGACGGAGCGTGTAGCTCGGGGGAATGTGGAAGCGAGCCCGAGCATTGGCGAGCTCGTCCTCATGCCTCACCCAGCACGAGGTGCTGGGGGCCACATCTGCCGCCTCCTCCCTGGAGGCGGCCCCCACCTCACAGCCCTGGGAGGGGGTCCAGCCCCTACTCCTCGAGGAGGGTCCAGCCCCTGCTCCTCGAGGAGGCTCAGACACACCTAAAGGAACCCTAACATCTACTCCTACGACGTCTACCGATTCTACAGAGGAAGACATCTAACCTGGGAGAAGAAATTCTTCAAAGATTGAAAGCGAAAGAGGGGAGACGAGCGCCGAGTAGCTGAGGCTTGAGGGAGGAGGATATGAAAGAGTAAGGGCCCTAGGGAGGACCCCATCCATATTTATTGCCGCATACGACCTCATCCAACGGCGCCTATCATCTCCCGCCGAAACGGCTCCTCGTACCCAGCGGCTCCGATCGTTCCACGTGGCAGCCCAGCACTGGACCGCATCCCATCAGACGCCGCAGACCTGCGCACGTCGCATCGGCTAATCGACGCTCGACACGTGGACCGTCGCTTCAATTGCAGAGCGCACGAACCGGCGCATCTTCTTTAAATGCAAAGATCTCGCCTTGATTCGCTGGTGGAAAAGACAACCGACGGCCCAAGGACTCGTCCCGACGAAACCCTAGAAGGGATCTCACCTCGGGAGGCCCGGCAGTCTACTCCTGACCCGACCACTAACTGGTCGGGACAAGAGTGGGGGGCTAATGATAGTACTCGATATTGGCGATCCCCAAGATCATGACACATGGCAGGTGACGTGCCCTAGAACTCAGAAGAAGGGGCCCACGAGGGCCAACCAAGCCACCACACACCCGACCTGCGAGCCCAAGCTGGCTCCCCTCAGAGCCCCCTGGGAATTGGCCTCCTCGGCCTCTCAGCTCACCCCGGGATGCCATAGGACCAAGACCCCTCAGCCCTCTCGCTCGTCCCCGAGCTCCCTAGCCGAGGCCATCCTCCTCGGTCCTCCGACCGACCAACTCCACCGCTCATAAGCGTAACCGCAGCTCCGCGAATCTCACCATGCGCAGATTTTACGCCATCGACATCCCACGTTCCACGCCATCACGATCCCCATTAATGGGCGATCCGCTCTTCACGCGGGCATGACGTCGGGAGCGTAACGGCCGGCGAGATTCTCGTGCCCGCTGCTGCGTGCTCCGCCGCTATATAAACCCCTATCACAGAGGGGTCAAGTAAGCAATTCTTTACACTTTTACGCCGTTACTCTGCTCGGATCTCATCACTAACTTGAGCGTCGGAGGGTCCTTGGTGGTACCAAACCACCCCGGACTTCTTTGCAGGTACTCAGCGACAACTCTCTCACCTCACCTCTTCCTCCAAAAACCCATTGAGACCCACACGCAAAGAAGGATAATCAGCTAAGTTCACCGCGAGATCAACGGAAGACAACTTCTGACGGAGGCCCGAAAGGGAGCCCCCATCAATTCTATTCTTTATATATAAAGTATAATATAAAAGCACAATTGATATTTTATACAAACAACCAAGTTAAAAACCCTAAATTCCATCTTCTTCAAGATTCTTATATGGTATCAAAGACTTACTATTAAAAACTCAATTTTTTATTCATGGCCTCCTATCAAAACCCAATCCTTATCATCACCAAATTCCATTTTCCAACAATCCTTTCCCACACAAATTTCACTGTGTGGAGATCCCAAATCCAATTGGCACTAATTGGTCACGATCTTCTTGGTCGACGGATCCAAATCCCCTCTTATAAGGACTATGTAAGTCTACGGTAGCGCCCCGGTCGTCTGTCCGAGGCCAAAATGCGGAAACGAAAATTTTTTCTAAACTAGAAACCGGCGCTATCGCAGACTTTAAATCCGGATCGAACCATTAACCTATAACTAGCAACTAGAGAAAGGGTTGGAAAGCTATACCGATCGATCCGTCACCTTCAGTCTTTGGGCCACCATCCCAAGCTCCTCGCGGCATCTCCGAGCTCGATCTCCTCGTCGGAAAGGGCACCACATATTCGAGTCTTTTTACGGGCTCCCGCTTCGTCCGAAGCAACTCGGGCATGAATTTCGCTAGCCGACGTGTCCAAGGTGATGTAGAGAATGTGTGTGACAACTTAATCTCTTGCATCCATTGTATGGATGGAGGTTAAAAGGTGATGCCATCCATGGAAAATGATGAGCTCAAGAGAAGAAGAGAGAAGAAGATGATGAAGCCTTTTGTTATTCTTGTGTGAGATAATGTTGTGAGCTAGAAAAATAATCCAAGAGCTAACCTTAACCAAGTGTGGCTGCCCTCTCCCTCCTCCCATCACAATCTCAAACAATAACCAACCATGAAATGATGGCATGCACAAAGAATAATACCATGAGTCACTACCCTTGCACATGCCACATTTAATGCACTCCATCATGACATTGAGCTCATTATTTCCATTTGTAAACATTAACCCAACTGTTTACAACAACAAAAAGATACGGCAACATCTAAAGTAAACTCGTGACGGATCACAAGGATACCCCTCACCTGTATATACATACCTGCATCCGCATTCCGACCGAATGCGAATGCGATGAGACTAAAGTTATCCAACAAATCTAATACTAGGATCCGGCTTAAACCAAAGCCCACTAGTATGATCCGTCCGATCATGATCCGTGGACTACTGCACGTATATGATCGAACCCTGCCATATATCATACGGCCTCTACAACGTTTCGCCCGAAACTTGAGAAACTGTCTGTGGGGGACTCTAAAGACTCGTCAATACTTTGGCTATGGATTTAACCACTAGCACGTCAGAGGTACTAGCCGTACGTAACGGGCTACCAGGTATTGACCTAAAGGGAGGTCGATGAGCGAACTCATCCTGACACCCTACTGAGCCTGTCAGTGACAATATCCGTACAGTCCGGTCCGTTCGTCTATGAGTATCGCATGGCGGGCCTAGGGGGTTGGTAAAAGTCAGACCCCCAAAAAGCGGTACAAGTCGTGTCGGAGTGTAGCCCAGAACACCCTGAGATACTACTGGAATACCTACCAGTAAATCTCCTGCCTTGGCCAAGGACTTCGTGTAATAGCTCTCCTAGACACGGCGCGATCTCACCCCCAATACCGGGAGAGACGAAACCCCTGCCGATCCGCTCACTGCCTCCATGTGGCTCGAGACTGTACCCAACTAAAAGCTGTTTGCACGACTCCTTTGAGCTGTGGTAGGATAGTAATCAAAGCACAGTGGGAACTCACACGAGACAAATAACGATCTCAGGTCGATGAACTAACCTGTACACATGTCACCAGGGAACTGCTATCTGATGTCAGGTATAATACCAACTAGCATGTGTTGGGGTAAAAATTTACACCCCGGTTGACCAAGTCAAAATCAAAGTCAACCCCAAGCCAGGTGGGCCCAAGCCCAGGTCAAGCGGGCCTATGCCCAAGTCGAGCCCGCAGTCAGCCTCCCCATGCCAACAACAAAATCATGTAATAAATTTTTTTATGTAATTGTTTATGCATGAATATAAACAAAATGGGCATAAAGCCAATATTTTGTAAGCCCATGGCTTATGTGCAAAAATGAAATGGCACATGAGCCATGGGATGGCAAAAATGCCATTTTTGTAAAGCCCAAGGGGCTATATGTAAATATGTAAGCCTATATAAGGCAACATGATGATGAATAAAGCATACACTTTTCATTCCCCCAAAAACTAGGGTTCTTTGTGCTTCCTGCTCCTTCTCCAAGGTCCTAAACCTTCTCATTTCTCTTGAATTAAATCAAGAGTTTTACTCTTTCTTTTCCAAAACTAAGTAGTTTTCCACCACAAACCCATAAAGGGGAACTCAGATCTCTCATCAGATCTCAAAAAGGAGAGATTTTGAGATCTCACATCTCTTGATCTTCAAGATCCGGCCAAACAACAGGAGGAAGAAAAAGAACCCCTTCCATTAACCCCAAAAACACTCTCAGGAGTCCAACTCCTTCCTGATTTCTCTTTCGAGAAATCTTTTTTAGGCTAAAAGCCTCTTTTTCTCGCCGGCGCTCAAGCGCAGAGCGCCCGCGTGCCGACACGTGGCGCGCTTGCGCTCAGCGCGAAGCGCTCGAGCGCAGAGCGCCCGCGTGCCGACACGTGGCGCGCTTGCGCTCAAGCGCAAGCGCTCGAGCGCAAGTCGTCCCGGTGCCAACACGTGGCGCTTGCGCTCCTGCGCAAGCGCTCGAGCGCAAGTTGCCCCCGTGCCGACACGTGGCGCGCTTGCGCTCAAGCGCAAGCACTCAAGCGCAAATCGCCCCCGTGCCGACACGTGGCGCGCTTGCGCTCAAGCGCCTAGCGCTCAAGCGCAGAGCGCCCACGTGCCAACACGTGGCACTCTAGCGCCTGAGCGCACAGCACCTAGGCGCACAGCGCCCAAGGTGCTGCCCCACGCATCCCTTAGATGCCTTTCCCCCCTATTTTTATGTACATACATATACATATACATATGTATACATATTTACACACACACATACTCCACGACACTGTCCCTGTTAGAAAAAAATTTCTAACGGGACGCTGCCCCGCACCCCGCAAGGGGGCTGCTAGCCCCCTTAACCCCCAGCCCGCTATCCGGGTAGCGGGACCCCCGTAAAAACTCTGCGTGGCTCCCGATATATCCAAAACACCTTTTCAAAACACAACACATGCACACTGCACATTGAGTTCGCATGACCAGTTTAACCCGTTAATCGGAGGTTCCCTCGCTCCAAAGGCGAGGGGTAATTAACGACAGCTTAGTCCGCAGCTGCCGGAGATTCGGATCCCTACAATCATTAAACCCTGGCCTATCCTAGGCAGAGGGAATCTGTAGTATACGCCTGACAAGTGCGCGCATATTCCCATCTCAATGGGGTGACGAAAAACACCCTACAGATTCTGGCACGCCCGGTGGGACAATCTCTCCTCCCATATTTCGGGTTAAGCGTTCATGCGGACTCAATCAATATACATATCTATTTAAACTAAAATAATGCTTTTTCATGCAGGTTTTCAAGCAATCACTCTCCAACAATGTCTCCAAGGACAATCTCAGCTCTCAGCACGACTCCCGTCTCCTACACAATGAAGATGGACTCCAGGACGGTCCTTCCGGCCAGTCTTGGGCGACAATGGGAGGAGGAGCCGCTACCATTCGGCTCTATCCTATTCGTGTTAGCTAACGCCATCCCGGCTCCTCAAGCTCCAGCAACAGACAGACCGGTCTCAAAAGGCAGGAGACCGAATGTGGTAATCTCGAGGGCGCCCCAACCCAAACGCAAATCGGTGTCTGGACGGCTTTCCATGGCCCCAACTGGGGGCAAAGCCATCGGAACAAAAGAAGTTGCCAGACGTCGTGGGCAAGCCCAGGCGATACCTTCGACGGACACGCGGGCAGATGTCTTCTCAAGCATCCCCATCGCTCGGCCTATGGCGGCTTTCCGAAGAGCAGAAGCCTGCCAAGCGCTTAAGGCAGTGAAGTTGAATCAGAAGCGGCTCAGATATAGAGCCAACAAAAGGGCTAGGGCTCTGGCCATGTTAAAATTTATGAATTTCCAAAGCCCGGACCGCTCCGCGAAACCAGCTGCCAGTGATGAAAGAATGGCTGAATGTGTTATCCACACTGTCTACATGGCCGGACATGAAGAAACGAATCCTCCTCTTCTTCACAGCCATGGTGATGATATGGTTGACGCTACCCAGTATCGGCTCGATCTAAATGATGAAGAGCCCGCTCAGGCCAATAAGCCAGAGGAGCCCGTGGTTCCTGCGGAATTGAGCTCAGGCAATAAAGATTACCCGGTTGTCATAGCCGGAACTACAGAACAAGCATCATTCCAATGGCTTCAAAGGCAGTTTCATGACAGGGATGAGAAGATGGCCGAGGTCTATTCCAAAGTCGACGAGCTGGCAAACGTCGTGGCAGATCTCGCGACCCAAGTCGCCCGATTGCAATTACAGCAGAGTCAAATTTTGGCTCATGAGCCAGGGATTGATTCCCGGGGGCAGCCAACTGATATCCCTTCCAACCTAAAAGCGGAGCGCCTTCGCGAAAAACGGCCGCAATCAGCCTCCAGTCCCTCCGATACATACGCCGGGGGGGAATCGCCTATGAAAGAGAAGCTGGAAAAGGTCTATTCCTTCAAGAGGGAAAAGGTCCACAAGATATTCAGGGACGCCCTAAGAGACGGTCTACAACTGCCAGAATCAAAGAGACCGCAAGAAGAGAATATGACCGACGACCCAAAATATTGCCCCTATCACAGGGTGATAGGTCATGCTATTGAGGACTGCTTCGTCTTCAAAGATTGGGTCGAAAGGCAATACAAGATGGGAGAGATAGAACTGTCTAAAGACGTGTTAGCAAACAGTCAAGCTACGATCGCCGATTTCATGCAAATGGAGACCGAAGCCTTTCGGGAACCTAATCCTCCCAGACATGTGCCATTATCTGAAAAGGACGAACCAAAGACCGACCGGCCTCGAGGACCAGCATCAGTAAAGGCACCTACTCCAATGGAAAGAAAGAAGAAGGTATACTCCTTCAGGAGGGATGAAGTCCGCAAAATATTCATGGACGCCTTGAACAATGGCCTGCAACTGCCTGTTCCAAAGAGGCCGCAGGAAATGAACATAACCGGCAATCCCATATACTGCCCATATCATAGAGTGGTGGGTCATACCATCGAAGACTGCTATATTTTCAAAGATTGGGCAGAGGACCAATATAAGATTGGAAAAACCTCACAATCCTCGGATGTATCGGCAAGCCACAGAGCTAGGTCATCAACACAGCTCCGCCAAGATCAAAGTTCAAGGAGCTGGGATAAGCCAAAAGGACCACCACGTCGTTAAACTGGGAACACCCGTCGACCACCACGTCATTAAACTGGGAACATCGACCTCTAAGTCGTTAAACTGGGAATGTAAAAAAATGTGTAAATAAACAAAAAATGTGTAAATAAAAGAAAAATAAAGAAAAGCCGAAATGATGGGGCAACCGCGAATAAAAGCCAAAATGATAGGGCAATCGCGACCTTCGCGATAAGAAAAGCTGAAATGATAGAACAATCGCGGTAAAAAAAAAGACGAATGATGAGTCGCTCCTGGTACCATATTCCAGTGCAGCGATGCAGACGCCAACAAAAATTTAAATTTCCAAAATTCTCCCGGCCCTACGGCCAGTCCCCAAATTGACTGCCGTATACAATCCACGGGCTCAAATAATTCTCATCATACCCATGCCCCACCGTAATCACCAGTTACGCGGCTGGTCTCCGCCTTTGGAGTTATGCTCCATTGAGAAGACCCACTCATGTGTTCTCACGATACATGAGGGGAACAAACCTTTGTGGGATCCTTACGACTCACAAAGGAAAAACACACTTAGGAGTCCTCACGACTCCTAAGGAGAAAATACACCTGCGGGATCCTCACGACTCGCAGGGAGAAAATGCTTTTATGGGACCCTTACGACCCATAAAATTGAAAAGCCTTAGGCGATAGAGACCTAAAACCCGTCTCCTAAGCCATCGCTCCGCCAACAAGAGTAGGTAAATGATGAATTGCTCCTGGCACCTCTGCTTCAGTGTTAGCAACACTGATGCTGGCCCCTACCCCAAAATTCCAAGCTCGCCATCAATAGACCCCTAAGTCTTTAAACTGGAAACAGATGACCCCTAAGTCTTTAAACTAGAAACAGCAGACCCCTAAGTCTTTAAACTGGAAACAGATGACCACCAAGTCGTTAAACTGGAAACAGATGACCTCCAAGTCTTTAAACTGGAAACAGATGACCACCAAGTCGTTAAACTGGAAACAGATGACCACCAAGTCGTTAAACTGGAAACAGATGACCTCCAAGTCGTTAAACTGGAAACAGATGACCACCAAGTCGTTAAACTGGAAACAGATGACCACCAAGTCGTTAAACTGGAAACAGATGACCTCCAAGTCTTTAAACTGGAAACAGATGACCTCTAAGTCGTTAAACTGGAAACAGTAGACCTCTAAGTCTCTAAACTGGAAACAGATGACCTCCAAGTCGTTAAACTGGAAACAGATGACCTCCAAGTCGTTAAACTGGAAACAATCGACCACCACGTCATTAAACTGGGAACAATCGACCGCCACGTCATAAAACTGGGAACAATAGACCACTACGTCGTTAAACTGGAAACAGATGACCTCTAAGTCGTTAAACTGGAAACAATCGACCTCCACGTCTTTAAAACTGGAAACAGATGACCACCACGTCGTTAAACTGGAAACAGATGACCTCTACGTCGTTAAACTGGAAACAGATGACCTCTAAGTCGTTAAACTGGAAACAGTCGACCTCCACGTCTTTAAAACTGGAAACAGATGACCACCACGTCGTTAAACTGGAAACAGATGACCTCTAAGTCGTTAAACTGGAAACAGTCGACCTCTAAGTCATTAAACTGGGAACGATCGACCGCCACGTCATAAAACTGGGAACAATAGACTACTACGTCGTTAAACTGGAAACAGATGACCTCTAAGTCGTTAAACTGGAAACAATCGACCTCCACGTCTTTAAAACTGGAAACAGATGACCACCACGTCGTTAAACTGGAAACAGATGACCTCTAAGTCGTTAAACTGGAAACAGTCGACCTCTAAGTCATTAAACTGGGAACGAGGGAAATCCACTCATGTGTCCTCACGATACATGAGGAGAACAAACCTTTATGGGATCCTTACGACTCACAAAGGAAAAACACCCTTAGGAATCCTCACGACTCCTAAGGAGAAAATACACCTGCGGGATCCTTACGACTCGCAGGGAGAAAATGCTTTTATGGGACCCTCACGGCCCATAAAATTGAAAAGTCTTAGGTGACAGGGATTTAAACCCGTCTCCTAAGCCATCGCTCCCCAACCCCAAAGTGGCGAATGATGAGTCGCTCCTGGTACCATGTTTCAGTGCAGCGATGCAGACGCCAACCAAATTCCAAACTCAAATCCCAATGGCGAATGATGAGTTGCTCCTGGCATTATTCCAGTGCAGCAATGCAGATGCCGACAGAAAACCAATTCCCAAATCCTCTCGGGGCACATGATGAGTTGCTCCTGGCATTATTCCAGTGCAGCAATGCAGATGCCGATAGAAAACCAATTCCCAAATCCTCCCGGGGCACATGATGAGTTGCTCCTGGCATTATTCCGGTGCAGCAATGTAGATGCCGACAGAAAACCAATTCCCAAATCCTTTCGGGGCACATGATGAGTTGCTCCTGGCATTATTCCAGTGCAGCAATGCAGATGCCAAACAAAAACCCCAATTCCCAAATCCTCTCGGGACAAATGATGATTCGCTCCTGGTACCATATTCCAGTGTAGCGATGCCGATGTCAACCCAAATCAGATCAGCCAGCAAGCTCTGCGTCGGAATAATGCTTCGTCTCAGAATGCACCCCGTGTCGAAATGATGCTTCGCCTCGGTGTACCTACCTTCCCTGTCGAAATTATGCTTCGTCTCGGAATCAAGTCAACCAGCGACACTCCGTGCCGGAGAAAAGTCGATCAGCGACACTCCATGCCGGGGAAAAGTCAACCCGACACTCCGCGCCGAGGAAAAGTCGATCAGCGACACTCCGTGCCGGGGAAAAGTCAACCCGACACTCCGCGCCGGGGAAAAGTCGATCAGCGACACTCCGTGCCGGGGAAAAGTCAACCAGCGACACTCCGCGCCGGGGAAAAGTCGATAAGCGACACTCCGCGCCGGGGAAAAGTCAACCCGACACTCCGCGCCGGGGAAAAGTCGATCAGCGACACTCCGTGCCGGGGAAAAGTCAACCCGACACTCCGCGCCGGGGAAAAGTCGATCAGCGACACTCCGTGCCGGGGAAAAGTCAACAGCGACACTCCGCGCCGGGGAAAAGTCGATCAGCGACACTCCGTGCCGGGGAAAAGTCAACTAGCGACACTCCGTGCCGGGGAAAAGTCGATCAGCGACACTCTGTGCCGGGGAAAAGTCAACCCGACACTCCGCGCCGGGGAAAAGTCGATCAGTGACACTCCGTGCCGGGGAAAAGTCAACCCGACACTCCGCGCCGGGGAAAAGTCGATCAGCGACACTCCGTGCCGGGGAAAAGTCAACCAGCGACACTCCGCGCCGGGGAAAAGTCGATCAGCGACACTCCGTGCCGGGGAAAAGTCGATCAGCGACACTCCGTGCCAGGGAAATGTCAACCCGACACTCCGCGCCGGGGAAAAGTCGATCAGCGACACTCCGTGCCGGGGAAAAGTCAACCCGACACTCCGTGCCGGGGAAAAGTCGATCGGGGACACGTCAACCAGCGACACTCTGCATCGGGGAAACGTCCAACACAGACACTCCGCATCAGGGAAACGTCCGACAGCGACACTCCGTGCCGGGGAAACGTCAAGCAGACACTCCGTGCTGGGGAAATGTCAAGCAGACACTTCGTGACGGGGGCACGTCGACAACAGACACTCCGCGCCGGGGGCACGTCTACCAAATCACTCCGGGCCAGGGAAACGTCTACCACAGACAATCCGTCTCGGAGATGCGTCAACCGCCGACCGTCCACGTCGTAAAAAGGGCAGTGCATCCCAAAAAATGGAAACCAAAGCAAGTCGCCTCCACGTGAAAGGAGATCCATCAATTTCATGCACACAACTCACATATGCTGTGTGCATTTATTGATGGGGGGAAATTTGTTGGGGTAAAAATTTACACCCCGGTTGACCAAGTCAAAATCAAAGTCAACCCCAAGCCAGCTGGGCCCAAGCCCAGGTCAAGCGGGCCCATGCCCAAGTCGAGCCCGCAGCCAGCCTCCCCATGCCAACAACAAAATCATGTAATAATTTTTTTTTATGTAATTGTTTATGCATGAATATAAACAAAATGGGCATAAAGCTAATATTTTGTAAGCCCATGGCTTATGTGCAAAAATGAACTGGCACATGAGCCATGGGATGGCAAAAATGCCATTTTTGTAAAGCCCAAGGGGCTATATGTAAATATGTAAGCCTATATAAGGCAACATGATAATGAATAAAGCATACACTTTTCATTCCCCCAAAAACTAGGGTTCTTTGTGCCTCCTGCTCCTTCTCCAAGGTCCTAAACCTTCTCATTTCTCTTGAATTAAATCAAGAGTTTTACTCTTTCTTTTCCAAAACTAAGTAGTTTTCCACCATAAAACCCATAAAGGGGAACTCAGATCTCCCATCAGATCTCAAAAAGGAGAGATTTTGAGATCTCACATCTCTTGATCTTCAAGATCCGGCCAAACAACAGGAGGAAGAAGAAGAACCCCTTCCATTAACCCCAAAAACACTCTCAGGAGTCCAACTCCTCTCTGATTTCTCTTTCGAGAAATCTTTTTTAGGCTAAAAGCCTCTTTTTCTTGCCGGCGCTGAAGCGCAGAGCGCCCGCGTGCCGACACGTGGCGCGCTTGCGCTCAAGCGCTCAGCGCTCGAGCGCAAAGCGCCCACGAGCCGACACGTGGCGCCCTTGCGCTCCAGCGCAAGCGCTCGAGCGCAAGACGCCCCGGTGCCGACACGTGGCGCTTGCGCTCCAGCGCAAGCGCTCGAGCGCAAGTTGCCCCGGTGCCGACACGTGGCGCGCTTGCGCTCCAGCGCAAGCGCTCGAGCGCAAGTCGCCTCCGTGCCGACACGTGGCGCGCTTGCGCTCGAGCGCAAGCGCTTAAGCGCAAATCGCTCCCGTGCCGACACGTGGCGCGCTTGCGCTCAAGTGCCCAGCGCTCAAGCGCCCAGCGCTCAAGCGCAGAGCGCCCACGTGCCAACACGTGGCACTCTAGCGCCTGAGCGCACAGCACCTAGGCGCACAGCGCCCAAGGTGCTGCCCCACGCATCCCTTGGATGCCTTTTCCCCCTATTTTTATGTACATACATATACATATACATATGTATACATATTTACACACACACATACTCCACGACACTGTCCCTGTTAGAAAAAAATTTCTAACGGGGCGCTGCCCCGCACCCCGCAAGAGGGCTGCTAGCCCCCTTAATCCCCAGCCCGCTATCCGGGTAGCGGGACCCCCGTAAAAACTCTGCGTGGCTCCCGATATATCCAAAACACCTTTTCAAAACACAACACACGCACACTGCACATTGAGTTCGCATGACCAGTTTAACCCGTTAATCGGAGGTTCCCTCGCTCCAAAGGCGAGGGGTAATTAACGGCAACTTAGTCCGCGGCTGCCGGAGATTTGGATCCCCACAATCATTAAACCCCGGCCTACCCTAGGCAGGGGGAATCTGTAGTATACGCCTGACAAGCGCGCGCGTATTCCCATCTCAATGGGGTGACGAAAAACACCCTACAGCATGTTCCCAGCGAGTCCTGTCCGGTGTACTCATAACCCAATGAGCACCTGTATACATCTTAGGTGATCCAACTGACACCAATGGCTTGTGAGACCAGCCACCGCCCCTCATCGGGGTCTCGATCGTATACACTAGTCTACTAATGGAGTATCTATGCCCAGTCTCGAAACTCCCATGACTAGGGACCACTTTAAGGATGTGGTTATAGACTACCTAACTCTCACGTATATGATCGCCATCATACTGCTGGTAGTCAAGCAAGAATCCTAAGGGCTCTATCAACGTGCAATAGTGATCTGTAACATCACCTAAAGCAGTACACGATAATAAAGATAAACCAGATAGTATACTATCATCTCGAGTAAGACTGTCCTACCGGCATAGGTCATCCCTCAATCATTGCAATCACGTGCCTATGATCCAATAATTGACTCTGAGGGCACTATATCCAACAATCTTCCACTTGCACTCAAGGCTAATTATTGCGATGTCGCATACTCACAACACGTGTGATACCGAACACCCAACTCCTCTACTAATCAGTCTCACAAAGCCCGTTTGCGAAACTACCGCGTTCGAGGAATAGCCTCATTGAGTGGATACGCCCTGATGTTTCTTTCTATATCTCTCTTTATCTCAAGTTCGCGGAGAAAGCCATCTCCCGAAATGAGCAATACTTGTCTTAGAATGTGTTTGGATATCTGATAGGACCTAGTTCATAAAAAAACTCCAAATCCAAACTTCTTAGACTGTATCGTCAACTGAATTTAATCAGTATCCTGCGCCATGCCTCCCTCAGTATCCATCTGGACCACCTGTCCAAACTGCTGCCCCTCGTCAGAGGGAAAAATATAATTCTGACAGCCACTCTGTCATCCAGGTCACCTTGAAAGCCTGGAATGATAACTGTCTCCTAAAAGAGGCTGTTGTTATCATACCCCTAGAACATTGACTTATGTTCTAAAATTTCTTCCGAACGTTTCTCTAGGATAGGATTAATATCAACTTATTGCAGCTAGTGCAAAAACCAACGTCTGGTGTGGTACTTGACATCTCATAATTGACTCAATTGCCTAAGCAAGTGATCTGCCAATCATGCATATCCCTCTCCCCTTTAGTCTGTAAGACACCTTAAGAGAGGGTGACTCCATCACCTGCAGGTACACCACCATGCCAGGAGTCATCCATTCTAAATACCTTTAGAATGCTGTCTAAGTACCCAAATTGAGAAACTACCCAAATCTAGATCTAAAACCATAGATCTAGTAACCAGAATATTTGATATAATATCCATATCCTATGTGGTGAAACCACTGTGTGACAACCAAAGTATAACCGATCGTAGTATAGGAATTTTACTTCTTACTCTGTGTATGTCATCCAAATACCAGGACATCACACCCTACTACCTTCTTAACAGATCCATCCCCTATTCTGATGAAGTCAAACCTATGACTGTCACATCAGAAATAGATGATCTATCTCCGCTATATCTGCTTTAGTCCATAAATAGACATAAGCTACTTGTCCACCATTGCTTCCGTTGCTCCCACTGACTACGACAACCCTCTGGCAGAGTCATATACGCGTACACTTCTAAAGCTAATTTTGAACGACGCTATACTCATCCTCTTGCCGGGTCTTACAGTCTGGAATAACAGCAATGACAAGTCTGGGTAAACAAGAACCTCCCTGTCACCGTCCTTGAGGCTACCGGAGTACCTCTCGGGTGCCTGAGGTTACCCACCATGTCTGCGGAGTGGCCAATGGAATGTCAAACCAGATCGAATCTTTAGGTTCTTATCAAATTTTCAGTAATCGTTTGTGGTTCTGGAATCACTTCCAGTTCTACCATACTCCCACTACTGTTTTCTGAAAAAAATTCCATTTTTATCAAAACTGTGGCGAGTCAAGAACAATATCACTATTGATCTTCCAGATGGTAGAAAGTTAACCCTCATCATAGCCCGGGTCAACCCACAAACTGCCATTACAGAAACGTGCCTTGAGTTATCCAGAGTCTGGTTTTAAGCATAAGCCGGAAAACTCCCCGTACCTTAACATCGTTAAGATATGAACCATTATATATCCAATATAGAAACAGAGGCACTGATTTAATTGGAACCAGATTCAAATCATGCAGCTGTCTCCAGTGCATGTCAACTAAATGGAGAGAGGCCGATCAGCATTACTCAACTTAGGAATACATCCAGATATGAGTAACCTGAAAGAGAAGCAAGTTCTCATAATCATTACTATCAACTGAATACCATACACAAGTATCCACATCTTCGATCATCTTGAAGAATCCTGATACTTGCAATACCTGGTTCTCTACTTTATTCATATACCTATAACTTCTTAAAACTTGGACTTTCTGTTTCTACGAAAAAACTAGAGAAGTCATAAGTAAACCGAATATAATACGAGGACCAACCCCTTTGTCCTAATGGACACAGGACAACATACAATACTCTGTATATGTCCCCTGAGTTGAATAACTCAAACCCTGTGCATCGTAGGTTGAAAACTGTACTATAGTTATGAAGAATTACACCGCTGTTGAATGCTCCTTACCTAACCATCAACTGATATCGGTAAATGTCATGGACATAATTTCAAAATGTTATATCTCACTTTATAAAAATAAACGTACAGATATATCAATTTGAAATTGGTGCATAACAATGGATATTCAAAACCAAATATTTGCCGTCCGGCAAACAACCCAGGTGATTTCCTCAAATATCACCAACTACAACGAATCCCGATATAATGAGGATGATCACCCAATTCCCAATAACTTACTCCCACTCATCATCTGTAAAACCATACAGATGTGAGAATCATACCTGGTAAATACATACCCTGGAGTAAGGACTAATTGGGAAATCAGTTTTCTATTAACAATGCACAGTGAAACTGAAACATGTAAATGTTTCGAAGGGGTATCCGGGTATTCCTAGTAACGCCTCTTCCATTATCAGATTCACAACTGTAACCGTATATTTTTTTGCCATCTCACCAACTCCCTTTATATGTCTTTAGTCATTACCTTCTGCACACCCCTTTAGGCTAAATGGTTTTCTTCCCTCCCTACCGTTCGGCACCAGCCTATGGTTTGGAAGAAGGCTATCCAATAAGCATAATGGGTGTACTGTCCTAATCCTAAGAGCACTCGCAACCCGAGAGAAGGTAAACATAAAAGACAACTGAATAAAACCTTATTCCTATTTCTCCTGAACCATAATCCATCCCCGAACTGGAACAAGTTCCTTCGAGTTCGTATATAACCATACGATGGAGTATCCAATAAACTGTGGATCTTCGTAGTGATACGGAGTGTTCTGGAGAAATACAAAGGAGATGTAGGATTGGCAAAGAAATACTTGGTTTGGTCGTGAATAGCAGTCGTAATTTACTTTGCCCTCTTACTAATCCCTTTATTTATCTTTACTTAATACCTTATATACACCTTTTAGGCTAAATGGTTTTCTTCATGCCCTACCGTTCGGTACCTGCCTATGGTTTGGATGAAGATTATCCAATTAGCGTAACAGGTGTACCGTCCTAATCTAAGGAGCACTCGCAACCTGAGAGAAGGTAAAAGGAAAAGACAACTGAATAGTCATATTCATTTTCTCCAGAACCAGAAACCATCCTCGAATCTGGAACAAGTTCCTTCGAGTTCGTATATAACCATACGATGGTTTTATCTAATGGAAGTGGATGTTCGTAGTAATACGGGGTGTTCTGGAGAAAAGGGTAAAAGTAGGAGTGACAATGAGGTATGCAACTCTGACAATCCGAAAGCCGGTGTATTAAGAAGGTTCGGTTAACTTGGTCACTGAGTCATAGTCAAGGGTCGGGTCATGGTCGTTGCCAAAGAGAGAGAGAGAGAGAGAAAAGAAACACTCTGCGTGCACTCAAACCTAGATCAGAATGGTTATCAATTTATCTAATCAGGAAACCTCCCACTGTAATCTCAAATTCTCCTCCAAACCTGAAAGAAGAATTAGTCGGGATCACCCGAGGAATAAACCAACTCATTAGTGGGAATCGGGATCCAACTATCATCGCATGATAACGTGATAGAATCCACTCACGTTATCACACTCCAGAAGGTATGCGCATGCCTGGCAAGTTTCAGTTTCTTTAGAAATCCCCGATGTGATTTTTACCCCATGCTCTTATGACCTTGACTTTAGCCAACAAATCATAAGTCACATGTCAAATTCTACCCGTCATTATCCAGGTTAATTTGAACCCACCCGTACCTATCCTTGACTTTGACCAACAAGGCAGTATGACTGTCCCAAACCAACGCATCTATCTATGCAACAGAAAAGTAACAAATAGCTACCATACACTATGCCTTGACTTTGGCCCACAAACATAGCATGAATACTAAGTGCTACCCGTCTGAAATGACGGAGGGCTACGAATGGTTTTTGGCGAAAAACCTTTAACGTAATGAACTTGATATCGTTGAAGGAACCGGATAGCTTTTTATAAAAATATAGTGGCGAAAACTTTTGCTAAAGAGGTCACTCCCGGTGAAGGGATCTCGGCTCTTTCCCCGTAGAATGAGGTGCAGGATATTCCAACTGAATACCACGACGCAAAGCAAAAAGTAATCGACTATAGTGAAGTTATTACCCTAACGCAAACTTCTGTCCAAGGGGTCACTCCCGGTGAAGGGATCTCGGCCCTTACCTCGTCGACTGAGGTGCTGGATATTCATAACCGAATACCACTGTACAAAACAAAAGAGAACGTTCTTGCAATAACAGCTTTTTGAAAAATGTTCCAACAACATCAGAATAGGTTTGTTTAGCTTGCATTGATCCGAATCAATGCGGTCCCATCAATTAATCACATCACAAAAGAACGAAAATATGATGTACGTATATGCCACCCGCATTCGCCACTGGGTCCCGTCATCACCCGTTAGGTTACTTAACTAACGACAGAGCGGGGACTGGACTAGCGCGGGTGTAAAACATATACAACATCTACTATAATATATATCAATATATAATATTCGCTCAAGGCGTGATAAAATGCAACATCACAGAAATGTAATAAGTATCACAGAACAATACAGATAATCTGGGATCCCCGGGTTTCATAGAGCCGCTACTAAAACTCGACGTTCCTCTGACCGTGTGGATAGCCTGTGCAATGAAATCCTAGACCCCTATGAGTGCGGCAAGTTACCCGCCAAAACCTGAAGCGGGGCAGCCCACTTCAACAAAGTGAATGGACCACCCAGCACTTCACGGAATCCGGTAACTTGAGCACCCCTCCTTGAGTTAACCTATACCCCCTACGAGTGCGGTGAATCTCCCGCCAATTCTAGAGTGAAGCCCCCTCCGTCTCAAAGCCATGAGATGCGGGCTCGTAGCCCTCTAGAACCCGGCTATCCGTGCACCCCACCATGGGGTGATCCTAGTACAGAGAGTAAAAATATATACAACGGAGACATCGATCTCAGCCCGGTCATACCCCAAAAGAATAATATACAAACAGGCAGTGACGGCAGTCCACATGTCGGATGCTCGCCCCGTAATATCAAATATACAAATACAACCAAACTGTACTACCATTGCAACCAAGCTATCCACCACGACAAATCCGCAACATCACAGCACAACACAGAACATCAACGTGAATGTCTCGTTCGCAAATCCGTCTAAAAGGGCTATAGCAATTAGACATGATTTACCGATCAAATGACATTCACGGTCGCAGATATAATGTAAATTTTATGAACTAACATATTTAAAATTTTCGATCGACAAAATTTCCCGAAATGGGCCCCAATTACAATTCCCAGTACTCAAAATAATCTGGGCCAAAACAAAAAATACCAGAAACCTCATTTCCAAGTCAGAAACCACTGCATGAAAAATGGTGCCCTAATTCTACTGCAGTGCGGCGGAACCGCGGCCAAAACAAGATTAGTGCCGCGGTTCCGCGGCGCTATGACGAGATCAGTGTACCAAATTTCAACAGTGTTCTTTAAAATGCCTGCCTGATTTCCTGACGTACTTAAAATAATTTTTCGACCACAAAATAAATTCGACAGAAACTCAGAATTGGAAATGCAGTTTTGGAAAATTTCGTTCGATCGAAATTCTAAACACGTTAGAGCAAGCTAGTAAAGGTTAATGGCGTGGCTCTGATACCATGTAAGTCTACGGTAGCGCCCCGGCCATCTGTCCGAGGCCAAAATGCGGAAACGAAAACTTTTTCTAAACTAGAAACCGGCGCTATCGCAGACTTTAAATCCGAATCGAACCATTAACCTATAACTAGCAACTAGAGAAAGGGTTGGAAAGCTATACCGATCGATCCGTCATCTTCGGTCTTTGGGCCACCATCCCAAGCTCCTCGCGGCATCTCCGAGCTCGATCTCCTCGTCGGAAAGGACACCACATCTTCGAGTCTTTTTACGGGCTCCCGCTTCATCCGAAGCAACTCGGACACGAAGTCCGCTAGCCGACGTGTCCAAGATGATGTAGAGAATGTGTGTGACAACTTTGTCTCTTGCATCCATTGTATGGATGGAGGTTAAAAGGTGATGCCATCCATGGAAAATGATGAGCTCAAGAGAAGAAGAGAGAAGAAGATGATGAAGCCTTTTGTTATTCTTGTGTGAGATAATGTTGTGAGCTAGAAAAATAATCCAAGAGCTAACCTTAACCAAGTGTGGCTGCCCTCTCCCTCCTCCCATCACAATCTCACACAATAACCAACCATGAAATGATGGCATACACAAAGAATAATACCATGAGTCACTACCCTTGCACATGCCACATTTAATGCACTCCATCATGACATTGAGCTCATTATTTCCATTTGTAAACATTAACCCAAATGTTTACAACAACAAAAAGATACGGAAACATCTAAAGTAAACTTGTGACGGATCACAAGGATACCCCTCACCTGTATATACAT
The DNA here is from genome assembly GCA_030015575.1 of Agapanthus africanus. NCBI lineage: Eukaryota > Viridiplantae > Streptophyta > Magnoliopsida > Asparagales > Amaryllidaceae > Agapanthus > Agapanthus africanus. Next base: position 743,067,039 of record CM057342.1, on the reverse strand, counting down.
ACCTGCATCCGCATTCTGACCGAATGCGAATGCGATGAGACTAAAGTTATCCAAAAAATCTAATACTAGGATCCGGATTAAACCAAAGCTCACTAGTATGATCCGTCCGATCATGATCCGTGCACTACTGCACGTATATGATCGAACCCTGCCATATATCATACGGCCTCTACAACGTTTCGCCCGAAACTTGAGAAACTGTCTGTGGGGGACTCTAAAGACTCGTCAATACTTTGGCTGTGGATTTAACCACTAGCACGTCAGAGCTACTAATCGTACGTAACGGGCTACCAGGTATTGACCTAAAGGGAGGTCGATGAGCGAACTCATCCTGACACCCTACTGAGCCTGTCAGTGACAATATCTGTACAGTCCGGTCCGTTCGTCTATGAGCATCGCATGGCGGGCCTAGGGGGTTGGTAAAAGTCAGACCCCCAAAAAGCGGTACAAGTCGTATCGGAGTGTAGCCCAGAACACCCTGAGATACTACTGGAATACCTACCAGTAAATCTCCTGCCTTGGCCAAGGACTTCGTATAATGGCTCTCCTAGACACAGCGCGATCTCACCCCCAATACCGGGAGAGATGAAACCCCTACCGATCCGCTCACTGCCTCCAAGTGGCTCGGGACTGTACCCAACTAAAACCTGTTTGCACGACTCCTTTGAGCCGTGGTAGGGTAATAATCAAAGCACAATGGTAACTCACACGAGACAAATGATGATCTCAGGTTGATGAACTAACATGTACACATGTCACCAGGGAACTGCTATCTGACGCCAGGTATAATACTAACTAGCATGTTCCCAGCGAGTCATGTCCGGTGTACTCATAACCCAACGAGCACCTGTATACATCTTAGGTGATCCAACTGACACCAATGGCTTGTGAGACCAGCCACCGTCCCTCGTCGGGGTCTCGATCGTATACACTAGTCTACTAATGGATTATCGATGCCCAGTCTCGAAACTCCCATGACTAGGGACCACTTTAAGGATGTGCTTATAGACTACCCAACTCTCACGTATATGATCGCCATCATACTGCTGGTAGTCAAGCAAGAATCCTAAGGGCTCTATCAACGTGCAATAGTGATCTGTAACATCACCTAAAGCAGTACACGATGATAAAGATAAACCAGATAGCATACTATCATCTCGAGTAAGACTGTCCTACCGGCATAGGTCCTCCCTCAATCATTGCAATCACGTGCCTGTGATCCAATAATTGTCTCTGAGGGCACTATATCCAACAGACTATCCCCGACGTCAACAATAACACCAAGCGTGTTGAAAATCCAGACTACCATCAATATGACTTGGTTTAAGCCTGAATTTGACTTGAACTCGAATTTGACTTTAACCTGAACATGAAATTCTTGAACTTGACATAAATCCTTAAACTTGAATTTGGCTTGTGTAACGCCCCACGCCCCAGTACATATAGTATTGTCCGCTCTGACCGAAACCGCACAGTTTTGCCCTTTAGAGTGAACCGAACTCGAACAGGGGCCACTTCCCAGGAGGTCACCCATCCCAAGACTTTCCTGACCTGAGCACGCTTAACTACAGAGTTCTCAGGCTCCTGTAGTGCCGCTTCACTTAAAAAGCGGCTCTGTAATTGAGGGTGGTATCATTATATTTATAATGCAGTTCGGTCATCTTTCAGAATGTGTTCCGAAGATTCCCCATTGTTCTACAGTGGGTCCTACGACTCAAGAGGTGGCCCCTGCCCCCTTAGCATGACGATTGGCGTAGCACTTTGTTCCGTGTGGCACTTTGTTCCGTGAGCAAGAACTGGGTCCCGACAGCTTGAACACTTTGACTTGACCCGAACCATGAATATAACTTGGTTTGAACTTGATATAAATACTTGAACACAACTTGAACATTTACTTGTACACTTTCTATATTCATGGATTCAGACAAGACTTGTAAGCTTAATCTATATATTAAAATAATCGGGGATAAGGGGTAGGTTGGTAAGAAACGTATGCCGTGGCACGAGAGGTGAATTTAAAAGAGACCCAATCTGGATATCGAGTGGCGTTGTCCTATAGGTTATGATGGGGCCTTGTACTTCCTATACTTTTGCTCCACGTAGTAAGCCGGTCTACTTTCGTTTACACGCATACCTTCCATATCAAACTACAGACAACCACGTTAGAATAGGTTAACTATATTCATATACTTATCATGCTTAAGATAGCTTAAAATACTGATATCTAATTAACACTCTTACCTGTCGTCTTCTGCATACTCTTACCTGTCGTCTTCTGCATTAGATTCATATTCTTCTTACATACATGTCTTTTATCACACTTTATATTCATATCCTTTTTTAGGACTTACCGAGCGCAAGTTCGCCGACGGACATTCCTTCCTATTTTCTTTCTATTCTTAGAATGTTTGTCAGGTTACATAAGGACAGAGGAGATCAAGCCGAGTCAGCAGGATTTCGATTAGCTTACCGCTTAGCCAGACTACTAGTTTTCCTTTCTGCAATTATTTATACCATTGTTTAGGTACTTTCCAGTTATTGTATTTTTTGTTTTAGACACCGTATTTGTACTTGAATTTATGAATGTAAATAAAGTTGTTATTGAAGTTTTAATTCACCTGTCATTTTCTTGTCATGATATATTACTTATAAACACTTAACGTATTTATTATGGGAAACGACCATCTCAAAATAAATACTTCGCGGGTCTCGTCACGTGCCGTCGCCGTCTTTTGGGAAGTGGGACGTGATGGGTTTTATTGGTGGTCCATGCAGGTCAGTTCTGCATGAAGTCTTAAGCAATATATCACAAGATTTATGAAATTCAACAACTTTATATTTCTTGCATTTCAATTCCTTTGAATCTCATTCTATTCCTTAAATCAATCTCGAACTTCTCTTTCGAATTACTTGAATATAATCTCTTGAATTTTGAATCCTCAACTCTAGTTTACCTTTTCTAATTGTATCTCATAGGCCTATTAGCTCACCTAATTTGAATATCGATCGAAGGAGCTCGAAAACGACTTGCCCAACCTTATCCTTACTTTCTCGTTCTTTGCTGCATCGTGCTTGTTGGGGTCAAAATTTGCACCCCAGTTGATCGGGTCAAAATCAAGATCAACCCCAAGTAAGCGGACCCAAGCCCAAGTAAGTGGGCCCATGTCCAAGTCGAGCCCCGCGGCCGGCCTCCCCCATGACAAAATAAAAATCATGTAACAAAAAATTTTGATATAATTTTTTGTGCATGAATGTAAGCAAAATGGGCATAAAGCCAAATTTCTGTAAAGGCCATGGCTTATGTGCAAAAAGAAAGAGCACATAAAGCATAAGATGGACAAAATACCATTTTGTAAAGCCCAAGGGGCTATATGTATATGTGTAAGCCTCTATAAGGCAACATGATGATGAATAAACAAAAAACTTTTTCATTCCCCCAAAAACTAGGGTTTGTGTATCTCCTTCTCCTTTGTCAAGGGTCTAAAACCCTCTTCCTCTTTTTGAATTAAATCAAGAGTTTAACTCTTCCTTTTTCAAAAAGAACTAGTTTCTCACCACAAAACCCACAAAGAAGAGCTCGGATCTCCCATCAAATCTCTGAAAGGGGAGATTTTGAATCTCACTCCCCTTTTCCCCAAGATCCGGCCAACCGAGAGGAAGAAGAAAAAGACTCATCTCCGAAAATCCCACGTTGAGAGGATCCAAGGCTCAAAAGAAGAGCCAAAGATTCCTAGGAGTTTAACTCTTTTCTAGATCTGTTGGAGTTTAACTCCATAAATTAAATTTCTGTTAGGATTTTAACTCCAAAATCCCTTGGGAGTTCAACTCCCCAACCTAGGGGTTAAGCCCCTTCCCGTTGGTGTTTCCTGTGGTCGCGTGCTACCCACGTGATCCGCGGGCGTCCAACGATCGCGTGCATGGCACGTGACCTGCGGGCGCTAAAGCGTCTAACGGTCGCGTGCAGCGCACGTGACCCCGGGCGCTAAAGCGCCCAACGGTCGCGTGCAGCGTACGTGACCCCGGGCGCTAAAGCGCCCACGTGCGCGCATGCCCCGCGATCGCGTGCAGCGCACGTAACCCGCGGTCGCGTATAAGGCACGTGACCCGCGGGCACTATTGCACCCACGTGCACCCCACACGACCCGCTCAGCGCCCAGTGGTCGCGTGCAGCGCACGTGACCCGCGGGCGCCTCGCGGTCGCGTGCTGCGCACGTGACCCGCTGGCACCCAGCGCCTACGTGCTGCGCACGTGACCCGCGAGCGCCTCGCGGTCGCATGCTGTGCACGTGACCCGCTGGCACCCATCGCCCACGTGCTGCGCATGTGACCAGCGGACGCCAAGCGCTCACGCGCCGGGCACGTCACCCGTGGGCACCATGCGTCCACGTGCCACGCACGCATCTTTAAGACGCTCCTCCCTCCATTTTTATTTTATTTTATGCACTCCACATCAAAACACGTCCCTCGTTGGGAAATTTTTTCTAACGGGGCGCTGCCCCGCATCCCACAAGGCGGTTGCTAGCCTCCTTGACCCCCAGCCCGCTATCCGGGTAGCGGGACCCCCGTAAAATTTCTGCGGGGCCCCCGATATATCCAAAACCCCTTCAAAACACAACACTGCACATTGAGTTCGCATGACCAGTTTAACCCGTCAATCGGAGATTTTCTCGCTCCAAAGGCGAGGGGTAATTAACGGCAGCTTAGTTCGCGGCTGCCGGAGATTCGGATCCCTACAATCAATAAACCCCAGCCTATCCTAGGCAGGGGGAATCTGTAATACGCCTGACAAGCGCGCACGTATTCCCATCTCAATGGGGTGACGAACAACACCCTACAGTGCTCCTTGTGATGATGCTCTATATTGACGAGCTCCCAAATCAGGACACGTGGCAGATGACGTGTCCCAGGACTCAGAAAAAAGGGCCCACAGGGGCCGACCAGGCTACCCTCGCAACTGAACCATGAATACGAGCCGGCCCTCCTCAGAGCCCCCAACGAATTGGTCTCCTCGGACCCTCAGCTCGCCTCGAGCTGCCACAGGACCATGACTCCTCGGCCCTCTCGCTCGTCTCCGAGCTCCCTAGCCGAGGCCATCTTCCTCGGTCCCTCCAACCGACCAACTCCGCCACTCACAGGCATAACCGCCGCTCCGCAAATATCGCCACGCACAGATTCTCCGCCAGCAACATCCCGCGTTCCACGCCATCACGATCCCCATCAATGGGCGATCCGTCCTTTACGCGGGCGTGACGTCGGGAGCGTAACTGCCAGCGAGATTCTCGCGTCTGCCGCCGCTATATAAACCCCCATCACAGAGGGGTCAAGTAAGCCATTTTTACTCCACTTAGCCATTACTCTGCTCGGATCTCGTACCAACTTGATCGTCGGAGGGTCCTCGGTGGTACCAAACTACCCCGGGACTTCTTTGCAGGTACTTGGCGCTAAACTCCTCAAATCACAAATCTCCTCAAAACCTATTGAGACCCATACGCAACAGGAGATCACCTTCGAAATCCACCGGGAGATCGACGGAAGACAACATCTGAGGGAGACCTGAAAAGGACCTCCATCAGTTGGCTCCATCTGTGGGAAACGAAACTCCACAAAAAACAAAGTTGGCATTCCGATCTCTATCCACATGGCAAGCGGCCACCATGAAGATCCTGTTACCAGCCGCAGCCTCCCCCTCACCGGAGGCGCGGATGAACCTCCCCTGGCGACTGTTTCGCCCAATCAGAGCAAAGCTCTGTTTGAATTCAAAATTCAAATTTTGAAGCAACGCTTCAAGTCTCAGGCGCAACGCGCCGCGTGTCTGGCGCTAATACGTCAGCGCAACGCCCAAGAAGGCGCACCCAATCAGAGCAAAGCTCTGTTTAAAGGAAGCAACGCTTCAGATCCTTTGCGCTGCGCGCGACGCGCCACGTGTCCAGCGCAGATACATTAGCGCAGCGCGCCCAATTAGAGCAAGGCTCTGTTAAAGGAAGCGCCGCGCTGCGCTCTGCGCTGTGCGACACGTGGCAGCACAGTTGCGCTGCGCGACACGTGTCAGCGCAGATGCGCTAGCGCAGAAGAAGGGGCTAAGTGCCAAAGGCAATTTATCCATGTAAAATTACATGCACTTGATAATAACAAATTAAAATCATACGATGCACAAGCACAACAGAGAGCTAAAATAAAAGAACCCTTAACAGACAATGAAATACTTGATTAAAAAAGAAAAATATTTATTCATTCTTATTGTTATTACATTTAAAAAAGATCACCGAATACGGGATCAGAGAGACAAGGGTTCACAAAAAGAAAAAGAAGATTATTCAGCTCCCTCTCCGTCTTCTCCATCACGTCGAAGCGGCGATCTTCCCGAGGGGTAGCCATCCAACGGTCGACGCCGCACTCCTGGGAAAAAGTGGCGATGACGGCCCGACGAGCCCGTATCTGGCTCAGCAAGTAGAAGGAGAAGTCCCTCAGGGCTTTGGTGATCAAGAGCGCTTCGAAAAAGCTCTCGATCTTATCCTCGGCCACATCAAGCATTGCCGAGGATATCTCCGCCGGAGGAGGGGGAATGTCGGCGAGCACTGAGGCAAGGATCATCCGAAGCCAAATGGAACCCGGGGGAAGAGAAGACCCCACACGAGTCGAAAGCTCGTACATTGCGGCATCGCACTGCTCGTCCGAAAAAGAGGAGTCCACCAAGCGCACAGCAAAACGGGAAACGACGTCTCGGATCGGCACTTCCCACGGTTGTCGGCGGGCATGAGGACGGTTGCAAGCCATGATTAAAGAAGTTCTCTGAAGGTGAGGAAAGGAAAGGCTCGGCCTTGAGTTATATATAGATCCAAACACAGAAAATTCTGTGCACAGCGGAGTTATTTCCAAGGCCCGGGAAATTATAATTTCGGGAATACAAGTTTGACTTGAAAAGAAGAGATGAAAAGATATCTCAGGAGAAGCGGCGCTTCTGATTCTCCCAAAATTTAAACTTTAATAAATGAAGCAACGCTTCAGATCCTCTGCGCTGAGCGCAACGCGCCACGTGTCAGGCGCAGATGTATCAGCGCTGCGCCCAAGAAGACGCGCCCAATCAGAGCAGAGCTCTATTTGCCTGAAGCAACGCTTCAGTTGCGCTGCGCTCTGCGCTGCGCGACACGTGTCAGCGCAGATGCGCTAGCGCAGTTGCGCTGCGCTCTGCGCTGCGCGACACGTGTCAGCGCAGATGCGCTAGCGCAGTTGCGCTGCGCTCTGCGCTGCGCGACACGTGTCACGCGCTGGGGCATCTGCGCCAAACTAAATTAAGATTTTTAAGAAATCTTTTCTGTTCTTGTTAAAACAAGAAGATTTTCTTCTGCAAAGCAGAAGCCCTTGGATCAAAGATCCAACGGTGGGGAAAATTCCCCAAATCACTCAGAGGATGATTTCTTTAACAAATTTAACTAATTTGTGAGCACTATAAAAAGGACCCTAAGCCTCAATTCAAAGGCATCAACATTTTTTTGAGAACTCGAGAACTTTAAAGAGAGAGAACTCTGAGAAGATTTCAAGAAAAAAGGTAAAAGAACCTTTATGGATTAGAAGAAATTCCTTCTAATAGATCATTGATCTAAAAACAAGACCAATGATCTTTACATAATAAACAGTGCTTTGCACTTCTTGTGAACCCCTGGTTCTTTAAAAAAAAAAAACAATAAAAAAAATATAATAATAGTGCTTTGCACTTTTATGAACCTCTGGTTCTTCAAGCAAAGAAAAATTTATTTTTCTTTGATCTATTTCAGATCAAGAAATTAAACAGTGCTTTGCACTTTCCTTCTTGTATCTAAAAGATTATTGGTGCTTTGCACTTCCAAGTTGCGCCGTTGCGCTCTTAAGAGAGCGCCACGTGTCGGCTATAAAACCACTTGCGCTAAGCGCCCTTAAGATAGAGCTTTGCTCTCTAGAATTGGTGCAACTCGCTGAGAGCACGCCACGTGTCGCCAGCGCAACAACGCAGCGCAACAGCGTAGCGCGCTGCACTGTTGCGCTTGCGCTCCCCAGAGCATGACACGTGTCATCACCATATGAGCTTGCGCTCAGTGATTGGCGCAAAGCGCCTGACAAATGCAATGCATTTCACTTCCTAAAGGGCCAAGCCCAATTAAAAGGCTTAACAAACTTAATAAATAAAATGCTGTGCATTATTTGGAAGGGCAGAGCCCAATTGAAAGGTCCAATGGACCAAAATAAACGATCTGCATCATAATAAAAAGGGCAGATCCCAATCAAAATGGGCATAGATGGCCTGAAGTAATGCAATGCATTATTTAAGTATGGGCAAAGCCCTAGCACAGGTCTAATAAAAAAAAATAAATGATGGTGTTGAACATTTTCAACTGGACTTAGCCCAATTTTGGCCGTAAGTCCTTAAATTAAATTGACTGAGCAAAATGGCTCTCCTAAATCAATTCACGACCGGTTCGAGGGTACATCTCCGAACTCCTTTGACATCCCTCGTTGTAATTCCTCAACGACGTCAAAGAGGTGACGGGTCCCAATGACCACACATCCAAATGGACTGCGGGGTCCTTAAACTCGTGGACCGAAACGTCCCTAAACTAATATCGAACCGAAACGTCCCTAAACTAATGACGGACCACTACGTCCTTAAACTGGCGACGGACCGAGACGTCCTTAAACTAATAATGGACCGAAACGTCCCTAAACTAATATCGGACCGAAACGTTCCTAAACTAATGACGGACCACTACGTCCTTAAACTGGCGACGGACCGAGACGTCCTTAAACTAATAATGGACCGAAACGTCCCTAAACTAATATCGGACCGAAACGTCCCTAAACTAATGACGGACCACTACGTCCTTAAATTGACGACGGACCGAGACGTCCTTAAACTAATATCGGACCGAAACGTCCCTAAACTAATATCGGACCGAAACGTCCCTAAACTAATGACGGACCACTACGTCCTTAAACTGGCGACGGACCGAGACGTCCCTAAACTAATATCGGACCGAAACGTCCCTAAACTAACGATGGACCACTACGTCCTTAAACTGGTATCGGACCGAAACGTCCCTAAACTAACATTGGACCACTACGTCCCTAAATTGGAACAATAGAGCCAATTGCTCTTTTGCCGGATCTAAACGGTCCCGCCTAAGTTGATCTTAGCCCTAAATGCGGTTAATGTGTCCTTAGATATTCAAAGAAACAATAAAACTCCAAATCAACTTTGGTTCAAGGGTACATCTCTGAACTCCTCTGACGCCTGTCGTTGTAATCCCTCAACGACGTCAGAGAGGTGACGAGTCCCGGCGGCCAGATAATTAAATCAATCACTACGTCAAGTCAAATCTCAGTCCAAAACAGGACTAACGTATCCTTGACGAACGTTTAAGTTGATCTTAACCGCAACGCGACTAATGCATCCTTAAACGAAAAACACCAAACCCAAATCTAAGTAAATACGGATTTGGACTAATCCACGTCCTACGGGCGACGGCATTACTCAGTCTCCGTATACAATCCACGGGCAACCACAAACAAAACAAACACACACGACACGAAGTGAAATTCTGGAGAAGGAGAAAGTTGTTACCGCGATGCGGTAGCGTAATTAACTGCAGGGGCTTGCGCCTGCAGGGAGAGCGTCCCCACAATCAAAAACCCCTCACCCTGAGGGGGAATCTGACGAAGTCTGCTACATCGGCCGCATCCGTCTAAACCTCCGATCCACGGTGCCATAAATCAACTTGGTATCTTCGGAGAGATAGACGGATAAAACCAAATAGCATCTGCCCCGAATCCCAGCGCCAGGACATAGCAGTCCTGTGCGCCGCCTTTCGGAGGGGAACAGATTCTGGCACGCCCGGTGGGACCTTTTCCTCTTTCCACTCCACACTTCGTGTGTCATCTTCGCGAACCAATCGCGGTTTATTAAGTGGTTGCCTACGGATTTCAAGTTGCTGAGATTTGGTCTTTTGTCTGGTGCAGAACTCAAGCATCCATGGATTCTAACTGCATCAAATGCGCGAAGCACCACTGCAACGGACGCTCCACCTCACCGAGAGGTGTAACATATGGGCCCCAAGCGGCCTCCTTCCTCGCTTTACCGGTTGAACAGGTGACCCAGGCCACCACCGGCCTGTTTTTCGGGACCATGGTCCCACCTACAAGCTTCTCTATGCCGATATCCGCACCGGAAGCGAACAAGAAGTCGGTGTTCGACCGGCTCACTGCTACCACGACCCCTGTCAACGGGTCGCCCGCTACTAAGCCGACAGCCTCCGTTTTTACCAGGCTAGATCAGAACTATAAAGTGGTCGTCCCAAAGAGGGCAACGGCCGCTGCTTTGGAAGTCGTTGAAGCGGCTTCTCCCATCAGAGAGTCGGTCTTCACAAGATTGACGGTTCCCACTCCTCCCCCAGCTGGTCAAAAAGCATCAGTTTTCGATAGGCTGACATCGGCAGTTACCCCACACTCAAACAGGGGGCAACAAGAAACCATCTCGATTTCCGAGCCAGTCCCAACGGCTCGTCGGGCAAGACGTCGCCATTGGCGACGAGTAAGAAAAGCAGGGGGCAACCCTCCCTCAGGGCTAACCCTACCTGCTCCAGTGGTGGAGGTCAACGCCGCTGTTCCAACTGGGAACAGCTTTGAATTGCTGAGGAAGGTGAGAAAGAACTCTCCAATTGCTACATTGAAAAGATCTCCTCCGCCTAGGGAAAAAGCTCCGGAGACAAAGCAGGAACAACCCTCTCAGCGGCTGTCGTCAAAAATTTATAAAGTTTGGCGGAGGGTTCAAGACTCCGTGATTGACTCAGACCACTTTCGTCACCAGAAAAAGGCAAAGGTGGAAAAGAATAAAAACCGCCCCATTAAACAGCAGGGGGCAACAAATGTTAGGATGCCCACTTCAACGGCTCCTTCAACCTCAATGGTCCACAAAAGAAAAAGGCCAGAGAAAGCTCCTGTGACACTGACAAAGTTTAAGAGCGGTGAACCTAAACGCCCCAAGCCAGAGGGCATAACAGTTCATACGGTTTATATGGCTTCTGGAAAGGAAGAAAGTCGTACTTCTACGGGTCACCGACCACTTACCCGATCAGTGACCAAGGCTCAGGAGCAGCAACAAAAGCTCCAGGAGATGATGACTACAATGGCTGCACTCACGGAGCCAAAAGAGAATCCTGGGACGTCCTTAGACGAACGCCAAGAGGAAGAGACCGACGCCGAGTTCCTCCACCGAGTACTGGAAAAGAGAGACAAAGAGGCTGCTGAACAAGCAGCCAATATACAGCGTATGGGCCTCCTCTTCCAGGACATGATAGGGATGATGATACAACCAGATCCCCCAACTGAAGAACCCCCGATCGTCCTTGGAGATGATAGGGGAGAGACATCAAACCCTCAGCCCGTTCTATCAACAGCTAAAGAGGATACAATCTCTAAGACTGATATGGACGAATACATAGCCCAGAAAATAAGGGTTCATCATGCGGCAGAAGCAGCCGGACACGTCGTGAAAACAGGGCGACCGTATCCAGGCTGGTATGACCAAATCAGGTACCCGCCGGGCTACACAATCCCCAAGTTTCATGTCTACAAAGGGACCGGCAATCCCCATCAACATGTGGCCCAATTCAGGGCTCTTTGCGGTAATACCGGCGGCGACGACAAGCTTTTGCTTCGCCAGTTTGTTGGAAGCTTATCAGATACGGCGTTTGAATGGTATTCTGAGCTTCCCAACGACTCTATAAAAACCTTTGCGGAGATGGAGCTACTCTTCACCCAACGCTTTGCAAGCGCCAGTAAGCGTACCCCGATGACGGCACTGATCAATGCCAGGGTAAAACCCGGCGAGACATGGGTTCAGTACGCTATACGGTGGCGTAATCTATGGTCGAAGTGCGAATAGCGCATAGAAGAAGCCCCGGCGGTGGGAATGTTTGTTGGAACCCTTG